>CM038145.1:11071114-11653748 GCA_021437245.1 Aegilops speltoides
GTGTGTTTAGCCAGTTTCTTGAAACATTGGACTTGGTCATGGAACAGCGGAGGAAACAGTTCAACTAGACTAAACACAACGAGCCCTCCGTTAAAACTCGCAAGGCCTTGATGGTGGACTTCAATTATATGGAGAGCGAGGTCAAGCTGATGTTTGCATCGACCAAGATGTGTGGAGAAGTTATCACCCTCTTTGGAGTGTCACGTGTGGTGCCCCTCGATCGATGTTGTGTGGAGCCCTTCTGTCAAAAGGCAGCCGATTGGACGTGCATATCGAATTGGTCAGCAAAAGATTGTCCATACATACAATCTAATCACAGAAGGAACACAAGAGAAGGGCAAATATGATATACAAGCTAAGAAGGAGCAAATGTCCAAATTGTTGTTTTCAAGTGAGCCACAGCCTGCGGAGTGAACTCTTCATCAGAATTTATTTCCATTGACACGATTTTGGAACAAATGACAGAAGATGAAAATCTGGAAGAGGTTTTTGTGAAAATAGTCCCATCGTAGTGACAATAGAACTAATAGATCTCTGGTAAGTGCAAGCCTCTAAGATGAGGATGTTGCAATTTCCATATTTGTTTGTGGTACATATCCTTTTATATCATTTGTGGACAAGCAGTCGATCTATCAACTTCTTAATTTATGGATTCTTCAACAAAAGAAGTTAAACTATTTTTAAGGTATTGAAAATAGAAATTCTAAATTGAGATCGTATATGTGGTACCCCTCCTTTGGGTGAAAAAATTGAAAATGGCAGCCCTACAATTTTGTATCTATCTCGAAGATGGGGCAGCACCATTCAGGTGCTTCCATTGCTCATGTCGTATGGACTGCACACACGCACTCCATGCACCAGCCCGTAGCTATAGCTAGGCTCACACAAGTCGACCATGACACAAGTCTGACCATATAGACGATTGGGCTCTCTTATCTTGTGTTGACATTTCTAATGTTCTAGCTTTATATTTGTTATGGCTGGTCTCTATTCATTTCAAATTCACAAGTGTATTATTTTTCAATCTGGGATAGAATAGGCGTGATGCCTCGGACCTAAGGGTCTGTTGGCATGTCTTCATAGTATGTCTATCATTTATACCGATATCATATTCCATCAGTCCAATTTGTTTGTTTTTGTTTTTTAGAAGGCATCAATACAAGGTTTGATGTATGTCATGTGTGCTTCACACTTTTCCATCACTTCCCAACAACATTTGCTTAGAAGGTGCTGAGAGCCTGACTCGAGTTGATCGTTGTCTATCATCGGGAGATGGAAAATGATTACCCAGACAATGGACCTGACTTATGTACGAGAACAACCTGAAGAAAAAGTTCAGCTTTATTTTGGTCAAAATGTATTATCCACTTTTCTAAAAATGAAGTCGTGTTTTTCAAAATGTGTAAATTCCATGTATGTCTTTGAATTTTTTGTTTTTGGGATGTCGTCTTGAAGAAGAGGCCGCATGGTAAGCTAAAGATTTGAAGCAGGTCGGCTTGTTGTATGTTGGCTTCAAGAAGTGGCGGCACGGTCAGCTGACGAGTCGAAGCCCCGGGTCCAGCCGAGGTGTCAAAGCCTCCATGTCAGCTGACGAGTCGGAGTAGGTCGGCGTGTTGGATGTTGGCTTGAAGAAGAGGAGGCATGGTGATGCCGACGTAGGTCAAAATTTGTGACGCGGTCGATCCCTCGTTGATGAAGTAACTGTGCGGCGATGATAGTGTGGTCGCCTCATGTAATTTGTGGGGCGACGATATTGGTGATGATTTAGCCTTCTCCATGCCGAACTCTTTGTCGGCTCACCAAGGTGATGATACAATGAGGTTGACCTCGGCTCGACGAAGCGATGATCTATCTAGTGCAAGTCGGCAGCCCTGGAGCAACCTTGTCGGGCAGGTTTGACACCAACGCGACGGTGAAGATTAGCTCGAAAAAGGCATTAAAATTTATGGGCACATGTTTGAGAACAGCACACAATACTCTAAGAAAAAATCCTCAAGAAAGTATGTCCAATATCGCTTTCACTCAGAAATATCCAAAAAATTGATGCACTCCTCGGACTCATCCTGGAGTTTTAGATTCTGCCGAGTAATTCTTTGGTAGGAACTCGGTAAAGATACTATTTCTAAATTTCTAACATATTGCACTCGACAAAGAAAAAATTCCAGTGGAGAAGCTTTAAAAGAGCGAGTGTGTGTGTTTAGCCAGTTTCTTGAAACATTGGGCTTGGCCATGGAACAGCGGAGGAAACAGTTCAACTGGACTAAACATAACGAGCCCTTGTATATGAGTGGAAATGTCTCCGTTAAACTCGCAAGGCCTTGATGGTGGACTTCAATGATATGGAGAGCGAGGTCAAGCTGATGTTTGCATCGACCAAGATGTGTGGAGAAGTTATCACCCTCTTTGGAGTGTCACGTGTGGTGCCCCTCGATCGATGTTGTGTGGAGCCCTTCTGTCAAAAGCCAGGCGATTGGACGTGCATATCGAATTGGTCAGCAAAAGATTGTCCATACATACAATCTAATCACAGAAGGAACACAAGAGAAGGGCAAACATGATATACAAGCTAAGAAGGAGCAAATGTCCAAATTGTTGTTTTCAAGTGAGCCACAGCTCATGGAGTGAACTCTTCATCGAATTTATTTCCATTGACAGGATTTTGGAACAAATGATGAAGATGAAAATCTGAAAGAGGTTTTTGTGAAAATAGTCCCATCGTAGTGACAATAGAACTAATAGATCTCTGGTAAATGCAAGCTTCTAAGATGAGGATGTTGCAATTTCCATATTTTTTGTGGTATTTATCCTTTTATATCATTTGTGGACAAGCAGCAGATCTATCAACTTCTTAATTTATGGATTCTTCAACAAAAGAAGTAAAACTATTTGTAAGGCATTCAAAATAGAATTCTAAATTGAGATCGTATATGTGGTATTGGGTGAAAAAATTGAAAATGGCAGCCCTACAATTTTTGTATCTATCTGGAAGATGGGGCAGCACCATGCGGGTGCTTCCATTGCTCATGTCGTATGGACTGCACACACGCACTCCAGGCACCAGCCCATAGCTATAGCTAGGCTCACACAAGTCTGACCATAACACAAGTCTGACCATATAAACTATCGGGCTCTCTTATCTTGTGTTGACATTTCTAATGTTCTAGCTTTATATTTGTTATGGCTGGTCTTTGTTCATTTCGAAATTCACAAGTGTATTATTTTTCAATCTGGGATAGAACAGGCTGGATGCCTCAGACCTAAGGGGTCTGTTGGCATGTCTTGATAGTATGTCTGTCATGTATACCGATATCATATTCCATCAGTCCAATTTGTTTGTTTTTGTTTTTTAGAAGGCATCAATACAACGTTTGATGTATGTCATGTGTGCCTCACACTTTTCCATCACTTCCCAACAACATTTGCTTAGAAGGTGCTGAGAGCCTGACTCGAGTTCATCGTTGTCTATCATCGGGAGATGGAAAATGATTACCCAGATAACGGACCCGACTTCTGCACGAGAACAAGCTAAAGAAAAAGTTCAGCTTTATTTTGGTCAAAATGTATCATCCACTTTTCTAAAAATGAAGTCGTGCTTTTCAAAATGTGTAAATTCCATGTACGTCTTTGAATTTTTTGCTTTTGGGATGTTGTCTTGAAGAAGAGGCGGCACGGTAAGCTAATGATCTGAAGCAGGTCGGCTTGTTGTATGTTGGCTTCAAGAAGTGGCGGCACGGTCAGCTCGAATCGAAGCCCCGGGTCTAGCCGAGGTGTCAAGCCTCCATGTCAGCTGACACGTCGGAGTAGGTCGGTGTGTTGGATGTTGGCTTGAAGAAGAGGCGGCATGGTGATGCCGACGCAGGTCAAAATTTGCGACGCGGCCCATCCCTGGTTGATGAAGTAACTGTGCGGCGATGATAGTGTGGTCGCCTTGTGTAATTTGTGGGGCGACGATATTGGTGATAATCTAGCCTTCGCCATGGCGAACTCTTCGTCGGCTCACCAAGGTGATCATCCAATGAGGTTGACCTCGGCTCGACGAAGTGATGATCTATCTAGTGCAAGTCGGCAGCCCTGGAGCAACCTTGTCGGGCTGGTTTGGCACCAACGCAATGGTGAAGATTAGCTCAAAAAAGGCATTAAAATTTATGGGCACATGTTTGAGAACAGCACACAATACTCTAAGAAAAAATCCTCAAGAAAGTATGTCCAATATCGCGTTCATTCAGAAATATCCAAAAATTGATGCACTCCTCGGACTCAATCCGGAGTTTTAGTTCCTGCCGAGTACTTCTTTGGTAGGAACTCGGCAAAGATACTATTTCTAAATTCCTAACATATTGCACTCGGCAAAGACGAAAATTCCAGTGGAGAAGCTTTAAAAGAGCGACTGTGTGTGTTTAGCCAGTTTCTTGAAACATTGCACTTGGCCATGGAACTGCCGAGGAAACAGTTCAACTGGACTAAACACAACGAGCCCTTGTATATGAGTGGAAATATCTCCGTTAAAACTCGCAAGGCCTTGATGGTGGACTTCAATGATATGGGGAGCGAGGTCAAGGTGATGTTTCCATCGACCAAGATGTGTGGAGAAGGTATCACCCTCTTTGGAGTGTCACGTGTGGTGCCCCTCGATCGATGTTGTGTGGAGCCCTTCTGTCAAAAGCCAGGCGATTGGACGTGCATATCGAATTGGTCAGCAAAAGATTGTCCATACATACAATCTAATCACAGAACGAACACAAGAGAAGGGCAAATATGATATACAAGCTAAGAAGGAGCAAATGTCCAAATTGTTGTTTTCAAGTGAGCCATAGCCTACGGAGTGAACTCTTCATCAGAATTTATTTCCATTGTCAGGATTTTGGAACAAATGACAGAAGATGAAAATCTGAAAGAGGTTTTTGTGAAAATAGTCCCATCGTAGTGACAATAGAACTAATAGATCTCTGGTAAATGCAAGCTTCTAAGATGAGGATGTTGCAATTTCCATATTTGTTTGTGGTACTTATCCTTTTATATCATTTGTGGACAAGCAGTCGATCTATCAACTTCTTAATTTATGGATTCTTCAACAAAAGAAGTAAAACTATTTGTAAGGCATTGAAAATAGAAATTCTAAATTGAGATCGTATATGTGGTACCCCTCCTTTCGGTGAAAGAAAATGGCAGCCCTACAATTTTTATATCTATCTGGAAGATGGGGCAGCACCATTCAGATGCTTCCATTGCTCATGTCGTATGGAGTGCACACACGCACTCCATGCACCAGCCCATAGATATAGCTAGGCTCACACAAGTCCGACCATAACACAAGTCTGACCATATAAACGATCGGGCTCTCTTATCTTGTGTTGACATTTCTAATGTTCTAGCTTTATATTTTTTATGGCTGGTCTTTGTTCATTTCGAAATTCACAAGTTTATTATTTTTCAATCTGGGATAGAACAGGCTGGATGCCTCAGACCTAAGGGGTCTGTTGGCATGTCTTGATAGTATGTCTGTCATGTATACTGATATCATATTCCATCAGTCCAATTTGTTTGTTTTTGTTTTTTAGAAGGCATCAATACAACGTTTGATGTATGTCATGTGTGCTTCACACTTTTCCATCACTTCCCAACAACATTTGCTTAGAAGGTGCTGAGAGCCGGACTCGAGTTGATCGTTGTCTATCATCGGGAGATGGAAAATGATTACCCAGACAATGGACCGGACTTCTGCACGAGAACAACCTGAAGAAAAAGTGCAACTTTATTTTGGTCAAAATGTATCATCCACGTTTCTAAATATGAAGTCGTGCTTTTCAAAATGTGTAAATTCCATGTACGTCGTTGAATTTTTTTTGCTTTTGGGATGTTGTCTTGAAGAAGAGGCGGCACGGTAGGCTAATGATTTGAAGCAGGTCGGCTTGTTGTATGTTGGCTTCAATAAGTGGCGGCACGGTCAGCTGACGAGTCAAAGCCCCGGGTCCAGCCGAGGTGTCAAAGCCTCCATGTCAGCTGACGAGTCGGAGTAGGTTGGCATGTTGGATGTTGGCTTGGAGAAGAGGCGGCATGGTGATGCTGACGCAGGTCAAAATTTGTGACGCGGTCCATCCCTGGTTGATGAAGTAACTGTGCGGCGATGATAGTGTGGTCGCCTTGTGTAATTTGTGGGGCGACGATATTGGTGATGATTTAGCCTTCGCCATGCCGAACTCTTCGTCGGCTCACCAAGGTGATGATCCAATGAGGTTGACCTCGGCTCGACGAAGCGATGATCTATCTAGTGCAAGTCGGCAGCCCTGGAGCAACCTTGTATGGCTGGTTTGACACCAACGCGACGGTGAAGATTAGCTCGAAAAAGGCATTAAAATTTATGGGCACATGTTTGAGAACGGCACACAATACTCTAAGAAAAAAATCCTCAAGAAAGTATGTCCAATATCGGGTTCATGCAGAAATATCCAAAAATTGATGCACTCCTCGGACTCAACCCGGCGTTTTAATTTTTGTCGAGTACTTCTTTGGTAGGAACTCGGCAAAGATACTATTGCTGACTTCCTAACATATTGCACTCGGCAAAGACGAAAATTCCAGTGGAGAAGCTTTAAAAGACCGAGTGCGTGTGTTTAGCCAGTTTGTTGAAACATTGGACTTGGCCATGGAACAGCGGAGGAAACAATTCAACTGGACTAAACACAACGAGCTCTTGTGTAAGAGTGCAAATATCTCCGTTAAAACCCGCAAGGCCTTGATGGTGGAATTCAATGATATGGAGAGCGAGGTCAAGGTGATGTTTGCATCGACCAAGATGTGTGGAGAAGGTATCACCCTCTTTGGATTGTCACGTGTGGTGCCCCTCGATCGATGTTGTGTGGAACCCTTCTGTCAAAAGCCAGGCGATTGGACGTGCATATCGAATTGGTCAGCAAAAGATTGTCCATACATACGAACTAATCACAGAAGGAACACAAGGGAAGGGCAAATATGATATACAAGCTAAGAAGGAGCAAATGTCCAAATTGTTGTTTTCAAGTGAGCCACAGCCTGCGGACTGAACTCTTCATCAGAATTTATTTCCATTGACAGGATTTTGGAACAAATGACAGAAGATGAAAATCTGAAAGAGGTTTTTGTGAAAATAGTCCCATCGTAGTGACAATAGAACTAATAGATCTCTGGTAAGTGCAAGCTTCTAAGATGAGGATGTTGCAATTTCCATATTTGTTTGTATATCATTTGTAGACAAGCCGTCGTTCTATCAAGTTCTGAATTTATGGATTCTCCAACAAAAGAAGTAAAATTATTTGTAACCTATTGAAAATAGAAATTCTAAGTTGAGATCGTATATGTGGTACCCCTCCTTTGGGTGAAAAAATTGAAAATGGCAGCCCTACAATTTTTATATCTATCTGAAAGATGGGGCAGCACCATTCTGGTGCTTCCATTTCTCATGTCGTATGGAGTGCACACACACACTCCATGCACCAGCCCATAGCCATAGCTAGGCTCACAAAAGTCTGACCATATAAACGATCGGACTCTCCCATTTTGTGTTGGCATTTCTAATGTTCTAGCTTTATATTTGTTATCGTCTGTCTCTGTTCATTTCCAAATTCACAAATGTATTATTTTTCAATCTGGGATAGAACAGGCTGGATGCCTCAGACTTACACTACTAGGGAAAACCTTATACACAGACTTTAGCAGTAGCGTGTGTCAAAGAAGCACGCTGGTGCTAAATAGCAGCAGCGAGCCTGCCGAAACCACGCTGCAGATGGTGTGGTAGCAGTAGCGCGTCTCGCCGAAAACTCGTTACTACTAAAATTCTCACGGCTTAGCCGATATGGTACACATAGTACTAGCGATCTACATGGAACCGCGCTACTGCTACTTTCTTTGTAGCAGCGCGTTTTGCTCTAAACTCGCTACTACTAAATGATATAAAATTAAATGAAAAGCAAATAGAAAGGTAATTGAGAATGAAAGAAATAGAAGAAGGTGAAAGGAAAAAAATAAAATGTGAAGAAAAATAAGTGAAAAAGGGAAAAAGGAGAAAGTTGTAGCAGTAGCGCGTATCGCAGAACGCGCTGTAGCTAATGTAGCAGCAGCGTGTTTCTAGGAACGCGCTACTGCTACTTCTGACTTAACCACCGCATTCGTCCTTCCCCATGGCCACTTCCCCCAAATCTCACTACTCCGCTCTCGCTGCCGTCGTCGCCTGTCGGTCGCCGCGCGCTCTCCGCACACCCTCTACGCCGCCCCCGCCCCCGGATTCAACGCCGCCCCCGCCCCCGACCTCAACGCCGCCCCGGACGCCGCCCCCGACCTCAACGCCGCCCCGGACGCCGCCCCAAGCCCGACCTCGACGCCGCCTGCCCTCTCTCTCAAGAGCACCCGATCGAGGTGAGCACGCCTGCTCCTCCCCCTCCCCTACCTCTGCCTAGATAGAGTTCTTCAAATTTTAGTTGCATCAAATAGTTAGGGTTCATCTATGGGTGGAAATGAATTGGATACAGATGCGGCTGGGATTTTTTCTTAGGTGACATTTTCTTAGATGATGAATAAACACTAGTGTAATGCATAATCAAACGAGTAAAATTTGACCTTCTTCTATTTAGTTAGTAAGAACTAGGTTGTAAGAACTAGGTACTAATTAGGTGACTTTTTAGTTAAAGCAATTTTTCCCGCCTCGACATGGACGATGCCTATCCCACATCCTCGTCGTCGAGTCGGCGGAGGACGACACCTGCTTGACCAGATCGGCCATGTCCGGGACTGGGCTCCGCCGGTGGTACTAGGGGCGCTACCTCTTGGGGCGCGAGGTTGGTGAGGAGCCAGCCTGTCGTTGACCGAACCTTCTTTGGTGGCGGTCGCGTGGGCGATGGCGATCCGAGGCTCGAGGACTCCGCGGAGGTGGTGCGTCACCGTGTCAGTGAGGAGGACGCGCACGTCCGTTGCTACTTTTTTGCGTTGGAGCACAGGCCGTTATCCAATACCTGGCAGGTTCTCCGAGGATCTCACTGGAGCTATGATCCCGTGATGGTGCCTTCTCTGTGGGTGTCCACCGCCCGCGCCGATACCCGTCGTGTGCTAGAGTTTTAGTTGTATCAGTGATGTCATATGTATGACACTATTCGTGATGTATTAGTGATAATATTCGACGATGTACTGACGCATGAGATGATCTACTTTTGCTTATTGAATGCATGCTAATTTGAGTCCTATAAGATATTTTGAAATGTATATCTTGTGTTGCTCAATATCCAAGTGGCCGGTCATGTTTGCAGGTTACACCTTCGAGTGGCCTATGTTTTGCCGGAGTGTTGATTCATTTTCGTTCCGCAAATTTCAGGCGCCGATATGTCCTATTTAGCAAAGGTCATGCGGATTTTTCCGTGAATTTTGGCATGACTTGTGCTAGAATATGTAGGAAATATCGAGTGCCCCGGATTTGTATGTTGAGTATCTTGGTAGTTGTCTTCGATCGATTTTCAATTAATGTTTTAATTATGAACATAGGAAATGTCTGACGACGAGAAGGATTTCGGTATTTGCAAATACTGCGAAGACGAGCGCGGCCTGTGCGACGGAATCTTCCTAGATGATGATAGGCGCTTCAGCATCAAGCTGGACGAGAACTTCGAAGTGGATACAGTATGTCACAACGACAAGTCTTTTTTCGTAATTAAGCATGACATCTGCTTCATTTGCTTCAACTTATATTTTTTTTACTATTCTATTAGCGTATCCCTTGCCATGCAAGAGTTTTTGTATTGGATAAGATAGGTTTCAGTCATAGTATGGAGGAAAAGAAAGTTTACTTGAAGACCGAGCATGGTTATATTTTCCATGCAAAGTTATACAATTCAGACGATTACACCTATTTTGGATGCAAAACATGGCGAGCACTATGCAAGACTTATGCATTTGAGTCTGATATGGTTATCACCTTTGATATTCATCCGGAGGATAATATTGAAGGTAATACCGACATCTGGGTCGATGTGTAAATGCCTCCAGTTATACCATTATGTACGTTTCTCAACCATATTTATGTCTTTGATATTGTTTATTCAAAAATAGTGGACAACTAATTTGTATTGTCAGCTTATTTCCGTGCAAGCAAACATGTTGAGTGCTTGGTAGACAGGACCGTATACTGTCCTGGAGCTGAACTCAACTGCGAGGAGCTCAGTCATTATGTTTCATGGCTTGAGGATCTTGATACTGTCAAGACAAATTTTCTTTCTACATTTAGAAATGTTAGTACTGAAAATGTGCGACCAATAGTGTTCGTAATGAAATACGGTCACATCTATTTAGGAAGGATGGTAAGATTTTTACTATTTGTCATTGGTGCATCTTTTCTATACATTATTTTTAAAGCTAAACTTCATTGCTAAGTATGTTACCGTACGATGTTCTTCAACAGGGACTCCCAATGAATGTTGTGCCTTATGGGATCGAGACTAAAGGTACCATGAGTATTATCAGCTTACGGCCCAGATATCCTACAGATTACTTTAGTGCATTCAAGATTAGCGACGGATGCTTAATAGTGCAAGACTGGACCAAATATGTGATGGGGGAGCGCAGAGAAGTACTAGGGGGCAGCAAACAGATGCGCTACCCACGATTAGGAGACAGGTTCATCTGCATGCTCCAGTTTGATCGAGGAGGAGAGTTATATATGTTTTATGTTATTTTACCTAAGAGAGAGCAGCAGGAGTGATTAGCTAGCTAGAAATGAGTTTAAGGATGATGATGTGCTACACTATTACTATGATGATAAAATAGCTAGTGTTGGTGGTAATGACTATGATGATTATTATTAGCTAGTGTTAGTGCTGATTAAATAAATACTGTTGGTGGTAATGACTATGATGATGATTAAATAGCTTGTGCTGGCGGATTAGATTCAAGTGGAGGCAACATGTTATGCACATCGAAAGTACTACTAGTCCAAACTAGATCAATACAACGTTTAATGCACATCGAAAGTACTACAACATATTGCCTCCACTTGAACCTAATCCACCTTCATTTAATGCACTGTTATGGACATAATGATGTAAACCTCATAACAGCTGGTATTGTACCAATATTTGTATGATGGCGCATAAATACACTAAAAAAACTAGTAGCGATGGAAAGAAAACACGCTGCAAGTAGATACCTTAGCAGTAGCGCGGTAGTGAACAAGCGCTACAGCTATTTGTCCTAGCAGTAGCGCGTGATGGCACGCGTTACTGCTAAGCAATAGCTGTAGCGCCTTATTAGTAGCGCGGCCAGCCGCGCTAGTAGTGGGCACAAAACACGCGCTACTGCTAGTGTTTTCCCTAGTAGTGTTAAGGGGTCTACTGGCATGTCTTGACAGTATGTATGTCATGTATACGTCATGTATACCGATATCATATTCCACCAGTCCATTTTGTTTGTTTTTATTTTTTGGAAGGCATCAATACAACGTTTGATGTATGTCATGTGTGCTTCACACTTTTTCATCCCTTCCCAAGAACAATTGCTACACTTCAATCTACAATGTGTGTAGAAGGTGCTGATAGCCTGACTCAAGTTCCCGTTGTCTATCGTCGGGAGATGGAAAATGATTACCCAGACAATGGACCCGACTCCTGCACAATAACAACCTGAACAAAAAGTTCAGCTTTATTTTGATCAAAATGTATCATCCACTTTTCTAAAAATGAAGTCGTGCTTTTCAAAATGTGTAAGTTCCATGTATGTCTTTGAATTTTTGGCTTTTTGGATCTTGTCTTGAAGAAGAGGCGGCACGGTCAGCTAACGAGTTGAAGCAGGTCGGTGTATTGTATGTTGGCTTGAAGAAGTGGCAGCACGGTCAGCTGACGAGTCGAAGCCACCGGTCCAGTCGAGGTGTCAAAGCCTCCTTGTCAGCTGACGAGTCGGATCAGGTCGGCATGTTGGATGTTGGCTTGAAGAAGACGCGACATGGTGATGCCGACGCATGTCAAAATTGGTGACGCGGTCGATCCAAGGTTGATGAAGTAACTGCGTGGCGATGATAGTGTGTCCGCCCCGTGTAATTCATGGGGCGACGATATTGGTGAGATTTAGCCTTTGCCATGCCGAACTCTTGGTCGTCTCACCAAGGTGATGATCCAATGAGGTTAACCTCGGCTCAACGAAGCGATGATCTATCTAGTGCAAGTCGGCAGCACTGGAGCAACGTTGTCGGGCTGGTTTGACACCAACACGACGGTGAAGATTACCTCAAAAAAGGCTTTAAAATTTGAGAGCACAAGTTTGAGAACAACACACAGTATTCTAAGAAAAAAGTCCTCCAGAAAGTATGTCCAATATCGCATTCATGCAAAAATATCCAAAAATTGATCCAGTCCTTGGAGTCGACACGGAGTTTGAACGGTCGGATCGAGCTGAAATTTTGAGAATTGGTCGGTATAAAAATTTCGTAGCGAATGAACGGTTGGATATTCCAAAGCAAGTCTCAGCTGGACGTTGTACTCCTCGCCCTAAACTCATCCAGATTCCCGTACAGATTCGATAGCGCTCCGGTATATCGGAGATTACCGGAGATTCATCCATTGGAACACAATGAAATTTGAGAGGTTTGTTCTAGACTCAATTTTGCACAATTCCACCAATGCAATAATCAAAGCGACACTCGAGGTGGCAGGGACGGCGAACACAAATCCACTGTCCAGAAAAGGTGCACGGTTAACTAAGAGCAATGTTGACATTGAGGCCCCGGGCTCCATAGATGGTTCTTCCGTGATAGATCAGAGTTGATGTTGATGAAAGCTTATCATGCCTCAGCTCTAGATGGAGGAGGTATGATCCGCTAACTAGAGATTCGGGCACGGAAGTCACGCCATGAAGATCTAAGTTGTTGATCCTTCTTTCGATCACACAGCGGAACTCCCAGTGAAAGCACCAACGTCGTTGTCAAAACCAGTAGACCTCGCGTAGGGGGGGCAAGCTATGAGATCTGATTGACGGGTAACAAGAGACAAGGACTTGATGTTTTTACCCAAGTTCGGTCCCTCTTTGAGGAGGTAAAATCCTATGTCCTGCTCTTGCTTATATTATCGGTGTATCAAAGTAAGGAGTTGATCTATGTCGAGAACGTATAACTTGTGGTCTACACCCTAGGGATAATGATGATGATGATGAATGTGAGATGTTGTGTATCGACTAGCCTGGCATGTGCTTATAGAATGCACCGGAGGCCTAGTCTAACAAGAGTCCTAGACGGGTATGTTGGTGGAGAGGAGTCCTTGTCTTGATCACCAAGTCTTGTGGAATCTTCCTCGTATATGTCATGTGTTGCCCGAAGTGGCCCATTAGTGAATGGCCACGGGGGTCCTTGGCCTGACCCACTGTCGGGAGATGATGTGGTGAGTACCCCTAGTCTAGAACGTCGTCAATAAGGGCAGCAGTTTTGATTCAGAGTATAACATGTCTCTTGCATCCGTACATCAGCCCCCCGTCACTGGCATGGAAAAGTTGCCAAAAGATGTAACATCTATTATGGACGAGCTTCTGTTGGAGAGGTTAGGACTAATGCCAAGTGAAGGAGTTAAGACGAGATTTGTTTATGAGGTCATGCGTCGATGTCAAGCACTATCGGAATCGGCGCCTTTACCGAGTGCCTAAAAAACTCGGCAAAGGGCAAAAAAACTCGGCAAAAGTATGGAATGAATATGTTCATCCCGTTGGTCATTTGAGACCAAATTTTTCTGGCATGGAGGCGAAGGCAAAATGGTTGTATAATAATGTAACATTTTTACTTATTTGTAGACCAACAAGTTAAATCTTAATTGTGTTCTCCAATTAAACCTCTTGTGTTTTTATTCATTTGCCGAAAACTACTTATATTTTCATGCATGTCATTTTTAACTAATCGAGGTAGCAGCCGGAGGTGGCTTATAGGAGAAGGGAATAAGTGTGTGGGGTTTACTAGCAGCGAGTCCCCACCTTCAGTGACCTGAAGTAAGGGCATGGCCAACGGTCTGCACCAGACCTACTTCCCCATGTTCCACGTAGGATCAGATGCCATGGTGGAGTTAAAGCGGGTGCTTCGCAAAGCAAATGGGCTTTTGTAGAGGAGGCAAGTGCTCCATGTAAAAAGCAAGACGAAAGGAAGAGAGAGGGAGAAAGGGGGAGAGAGAGAGAGAGGTATGTCGTGGGTGGAGGAAGAAGGAATTAGAGAGCAAATAATTGTGTTAGGGTCCACTCATGAGGTCACCTTATGGTGCCTCCTTTGGGAGAAGAAAAATGAAAATGGAAGCCCTAGAATTTTTATATCTATCTGGAAGAAGGGGCAGCACCATTTGGGTGCTTCCATTGCTCATGCCATAAGGAGTGCACACACACACACTCCATGCACCAGCTCACACCTATAACTAGGCTGGCACAAGTCTGACAGTGGCGAAGCCACACTTGAGCTGAGTAGTCAATTGACTACCCAGCTTTTTACTAAAATGACATACATTAAGTAGAAATCATACCCAAAAATCTTAAGAACGCATACATCTGACTACACAATATTCAGTTGACCACACATAATTGGGTTCTTGGCATCGCCCCTGAGTCTGACCATATAAACGATCAGGCGCTCTCATCTTGTATTGACATTTCTAATATTCTAATTTTATATTTGTTATTGTCGATCTTTGTTCATTCCAAATACACAAGTGTACTATTTTTCAATCTGGGGATAGAAAAAGCCGGATGCCTTAGACCTAAGGGGTCTGCTGACATGTCTTGATAGTAAGTATGTCATGTATACCAATATCATATTTATCAAATTCAATCGGTCCAATTTGTTTGTTTTTGGTTTTTTAGAAGGCATCACTACAATCTTTGATGTATGTCATGTGTGCTTCACACTTGTTCCTCATTACCAACAACAATTGCTACACTTCAATCTACAATGTTCGTAGAAGGTGCTGAGAGCCTGACTCGAGTTGCCTGTTTTCTATCGTCGGGAGATGGAAAATGATTACCCGGACAACATACCCGACTCCTGCACGAGAAAAACCTGAATTAAAAGTTCAGCTTTATTTTGGTCAAAATATATCATCCACTTCTCTAAACACGAAGTCGTGCTTTTCAAAATTAACTTCCATGTACGTCTTTGAAATTTTGGCTTTTTGGATGTTGTCTTGAATAAGAGGCGGCAGGGTCAGCTAATGAGTCGAAGCAGGTCAGCGTGTTTTATGTTGGCTTGACGAAGAGGCGGCATGGTCAGCTGACGAGTCGAAGCCCCCGGTCCAGCCGAGGTGTCAAAGCCTCCATGTCAGCTGACAAATCAAAGCAGGTCGGCGTGTTGGATGTTGGCCTGAAGAAGAGGCGACATGGTGATGCCGACGTGGGTCAAAATTTGTGACACGGTCGATGCCAGGTTGATGAAATAACTATGTAGCGATTATAGTGTACCCGTCCCGTGTAATTCGTGGGGCGACGATATTGGTGATGGTTTAAGATTCGTGATGCTGAACTCTTGGTTGCGTCACCGAGGTGATGTTCCAATGAGGTTGACCTCGGCTCGACGAAGCGATGATCTATCTAGGGCATATCGGCAGCCCTAGAGCAACGTTGTCGGGTTGGTTTGACACCAACGCGACTGTGAAAATTACCTCGAAAAAGGCTTTAAAATTTGTGGGCATGTGTTTGAGAACAACACACAATACTCTAATAAAAAAATCATCGAGAAAGGATGTAGCGCGTTCATGCAGAAATATCCTGAAATTTGATGCACTCCTCGGACTCGACCCGGAGTTTGAACAGTCGGTTCTAGCTGAAAATTTGAAGGGGTTGATATAAAAATTCTGTAGCCAATGAACGGTTGGATATTCCAAAGAATGTCCCGGGTGGACGTGTACTCCTCGCCCTAAACGCATCTAGGTTCCCGTGCAGATTCGACAGGGCTCAGGTATATCGGAACACAATGAAATTTTATAGGTTTGTTAAGGCTCAATTCTGCACAATTCCACCAAAACAACACTCGAGGTGGCATGGACAGCGAATATGAAACCACTGTCCAAAAAGGCTGCACGGTTGCCTGAGAACAATGTTGACGTTGAGCCCCCGAGCTCCATGGATGATTCTCCCATGATAGATCAGAGTTGATGTTGATGAACTTATCATGTCTCAAAACTCTATGGAGGAGGTACT
The DNA here is from genome assembly GCA_021437245.1 of Aegilops speltoides. Classification (NCBI taxonomy): domain Eukaryota; kingdom Viridiplantae; phylum Streptophyta; class Magnoliopsida; order Poales; family Poaceae; genus Aegilops; species Aegilops speltoides. Next base: position 11,087,276 of record CM038145.1, read on the forward strand.
GTTGGAAATATGCCCTAGAGGCAATAATAAAAGTATTATTATATTTCCTTGTTCATGATAATTGTCTTTTATTCATGCTATAACTGTATTATTCGGAAATCGTAATACACGTGTGAATACATAGACCACAATATGTCCCTAGCGAGCCTCTAGTTGACTAGCTCGTTGTGATCAACAGATAGTCATGGTTTCCTGGCTATGGACATTGGATGTCGTTGATAACGGGATCACATCATTAGGAGAATGATGTGATGGACAAGACCCAATCCTAAGCATAGCACAAAGATCGTGTAGTTCGTTTGCTAGAGCTTTTCCAATGTCAAGTATCTCTTCCTTAGACCATGAGATCGTGTAACTCCCGGATACCGTAGGAGTGCTTTGGGTGTATCAAACATCACAACGTAACTGGGTGACTATAAAGGTGCACTACAGGTATCTCCGAAAGTGTCTGTTGGGTTGACACGGATCGAGATTGGGATTTGTCACTCCGTGTAAACGGAGAGGTATCTCTGGGCCCACTCGGTAGGACATTATCATAATGTGCACAATGTCACGAAGGGGTTGATCACGGGATGATGTGTTATGGAACGAGTAAAGAGACTTGCCGGTAACGAGATTGAACAAGGTATCGGTATACCGATGATCGAATCTCGGGCAAGTACAATACCGTTAGACAAAGGGAATTGTATACGGGATTAATTGAGTCCTTGACATTGTGGTTCATCCGATGAGATCATCGTGAAACATGTGGGACCCAACATGGGTATCCAGATCCCGCTGCTGGTTATTGACCGGAGAACGTCTCGGTCATGTCTACATGTCTCCCGAACCCGTAGGGTCTACGCACTTAAGGTTCGATGACGCTAGGGTTATAAAGGAAGTTTGTATGTGGTTACCGAATGTTGTTCGGAGTCCCGGATGAGATCCCGGACGTCACGAGGAGTTCCGGAATGGTCCGGAGGTAAAGATTTATATATGAGAAGTCCTATTTTGGCCACCGGAAAATGTTCGGGAATTTTCGGTATTGTACCGGGAAGGTTCTAGAAGTTCCGGAGTGGGGCCCACCTGCATGGGGGGACCCACATGAACCTGGGTAGTGGGGGAAAGGCCCCACACCCCTGGTCAAGGCGCACCAAGATCCCCCCTTAGAAGGAATAAGATCATATCCCGAAGGGATAAGATCAAGATCCCTAAAAAGGGGGATAACAATCGGTGGGGAAGGAAATGATGGGATTTCTTTCCTCCCACCTTGGCCAATGCCCCAATGAACTTGGAGGGCAAGAAACCAGCCCCTCCACCCCTATATATAGTGGGGAGGCGCATGGGAGCTACACACGAAGTTCTGGCGCAGCCCTCCCCCTCTCCCAAGTCCTCCTCCTCTCACGCGGTGCTTGGCGAAGCCCTGCAGGATTGCCACGCTCCTCCACCACCACCACGCCATCGTGCTACTGCTGGATGGAGTCTTCCTCAACCTCTCCCTCTCTCCTTGCTGGATCAAGGCATGGGAGACGTCACCGGGTTGTACCTGTGTTGAACGCGGAGGTGCCGTCCGTTCGCCACTAGGATCTCCGGTGATTTGGATCACGATGAGTACGACTCCTTCAACCCCGTTCACTTGAACGCTTCCGCTTAGCGATCTACAAGGGTATGTAGATGCACTCTCCTTCCCCTCGTTGCTGGTTTCTCCATAGATAGATCTTGGTGACACGTAGGAAAATTTTGAATTTCTGCTACGATCCCCAACAGGTACGATCTGCTAACTAGTGATTTGGGAACGGAAGTCGCGCCATGAAGATCCAAGTCGTTGACCGATGGTCCCATTGATCCTTCTTTCGATCACATAGCGGAACTATCAACGAAAGCACCAATGTCGGTGTCAAAACTAGTAGACCTTCGGTAGCGGGGGCCCGAGATATGAGCTATGATCGATGGGTAAAAAGAGATAAGGGACATGATGTTTTTACCTGTTCTGACCCACTTTGAGGAGGTAATACCCTACGTCCTGCTCTTGCTTATATTATGGGTGTATCAAAGTGGAGAGTTGATCTACCTCGAGAACGTAAGTTGTGGTCTACACCCTAGGGGTAATGATGATGATGATCACGAATGTGAGATGTTGTGTATCGACTAGCCTAGCCTCGGCTTATATAAGACCAACTCCACCGCGCGACCCCATCCCATTTGGCCCCATCTATTTGGAGTAAAAGGGACAAACCGATCGGCCCAGCGCGCGATGGCCCGGACCCATCCTGTCCGTTTTGTGTCTGGGCCGACCCATTTTGAGCGCAAACATGCGTCGGGTTTGGGTCGCGGCGGATAGCAAACGAGCATGCGCTTGTCCGCAGCGGGGCCGCGTGGCAGACGGCCACCTACATCCCACCTGCCAACATCAATGCGCACGCGTGGCTGGGCCCGCTTGTCATCCGCCCAGGGAAAGGTCACGGTCGTTCTTAAATGCGGAGGCCATGGACCGGCCGTCGTCCACACTCCCACTCCACCCCGCGGCCTCCTCGTAACCCAACACTCCCAGACCCTAGCCTCTAACTCGCCGGCCGGCCGCCTCGCAGCCATGGGGCTCTGGAACTACGGCCGCAAGGAGAAGCACGACCGCGAGGATGGCTCCTCGTCGGGACGCCGCCGCGGCTCCGTGAAAAAGGAGGCCGCATCACCACCACACCGGGCCCCCATGCCTACCCCTTCACCATCTCCCCTAGGCCCACCGGCAAGCGTGACCTGCAGTACCTCAGTGTTGATGGATGCCGGCGCTACTAGGAGACGAGGACGCCGGTCCCGTGGAGTGACGTCCACCTCCCCAACAATTGGCACCTCTCCACCGACCGGGTCCCGATCCCGCTGGTGCCGATGAGCGGCCGTGCGCGCCTTGATGAGATTGAGCGCCGCCGCTGCCTCCTCCCCGACGACCTCTACTTCGACGGTAGGTACGCCCCCGATTCCGGCCTCTGAGACACGTGGCTCCAGGACGAGCACGACACGCGGCGCGCGTCCTACTTTGCCGGCACGGTGTCGGGGCTGCGGCGGCCATGTCGGGAGGTGCGCGGGCGTACATGGGTGCGCGGCCTCACGCCCACGTCGTCGCCTTCCCCGTCTCCGTCACCACCTCCACCTCCTCCCATGAGAGCGGAGGAGGAGGCCCGGCTCATGCAGCGTGTCATGGAAGACTCCATGAACACACATGATGAGCATCAATGGCCGGGCCTAGAGGAGATTGTGGCCCTCTCTGAGGCCGGCGACGTCGCCATCCCCGAGCTGGATATGGTGGCGGCAGAGGAGGCGATGGAGGATGCGCTGGTGTCCGCGTTCCACCTGGATCTGGTGGGCCAGCAGTGAAGCTGGTCGTGCACGGCTCCAGAGATGGCCGACGCCGTGGGGGGCATGAACTGGTGCCCCACGCCACTGCTGTCACCGGAGCAGGAGGCCTTGACACGGGAGGAGGTGGTGCAGGTACCCTACGTCCTGCTCTTGCTTATATTATGGGTGTATCAAAGTAAAGAGTTGATCTACCTCGAGATCGTAAGTTATGGTCTACACCCTAGGGGTAATGATGATGATGATGAATGTGAGATGTTGTGTATCGACTAGCCTGGCCTCGGCTTATATAATGTACCCAAGGCCTAGGATAACAAGAGTCCTAGATGGGTACATTGGTGGAGAGGAGTCCTTGTCTTGATCAGCAAGTCTTGCAGAATCTTCCTCGTATATGTCATGTGCTGCCCGAAGTGGCCCATTAGTGAACGGCCACGGGGGTCCTTGGCCCGACCCACTGGTCGGGAGATGATGTGGTGAGTACCCCTAGTCTAGGACAACGTCAATAAGCGCACCAGTTTCGATTCATAATACAAGATATCTCTTGCGTCCGTACATCCGCCCCTCGCCGCTGGTATGGAAAAGTTGCCAAAAGAAGTAACATCTATTATGGGCGAGCTTCCGTTGGAGAGGTTATGACTGATGACAAGTGAAGGAGTTAAGATGAGGTTTGTTTTTGAGGTCATGCGTCCATGTCAAGCACTACTGGAATCAGCGCCTTTTCCGAGTGCCTAAAAAAGTCGGCAAAGGGCAAAAAAACTCGGCAAAGGTTTTGCTGAGTGTTGTACTCGGCAAAGGACTCCCGGCATACCCCCTTCGGGCAAACAGAAGTTTGCCGAGAACCATTTGTCGGACTCTCGGCAACAAGCTTGTCGAGAGTTTTCATCGTGCTTGGCAAAGGTTTAAACTTTGTAAAAAAAGAACTAACGGAGAACGAAAAAGGAGTAAATCAGTTAGTTTGCCAGGTGTCGATGTTTTGCCGAGTGTTGCACTTCGGTAAAACTTTTTTGTGGAACAAAAAGACACCGGCAGCCGCGCTGATGGCTGGAGCTTGTCGTGCTTGTGGTAGGGCGGGCTCAAGACGACGGACGGGTCTACCTATTTTTGTCTAGGTGCTCATCGCATCAGTACACACGCACATATCAGCCGGTGAGCTTCTAATCCAAAGCATAAACATGCATCATGCCGGCCGAGCCACACGCATACATCAATACACAATAACCTGGCATGCATGCATCAACATGCCAACATAACACACGCACGTACAATGCTAGACAGCACACACGCATCACGCCGGCAAGCCGCATAATGAGTTAAAGCCTTCAATCTCCGAGATGTCGTAGATGTTCATGCCACTGCCATGCTCGAGGTTGAACTTGGCTAGCATCACGAGCAGCTGGCCAAAGAGCATGCTGCACAGGCGCTGCCCAAGTCGCCGGTCTTCTGCTCTTCTCTGGCGGCCAGTGGTGAACAGTCAGATGTGCTTGGTGTGAGAAGATAGAGAAGAAAGAGAGAGGAGGTGTTCGTGTCTGTGATTCAACTGGAGGAGATAAGGAGAGAGAGAGAAAGGGGAAGGCGCGGTCAGATAAAGCCAGACGGAAGGCTGCCACGTGATCAATCCATGTGATTTCGTGAGATTGGTAGAGAGTGTGCTTTATCTTTGCCAATCGGTAAAAGCATGAATTTTACAGAGTGTAACAGTCTGTAAATACAAAAAAATATTAGAAATATTGCAACTGAACCAAAAACTTTGGAATTACCATCAAATATTGTCTACTTTATGTGAAAATTGGAGTGGAGCCATTTTGCATCATATTTTTTGTACTTGCTTCACAAAAGATACACATTTTTACATTTAGAAAATAGTAAGTAATTTTGTTGTACAAAACAGGTAGAAAATTTATTTGACAACATTGTTTGTAATGGTAAGATGCACCTATGTGTCAAATGTGTGCACATTACAATAAACTATGCAATGAATATGCAGATCACCTTGGTCATTTGACATGAAAGTCATTAATGTCCATACACGATAGCCCATTTTGTAAAGGTTTTTTTTTCAAAAATGTCATATTGGAAGTTCGGCAGTTTTCCTCGCAACTAATACAAATAAAAGGAGTCCATGCGAAAGGATTGCATTTTTTGAACTTGTATTCTTTTATTCAAAACGGGTCAAAATGGCCGGCATGGCTATTCATGACAAGGGGTCGAATCTCTCAAAGCTCTAAGTGGTTCTTCCACATAATGACCACTTGTGTACCTAAACATGTGTTTTGTTAATTTTTAGGACAGAGCTATCACACACTTAAAGTTCAAATTTGAATTACTTTCATGAAATCAACATAAAGTCATTGAAATGTGCGGAAGTAACTAGAGATCTAGAAAATTTATAGAACTTGGGACTTGTCCATTACATATGGTATACTTTATGTGAAAATTAGAGTGGTACCAATTTGCACCATGGTTTTTGTACTTGCTTCACAAAAAATACTCATTTTTGACACCTAGAAAATAGAAAATGATTTTATTGTATAAAAACTTGAAACCTCTATTTGGCAACATTGTTTGCAATGCCAATATGCACCTATATATCCAAGTTCACCACATTATGATAAACTATGCAATGAATATAGTCCTCACCTTAATCGTTTGGCTTGAAACTCATGAATTTCCATACTTCATAGCCCATTTTGTGAAGGATTTTTGTTTGAAATTGTCATAATGTAAGTTAGGCATTTTTCCTCACAAACACTAAACATAAAAGGAGTCCATGCCAAAGGATTGCAGTTTATGAACTTTTATTCATTTTCTTTCATTTTTTCAAAGGGGTCAAAATGACCGGCATGACTATTTATAGCAAGGAGTTGAACATTTCCAAACTATAAGTGGTTCTTCTATATAATGACTACTTGTGGAGAGCGGCGTTTTGGCTCCTAGGTGCATATGCACCCATTGTCGAAATACACATTTCGAAAAGTTGAAAAATTCGGAACAAAAATTCCACGTGTATATCCGGGCATTTTATGTGCGTTCACAAGGTTTCGGTGAAAAACGACGTTTTTTGTGGCTTGTGTAAAAAAGATAAAGAAATGCCTTGTGAATAGTTCGGATGAAGCATCAGAAATTGTCTTTTTTACACAAGCCACAAAAAACGTCGTTTTTCACTGAAACCTTGTGCACACACATAAAATGTCCGGATATACACGCGGGGTTTCTGTTCCGAAATTTTCAACTTTTTAAAATGTGTATTTCGACAATGGATGCATATGCAGCTAGGAGCCAAAGGCAATTACCGCTACTTGTGTACCTAAATACATTGTTTGCTAATTTTTAGGATAGAGCTATCACACAATTGCAGTTCAAATTGAATTACTTTCGGGAAATCAGCATAAAGTCATTTAAATGTGCGAAAGTAACTAGAGAACTAGAAAATCTGTAACACTTGGTAGTGGTCCATCAAACATGGTCTACTTCATGTGAAAATTGGGATAGAGCCATTTTGCACCCTGGTTTTTGTAATTGCCTCATAATAAATACAAATTTTTGATACTTACAAAATAGAAAATGATATTTTTGACAAAAATTTCAAAACTCTAATTGGCAACATTGTTTGTAATGCAAAGAATCACCTATATGCCCAAGTTCACCACATTATCGTAAACTATGGAATGAATATGGTCATTGCGTTGGTCATTTGAGACCAAATTTTTCATGGAAAAAAGTGTAAGTAATATGGCCTCAAATGTAAAAGTTGTCAACATAAAATTATCAGTTTCATCAAGATGAACAACTTTGATTTTTGATGCATCTTCATCCGAGGTCGTATGCAACTAGTACAGCCAAAACAATGCATTGTAGCTAAGACCCCCTTTTGCCGAGTGGGACACTCGGCAAAGACCCCCTTTTCCGAGTTTAGCACTCGGCAACACCCTGGTTTCGGAGTTTTGTTGTTTTACCAAGTGTTTCGTTGACGAAACTCGGCAAAGTACCTGTTTGCCGAGTTTTAAGTTCTGCCGAGTATTCTATGGTAGGAACTCGGCAAAGATACTATTGCCGACTGCCTAACATATTGCACTCGACAAAGAGCCTAACACTCGGCAAAGATGAAAATTCCAGTAGTGAATCTTTAAAAGAGCGAGTGCTTGTGTTTAGCCAGTTTTTTGAACCATTTGACTTGATCATGGAACGGCCGAGGAAAGAGTTCAACTGGACTAAAGGCAACGAGCTCTTGTATATGAGTGGAAATGTCTCTGTTTAAAGCCGCAAGGCCTTGATCGTGGACTTCAATGAGATGGAGAGTGAGCCCAAGGTGATGCTTGCATCGACCAAGGTGTGTGGAGAAGGTATTACCCTCTTTGGAGCGTCGCGTGTGGTCCTCCTCGATGTTGTGTGGAACCCTTCTGTCCAAAGGCAGGCAATTGGACGTGCATATCGAATTGGACAGCAAAAGATTGTCCATACATACAATCTAATCACAGAAGGAACACAAGAGAAGGGCAAATATGATATACAAGCTAAGAAGGGGCAAATGTCCAAATTGTTGTTTTCAAGTGAGCAACAGCCTGTGAAGTGCAACCCGTCATCAAAATTTATTTCCATTAACAAGATCTTGGAACAAAAGACAGAAGATGAAAATCTAAAAGGTATTTTTGTGAATATACTTCCATAGTAGTGATAATAGAACTTATAGATATCTAGTAAGTGGAAGCTTCTAAGATTAGAATGTTGCGATTTCCATATTTGTTTGTGGTACTTATCCTTTTATATCATTTATGGACAAGCACGCGTTCTATCCAATTCTGAATTTATGGATTCTTTAACAAAAGAAGTAAAATTATTTGCAAGGTTTTGAAAATAGAAATTCTAAATTGTGATCGTATATATGGTACGCCTCCTTTGGATGAAAAAAAATTGAAAATAGCAGCCCTACAATTTTTATACCTATCTAGAAGATGAGGCAGCGCCTTTGGAGCGTCGCGTGTGGTGCTCCTCAATGTTGTGTGGAACACTTCTATCCAAAGGCAGTCGATTGGATGTGCATTTCAAATTGGTCAGCAAAAGATTGTCCATACATACAATCTAATCACAGAAGGAACACAAGAGAAGGGCAAATATGATATACAAGCTAAGAAGGAGCAAATATCCAAATTGTTGTTTTCAAGTGAGCAACAACCTGTGAAGTGCAACCCGTCATCAAAATTTATTTCCATTGTTGGGATCTTGGAACAAATGACAGAACATGAAAATCTAAATGGGATTTTTGTGAATATACTCCCATAGTAGTGACAATAGAACTTATAGACATCTGGTAAGTGGAAGCTTCTAAGATCAGAATGTTGCAATTTCCATATTTGTTTGTGGTACTTATCCTTTTATATCATTTATGGACAAGCACGCGTTCTATCCAATTCTGAATTTATGGATTCTTCAACAAAAGAAGTAAAATTATTTGCAAGGTTTTGAAAATAGAAATTCTAAATTGTGATCATATATGTGGTACCCCTCCTTTGGGAGAAAAAATTGAAAATAGCAGCCCTACAATTTTTATATCTATCTGGAAGATGAGGCAGCACCTTTCAGGTGCTTCCATTGCTCATGCCGTAAGGAGTGCACACACACACACACTCCATGCACCAGCCCATAGCTATTGCTAGGCTCGCACAAGTCTGACCATACAAGCGATCAGGCACTCGCAACTTGTGTTGACATTTCTAATGTTCTAGCTTTATATTTGTTATGTTCGGTCTCATTTCAGAATTCACAAGTGTACTATTTTTCAATCTGGGATAGAACAGGCTGGATGCCTCAGACCAAAGGGGTATGCTGGCATGTCTTCATAGTATGTATGTCATGTATACCGATATCATATTCCATTAGTCTAATTAGTTTGTTTTTGTTTTTTAGAATGCGTCAATACAATGTTTGATGTATGTCATGTGTGCTTCACACTCTTTCCTCCTTCCCAACAACAATTGCTTCACTTCAATCTACAATATGCATAGAAGGTGCTGAGAGCCTGACTCGGGTTGCCCGTTGTCTATCATCGGGAGATGGAAAATGAATACCCGGACAATGGACCTGACTCCTGCTCGAGAATAACCTGAAGAAAAGTTCAGCTTTATTTTGGTCAAAATGTATCATCCACTTTTCTAAAAATGAAGTCGTGCTTTTCAAAATGTGTAAGTTTATGTGTTTAGCCAGTTTCTTGAACCATCGGACTTGATCATGGAATAGCCGAGGAAATAGTTCAACTGGACTAAACGCTGCAAGCTCCTATATATGAGTGGAAATGTCTCTGTTAGAACTCGCAAGGCCATGATGGTGGACTTCAATGATATCGAGAGTGAGGTCGAGGTGATGCTTGCATTGACCAAGGTGTGTGAAGAAGGTATCACCCTCTTTGGAGTGTCGTGTGTGGTGCTCCTCAATCGATGTTGTCTGGAACCCTTTATCAAAAGGCAAGCGATTGGACGTGCATTTTGAATTGGTCAGCAAAAGATTTTCCATACATACAATCTAATCACAAAAGGAACACATGAGAAGGGCAAATATTATATACAAGCTAAGAAGGAGCAAATGTCCAAATTATTGTTTTCAAGTGAGCCACAGCCTGCGGAGTGAAACCTTCATCAGAATTTATTTCCATTGACAGGATTTTGGAACAAATTATAAGAAAATTAAAATCTGAAAGAGATTTTTGTGCAAATAATCCCATCGTAGTGACAATAGAACTTATAGATCTCTGGTAAGTGGAAGCGTCTAAGATGAGGATATTGCAATTTCCATTTTTGTTTGTGGTACTTATCCTTGTATATCATTTGTAGACAAGCAGTCGTTCTATCAAATTCTGAATTTATGGATTCTTCAACAAAAGAAGTAAAATTATTTGTAAGCTATTGAAAATAGAAATTGTAAGTTGAGATCGTATATGTGGTACCCCTCCTTTGGATGAAAAAATTGTAAATGGCAGCTCTACAATTTTTATATCTATCTGGAAGATAGGGCAGCAACATTCAGGTGCTTTCATTGCGCATGCCGTATGGAGTGCACACACACGCACACACTCCATGCACCAGCCCATACCCATAGCTAGGCTCACACAAGTCTGACCATATAAACGATCGGACTCTCTCATATTGTGTTGACATTTCTAATGTTCTAGCTTTATATTTGTTACTCGGTCTCATTTCAGAATTCACAAGTGTACTATTTTTCAATCTGGGATAGAACAGGCTGGATGCCTCAGACCTAAGGGGTATGCTGGCATGTCTTCATAGTATGTATGTCATGTATACCGATATCATATTCCATTACTCTAATTAGATTGTTTTTGTTTTTTTAGAAGGCGTCAATACAATGTTTGATGTATGTCATGTGTGCTTCACACTTTTTCCTCCTTCCCAACAACAATTGCTTCACTTCAATCTACAATATGCATAGAAGCTGCTGAGAGCCTGACTCGGGTTGCCCGTTGTCTATCATCGAGAGATGGAAAATGAATACCCGGACAATGGACCTGACTCCTGCTCGAGAATAACCTGAAGAAATGTTCAGCTTTATTTTGGTCAAAATGTATCATCCACTTTTCTAAAAATGAAGTCGTGCTTTTCAAAATGTGTAAGTGCATGTGTTCAGCCAGTTTCTTGAACTATCAGACTTGATCATGGAATAGCCGAGGAAATAGTTCAACTGGACTAAATGCTACTAGCTCCTGTATATAAGTGGAAATGTCTCTGTTAGAACTCACAAGGCCTTGATGGTGGACTTCAATGATATCGAGAGTGAGGTCGAGGTAATGCTTGGATTGACCAAGGTGTGTGAAGAAGGTATCACCCTCTTTGGAGCGTCGCGTGTGGTGCTCCTCAATCGATGTATTCTGGAACCCTTTATCAAAAGGCAGGCGATTGGACGTGCATATCGAATTGGTCAGCAAAAGATTGTCCATACATACAATCTAATCACAAAAGGAACACAATAGAAGGGCAAATATGATATACGAGCTAAGAAGGAGCAAATGTCCAAATTATTGTTTTCAAGTGAGCCACAGCCTGCGGAGTGAACCCTTCATCAGAATTTATTTCCATTGACAGGATTTTGGAACAAATTATAGAAAATTAAAATCTGAAAGAGATTTTTGTGCAAATAGTCCCATCGTAGTGACAATAGAACTTATAGATCTCTGGTAAGCGGAAGCGTCTAAGATGAGGATATTGCAATTTCCATATTTGTTTGTGGTACTTATCCTTGTATATCATTTGTAGACAAGCAGTCGTTCTATCAAATTCTGAATTTATGGATTCTTCAACAAAAGAAGTAAAATTATTTGTAAGCTATTGAAAATAGAAATTCTAAGTTGAGATCGTATATGTGGTACCCCTCCTTTGGGTGAAAAAATTTTAAATGGCAGCTCTACAATTTTTATATCTATTCGGAAGATAGGGCAGCAACATTCAGGTGCTTTCATTGCGCATGCCGTATGGAGTGCACACACACACACACTCCATGCACCAGCCCATACCCATAGCTAGGCTCACACAAGTGTGACCATATAAACAATCGGACTCTCACATATTGTAATGTTCTAGCTTTATATTTGTTACTCGGTCTTATTTCAGAATTCACAAGTGTACTATTTTTCAATCTGGGATAGAACAGGCTGGATGCCTCGGACCTAAGGGGTATGCTGGCATGTCTTCATAGTATGTATGTCATGTATACCGATATCATATTCCATTAGTCTAATTTGTTTGTTTTTGTTTTTTTAGAAGGCGTCAATACAATGTTTGATGTATGTCATGTGTGCTTCACACTTTTTCCTCCTTCACAACAACAATTGCTTCACTTCAATCTACAATATGCATAGAAGGTGCTGAGAGCCTGACTCGGGTTGACCGTTGTCTATCATCGGGAGATGGAAAATGAATACCCGGACAATGGACCTGACTCCTGCTCGAGAATAACCTGAAGAAAAGTTCAGCTTTATTTTGGTCGAAATGTATCATCCACTTTTCTAAAAATGAAGTCGTGCTTTTCAAAATGTGTAAGTGCATGTGTTTAGCCAGTTTCTTGAACCATCGGACTTGATCATGGAATAGCCGAGGAAATAGTTCAACTGGACTAAACGCTACTAGCTCCTGTATATGAGTGGAAATGTCTCTGTTAGAACTCGCAAGGCCTTGATGGTGGACTTCAATGATATCTAGAGTGAGGTTGAGGTGATGCTTGGATTGACCAAGGTGTGTGAAGAAGCTATCACCCTCTTTGGAGCATCGCGTGTGGTGCTCCTAAATCGATGTTGTCTGGAACCCTTTATCAAAAGACAGGCGATTGGACGTGCATATCGAATTGGTCAGCAAAAGATTGTCCATACATACAATCTAATCACAAAAGGAACACAAGAGAAGGGCAAATATGATATACAAGCTAAGAAGGAGCAAATATCTAAATTATTGTTTTCAAGTGAGCCACAGCCTGCGGAGTGAACCCTTCATCAGAATTTATTTCCATTGACAAGATTTTGGAACAAATTATAGAAAATTATAATCTGAAAGAGACTTTTGTGCAAATAGTCCCATCGTAGTGACAATTTAACTTATAGATCTCTGGTAAGTGGAAGCGTCTAAGATGAGGATACTGCAATTTCCATATTTGTTTGTGGTACTTATCCTTGTATATCATTTGTAGACAAGCAGTCGTTCTATCAAATTCTGAATTTATGGATTCTTCAACAAAAGAAGTAAAATTATTTGTAAGCTATTGAAAATAGAAATTCTAAGTTGAGATCGTATATGTGGTACCCCTCCTTTGGGTGAAAAAATTGTAAATGGCAGCTCTACAATTTTTATATCTATCTGGAAGATGGGACAGCAACATTCAGGTGCTTGCATTGCTCATGTGGTATGGAGTGCACACACACACACACACACTCCATGCACCAGCCCATACCCATAGCTAGGTTCACACAAGTCTGACCATATAAACGATCGTACTCTCTCATCTTGTGTTGACATTTCTAATGTTCTAGCTTTATATTTGTTACTCGGTCTCATTTCAGAATTCACAAGTGTACTATTTTTCAATCTGGGATAGAACAGGCTGGATGCCTCAGACCTAAGGGGTATGCTAGCATGTCTTCACAGTATGTATGTCATGTATACCGATATCATATTCCATTAGTCTAATTAGTTTGTTTTTTTTAGAAGGCGTCAATACAATGTTTGATGTATGTCATGTGTGGTTCACACTTTTTCCTCCTTCCCAACAACAATTGCTTCACTTCAATCTACAATATGCATAGAAGGTGCTGAGAGCCTGACTCGGGTTGCCCGTTGTCTATCATCGAGAGATGGAAAATGAATACCCGGACAATGGACCTGACTCCTGCTCGAGAATAACCTGAAGAAAAGTTCAGCTTTATTTTGGTCAAAATGTATCATCCACTTTTCTAAAAATGAAGTCGTGCTTTTCAAAATGTGTAAGTGCATGTGTTCAGCCAGTTTCTTGAACTATCAGACTTGATCATGGAATAGCCGAGGAAATAGTTCAACTGGACTAAATGCTACTAGCTCCTGTATATGAGTGGAAATGTCTCTGTTAGAACTCACAAGGCCTTGATGGTGGACTTCAATGATATCGAGAGTGAGGTCGAGGTAATGCTTGGATTGACCAAGGTGTGTGAAGAAGGTATCACCCTCTTTGGAGCGTCGCGTGTGGTGCTCCTCAATCGATGTATTCTGGAACCCTTTATCAAAAGGCAGGCGATTGGACGTGCATATCGAATTGGTCAGCAAAAGATTGTCCATACATATAATCTAATCACAAAAGGAACACAAGAGAAGGGCAAATATGATATACGAGCTTAGAAGGAGCAAATGTCCAAATTATTGTTTTCAAGTGAGCCACAGCCTGCGGAGTGAACCCTTCATCAGAATTTATTTCCATTGACAGGATTTTGGAACAAATTACAGGAAAATTAAAATCTGAAAGAGATTTTTGTGCAAATAGTCCCATCGTAGTGACAATAGAACTTATAGATCTCTGGTAAGTGGAAGCATCTAAGATGAGGATACTGCAATTTCCATATTTGTTTGTGGTACTTATCCTTGTATATCATTTGTAGACAAGCAGTCGTTCTATCAAATTCTGAATTTATGGATTCTTCAACAAAAGAAGTAAAATTATTTGTAAGCTATTGGAAATAGAAATTCTAAGTTGAGATCGTATATGTGGTACCCCTCCTTTGGGTGAAAAAATTGTAAATGGCAGCTCTACAATTTTTATATCTATCTGGAAGATGGGACAGCAACATTCAGGTGCTTTCATTGCTCATGCCGTATGGAGTGCACACACACACACACACTCCATGCACCAGCCCATACCCATAGCTAGGTTCACACAAGTCTGACCATATAAACGATCGTACTCTCTCATCTTGTGTTGACATTTCTAATGTTCTAGCTTTATATTTGTTACTCGGTCTCATTTCAGAATTCACAAGTGTACTATTTTTCAATCTGGGATAGAACAGGCTGGATGCCTCAGACCTAAGGGGTATGCTGGCATGTCTTCACAGTATGTATGTCATGTATACCGATATCATATTCCATTAGTCTAATTAGTTTGTTTTTGTTTTTTTAGAAGGCGTCAATACAATGTTTGATGTATGTCATGTGTGCTTCACACTTTTTCCTCCTTCCCAACAACAATTGCTTCACTTCAATCTACAATATGCATAGAAGGTGCTGAGAGCCTGACTCGGGTTGCCCGTTGTCTATCATCGGGAGATGGAAAATGAATACCAGGACAATGGACCTGACTCCTGCTCGAGGATAACCTGAAGAAAAGATCAACTTTATTTTGGTCAAAATGTATCATCCACTTTTCTAAAAATAAAGTCGTGCTTTTGAAAATGTGTAAGTGCATGGGTTTAGCCAGTTTCTTGAACCATCGGACTTGATCATGGAATAGCCGAGGAAATAGTTCAACTGGACTAAATGCTACTAGCTCCTGTATATGAGTGGAAATGTCTCTGTTAGAACTCGCAAGGCCTTGATGGTGGACTTCAATGATATCGAGAGTGAGGTCGAGGTGATGCTTGGATTGACCAAGGTGTGTGAAGAAGGTATCACCCTCTTTGGAGCGTCGCGTGTGGTGCTCCTCAATCGATGTTGTCTGGAACCCTTTATCAAAAGGCAGACGATTGGACGTGCATATCGAATTGGTCAGCAAAAGATTGTCCATACATACAATCTAATCACAAAAGGAAAACAAGAGAAGGGCAAATATGATATACAAGCTAAGAAGAAGCAAATGTCCAAACTATTGTTTTCAAGTGAGCCACAGCCTGCGGAGTGAACCCTTCATCGGAATTTATTTCCATTGACAGGATTTTGGAACAAATTATAGAAAATTAAAGTCTGAAAGAGATTTTTGTGCAAATAGTCCCATCGTAGTTACAATAGAACTTATAGATCTCTGGTAAGTGGAAGCATCTAAGTTGAGGATATTGCAATTTCCATATTTGTTTGTGGTACTTATCCTTGTATATCATTTGTAGACAAGCAGTCGTTCTATAAAATTCTGAATTTATGGATTCTTCAACAAAAGAAGTCAAATTATTTGTAAGCTATTGAAAATAGAAATTCTAAGTTGAGATCGTATATGTAGTACCCCTCCTTTGGGTGAATTGTAAATGGCAGCTCTACAATTTTTATATCTATCTGGAAGATAGGGCAGCAACATTCAGGTGCTTTCATTGCGCATGCCGTATGGAGTGCACACACACACACACACTCCATGCACCAGCTCATACCCATAGCTAGGCTCACACAAGTCTGACCATATAAACGATCGGACTCTCTCATATTGTGTTGACATTTCTAATGTTCTAGCTTTATATTTGTTACTCGGTCTCATTTCAGAATTCACAAGTGTACTATTTTTCAATCTAGGATAGAACAGGTTGGATGCCTCAGACCTAAGGGGTATGTTGGCATGTCTTCATAGTATGTATGTCATGTATATCGATATCATATTCCATTAGTCTAATTACTTTGTTTTTGTTTTTTTAGAAGGCGTCAATACAATGTTTGATGTATGTCATGTGTGCTTCACACTTTTTCCTCCTTCCCAAATACTATTGCTTCACTTCAATCTACAATATGCATAGAAGGTGCTGAGAGCCTGACTCGGGTTGCCCGTTGTCTATCATCGGGAGATGGAAAATGAATACCCGGACAATGGACCTGACTCCTGCTTTAGAATAACCTGAAAAAAGTTCAGCTTTATTTTGGTCAAAATGTATCATCCACTTTTCTAAAAATGAAGTCGTGCTTTTCAAAATGTGTAAGTGCATGTGTTCAACCAGTTTGTTGAAATATCAGACTTGATCATGGAATAGCCGAGGAAATAGTTCAACTGGACTAAATGCTACTAGCTCCTGTATATGAGTGGAAATGTCTCTGTTAGAACTCACAAGGCCTTGATGGTGGACTTCAATGATATCGAGAGTGAGGTCGAGGTGATGCTTGGATTGACCAAGGTGTGTGAAGAAGGTATCACCCTCTTTGGAGCGTCGCGTGTGGTGCTCCTCAATCGATGTATACTGGAACCATTTCTCAAAAGGCAGGCGATTGGACGTGCATATCGAATTGGTCAGCAAAATATTGTCCATACATACAATCTAATCACAAAAGGAACACAAGAGAAGGGCAAATATGATATACGAGCTAAGAAGGAGCAAATGTCCAAATTATTGTTTTAAAGTGAGCCACAGCCTGCGGAGTGAACCCTTCATCAGAATTTATTTCCATTAACAGGATTTTGGAACAAATTACAGAAAATTAAAATCTGAAAGAGATTTTTGTGCAAATAGTCCCATCGTAGTGACAATAGAACTTATAGATCTCTGGTAAGTGGAAGCATCTAAGATGAGGATATTGCAATTTCCATATTTGTTTGTGGTACTTATCCTTGTATATCATTTGTAGACAAGCAGTCGTTCTATCAAATTCTGAATTTATGTATTCTTCAACAAAAGAAGTAAAATTATTTGTAAGCTATTGAAAATAGAAATTCTAAGTTGAGATCGTATTTGTGGTACCCCTCCTTTGGGTGAAAAAATTGTAAATGGTAGCTCTACAATTTTTATATCTATCTGGAAGATGGGGCAGCAACTTTCAGGTGCTTTCATTGCTCATGCCGTATGGAGTGCACACACACACACACACTCCATGCACCAGCTCATACCCATAGCTAGGCTCACACAAGTCTGACCATATAAACGATCGGACTCTCTCATATTGTGTTGACATTTCTAATGTTCTAGCTTTATATTTGTTACTCGGTCTCATTTCAGAATTCACAAGTGTACTATTTTTCAATCTAGGATAGAACAGGCTGGATGCCTCAGACCTAAGGGGTATGCTGGCATGTCTTCATAGTATGTATGTCATGTATACCGATATCATATTCCATTAGTCTAATTAGTTTGTTTTTGTTTTTTTAGAAGGCGTCAATACAATGTTTGATGTATGTCATGTGTGCTTCACACTTTTTCCTCCTTCCCAACAACAATTGCTTCACTTCAATCTACAATATGCATAGAAGGTGCTGAGAGCCTGACTCGGGTTGCCCGTTGTCTATCATCGGAGATGGAAAATGAATACCGGACAATGGACCCGACTCACTCGAGAATAACTCAAGAAAAGATCAACTTTATTTTGGTCAAAATGTATCATCCACTTTTCTAAAAATGAAGTCGTGCTTTTCAAAATGTGTAAGTGCATGTGTTTAGCCAGTTTCTTGAACCATCGGACTTGATCATGGAATAGCCGAGGAAATAGTTCAACTGGACTAAACGCTACGAGCTCCTGTATATGAGTGGAAATGTATCTGTTAGAACTCGCAAGGCCTTGATGGTGGACTTCAATGATATCGAGAGTGAGGTCGAGGTGATGCTTGGATTGACCAAGGTGTGTGAAGAAGGTATCACCCTCTTTTGAGCGTCGTGTGTGGTGCTCCTCAATCGATGTTGTCTGGAACCCTTTATCAAAAGGCAGGCGATTGGACGTGCATATCGAATTGGTCAGCAAAAGATTGTCCATACATACAATCTAATCACAAAAGGAACACAAGAGAAGGGCAAATATGATATACAAGCTAAGAAGGAGCAAATGTCCAAATTATTGTTTTCAAGTGAGCCACAGCCTGCGGAGTGAACCCTTCATCAGAATTTATTTCCATTGACAGGATTTTGGAACAAATTACAGAAAATTAAAATCTGAAAGAGATTTTGGTGCAAACAGTCCCATCGTAGTGACAATAGAACTTATAGATCTCTGGTAAGTGGAAGCTTCTAAGATGAGGATATTGCAATTTCCATATTTGTTTGTGGTACTTATCCTTGTATATCATTTGTAGACAAGCAGTCATTCTATCAAATTCTGAATTTATGGATTCTTCAACAAAAGAAGTAAAATTATTTGTAAGCTATTGAAAATAGAAATTCTAAGTTGAGATCGTATATGTGGTACCCCTCCTTTGGGTGAAAAAATTGTAAATGGCAGCCCTACAATTTTTATATCTATCTGGTAGATGGGGCAGCACCATTCAGGTGCTTTCATTGCTCATGCCGTATGGAGTGCACACACACACACTCCATGCACCAGCCCATACCCATAGCTAGGCTCACACATGTGTGACCATATAAACGATCGAACTCTCTCACCTTGTGTTGACATTTCTAATGTTCTAGCTTTATATTTGTTATGGTTGGTCTCATTTCAGAATTCACAAGTGTACTATTTTTCAATCTGGGATAGAACAGGCTGGATGCCTCAGACCTAAGGGGTATGCTGGCATGTCTTCATAGTATGTATGTCATGTATACTGATATCATATTCCATTAGTATAATTAGTTTGTTTTTTTAGAAGGCGTCAATACAATGTTTGATGTATGTCATGTGTGCTTCACACTTTTTCCTCCTTCCCAACAACAATTGCTTCACTTCAATCTACAATATGCATAGAAGGTGCTGAGAGCCTGACTAGGGTTGCCCGTTGTCTATCATCGGGAGATGGAAAATGAATACCCGGACAATGGACCTGACTCCTGCTCGAGAATAACCTGAAGAAAAGTTCAGCTTTATTTTGGTGAAAATGTATCATCCACTTTTCTAAAAATGAAGTCGTGCTTTTCAAAATGTGTAAGTGCATGTGTTTAGCCAGTTTCTTCAACCATCGGACTTGATCATGGAATAATCGAGTAAATAGTTCAACTGGACTAAACGCTACTAGCTCCTGTATATGAGTGGAAATGTCTCTGTTAGAACTCGCAAGGCCTTGATGGTGAACTTCAATGATATCGAGAGTGAGGTCGAGGTGATGCTCGAATTGACCAAGGTGTGTGAAGAAGGTATCACCCTCTTTGGAGCGTCGCGTGTGGTGCTCCTCAATCGATGTTGTCTGGAACCCTTTATCAAAAGGCAGGCGATTGGACGTGCATATCGAATTGGTCAGCAAAAGATTGTCCATACAAACAATCTAATCACATAAGGAACAAAAGAGAAAGGCAAATATGATATACAAGCTAAGAAGGAGCTAATGTCCAAATTATTGTTTTCAAGTGAGCCACAGCCTGCGGAGTGAACCCTTCATCAAAATTTATTTCCATTGTCAGGATTTTGGAACAAATTACAGAAAATTAAAATCTGAAAGAGATTTTTGTGCAAATAGTCCCATCGTAGTGACAATAGAACTTATAGATCTCTGGTAAGTGGAAGCTTCTAAGATGAGGATATTGCAATTTCCATATTTGTTTGTGGTACTTATCCTTGTATATCATTTGTAGACAAGCAGTCGTTCTATCAAATTCTGAATTTATGGATTCTTCAACAAAAGAAGTAAAATTATTTGTAAGCTATTGAAAATAGAAATTCTAAGTTGAGATCGTATATGCGGTACCCCTCCTTTGGGTGAAAAAATTGTAAATGGCAGCCCTACAATTTTTATATCTATCTGGAAGATGGGGCAGCTCCATTCAGGTGCTTTCATTGCTCATGTCGTATGGAGTGCACACACACACACACACACTCCATGCACTAGCCCATACCCATAGCTAGGCTCACACAAGTCTCACCATATAAACGATCGGACTCTCTCATCTTGTGTTGACATTTCTAATGTTCTAGCTTTATATTTGTTATGGTCGGTCTCTGTTCATTTCAAAATTCACAACTGTATTATTTTTCAATCTGGATAGAACAGGCTGGATGCCTCAGACTTAAGGGGTCTGCTGGCATGTCTTGATAGTATGTATGTCATGTATACCGATATCATATACCATCAGTCCAATTTTTTTGTTTTTATTTTTTTTAGAATGAATCAATACAATGTTTGATGTATGTCATGTGTGCTTCACAGTTTTTCATCCCTTCCCAACAACATTTGCTACACTTCAATCTACAATGTGCGTTGAAGGTGCTGATAGCCTGACTCGAGTTGCCCGTTGTCTATCATCGGGAGATGGAAAATGATTACCCAGACAATGGACCCACGAGAACAACCTGAAGAAAAAGTTCAGCTTTATTTTGGTCAAAATGTATCATCCACTTGTCCAAAAATGAAGTCGTGATTTTCAAAATGTTTAAATTCCATGTACGTCTTTTAATTTTTGGCTTTTTGGATGTTGCCTTGAAGAAGAGGCGGCACGGTCAGCTAACGAGTTGAAGCAGGTCGGTGTGTTGTATGTTGGCTTGAAGAAGTGGCGGCACGGTCAGCTGACGAGTTGAAGCCCCCGGTCCAGCTGAAGTGTCAAAGCCTCCATGTCAACTGACGAGTTAGAGCAGGTCGGCATGTTGGAGTTTGGCTTGAAGAAGAGGCGACATGGTGATGCCGACGCAGGTCAAAATTGGTGACGCGGTCGATCCCAGGTTGATGAAGTAACTGTGTGGCAATGATAGTGTGCCCGCCCCATGTAATTCGTGGGGCGACGATATTGGTGATCATTTAGCCTTCACCATGCCGAACTCTTTGTCGGATCACCAAGGTGATGATGCAATGAGGTTAACCTCGGCTCGACGAAGCGATGATCAATCAAGTGCAAGTCGGCAGCCCTGGAGCAACGTTGTCGGGCTGGTTTGACACCAACGTGACGGTGAAGATTACCTCGAAAAAGGCATTAAAATTTGTGAGCACAAGTTTGAGAATAGCACACAATACTCTAAGAAAAAATCCTCCAGAAAGTATGTCCAATATCGCGTTCATGCAGAAATATCCAAAAATTGATCCAGTCGTCGGTCTCGACCCTGAGTTTGAACGGTCAGATCGAACTGAAATTTTGAGAACTGGTCGGTATAAAAATTTCGTAGCCAATGAACGGTTGGATATTCCAAAGCATGTCCCAGCTGGACGTTGTACTCCTCTCCCTAAACTCATCCAGATTCCCGTACAGATTCGACAGCGCTCCGGTATATCGGAGATTACCGATGATTCATCTATTGGAACACAATGAAATTTGCGAGGTTTGTTCTAGACTCAATTTTGCACAATTCCACTGAAGCAATAGTCAAAGCGACACACGAGGTGGCAGGGACGGCGAACACGAATCCACTGTCCGGAAAAGGTGCACGGTTACCTGAGAGCAATGTTGACATTGAGGCCCCGAGCTCCATGGATGGTTCTCCCGTGATAGATCAGAGTTGATGTTGATGAAAGCTTATCATGCCTCAGCTCTAGAGGGAGGAGGTATGATCCGCTAACTAGAGATTCAGGCACGGATGTCGTACCATGAAGATCTAAGTTGCCGATCCATCTTTCGATCACACAGCGGAACTGCCAATGAAAGTACCAACGTCGGTGTCAAAACCGGTAGACCTCGGGTAGGGGGGCGAGCTATGAGATCTGATTGATGGGTAACAAGAGACAAGGACTAGATGTTTTTACCCAGGTTTGGTCCCTCTTTGAGGAGGTAAAGCCCTACGTCCTGCTCTTGGTTATATTATCAGTGTATCAAACTAAGGAGTTGATCAACCTCGAGAATGTAAGTTGTGGTCTACACCCTAGGGGTAATGATGATGATGAATGTGAGATGTTGTGTATCGACTAGCCTGGCCTATGCTTATAGAATGTACCGGAGGCCTAGTCTAACAAGAGTCCTAGACGGGTATGTTGGTGGGGAGGAGTCCTTGTCTTGATCACCAAGTCTTGTGGAATCTTCCTTGTATATGTCATGTGCTGCCCGAAGTGGCCCATTAGTGAACGGCCACAGGGGTCCTTGGCCCGACCCACTGGCCGGGAGATGATGTTGTGAGTACCCCTAGTCTAGAACATCGTCAATAAGGGCAGCAGTTTTGATTCAGAATACAACATGTCTCTTGCATCCGTACATCAGCCCCTTGTCACTGGCATAGAAAAGTTGCCAAAAGACGTAACATCTATTGTCGACGAGCTTCTGTTGGAGAGGTTAGGACTGATGCCAAGTGAAGGAGTTAAGACGAGATTTGTTTATGAGGTCATGCGTCTATGTCAAGCACTATCGAAATCGGCGCCTTTACCGAGTGCCTAAAAAACTCGGCAAAGGGCAAAAAAACTCAGCAAAAGTATGGAATGAATATGGTCATTGCGTCGGTCATTTGAGACCAAATTTTTCTGGAAAAGAGTGTAAGTAATATGGCCTCAAATGTAAAACTTGTCAACATAAAATTATTAGTCTCATCAAAATGAACTACTTTGATATTTGAAGCATCTTCATCCCAGGTCATATGCAACTGCTACAGCCAAAACAACGCATTGTAGCTAAGACCCCCTTTTTCCGACTTTAGCACTCGGCAACACCCTGGTTGTCGTGTTTTGTTGTTTTACCGAGCGTTTCATTGACGATACTTGGCAAAGCACTTGTTTGCCGAGTTTTAATTTCTGCCGAGTACTTCATTGGTAGGAACTTGACAAAGATACTATTGCTGATTGCCTAACATATTGCACTCGGCAAAGAGCCTAACACTCGGTAAAGATGAAAATTCTAGTAGAGAAGCTCTAAAAGAGCGAGTGTGTGTGTTTAGCTAGTTTCTTGAACCATTGGACTCTATCATGGAAGAGCCGAGGAAACAGTTCAACTGGACTAAATGCAACAAGCTCCTATATATGAGTGGAAATGTCTCCGTTAAAACTAGCAAGGCCTAGATGCTAGACTTCCATGATATGGAGAGCGAGGTCAAGGCGATGCTTGCATCGACCAAGGTGTGTGGAGAAGGTATCACCCTCTTTGGTACGTAGCGCGTGGTGCTCCTCGATCGATGGTGTGTGGAACCCATCTGTCAAAAGGCACGCAAATGGACGTGCATATCGAATTGGTCAGCAAAAGATTGCCCATACATACAATCTAATCACAAAAGGAACACAAGAGAAGGGCAAATATGGTATACAAGCTAAGAAGGAGCAAATGTCCATATTGTTGTTTTCGAGTGAGTCACAACATGGAGTGAACCCTTCATCAGAATTTATTTCCATTGACAGGATTTTGGAACAAATGACAGAAGATGAAAATATGAAAGAGATTTTTTTGCAAATAGTCCCATCGTAGTGACAATAGAAATTATAGATCTTTGGTAAGTCGAAGCTTCTAAGATGAGGACGTTGCAATTTCCATGTTTGTTTATGGTACTTATCCTTTTATATAATTTGTGGACAAGCAGTCGTTCTATCAAATTCTGAATTTATGGATTCTTCAACAAAAGAAGTAAAATTATTTGTAAGGTATTGAAAATAGAAATTCTAATTGAGATCATATATTGGTACCCCTCGTATGGTGAAAAATTGAAAATGGCAGCCCTACAATTTTTATATCTATATGGAAGATGGGGCAGCACCATTCAGTGCTTCCATTGCTCATGCCGTGTGGAGTGCACACACACACTCCATGAACCAGCCCATAGCTATAGCTAGGCTCACACAAGTCTGACCATATAAACGATCGGGCTCTCTCATCTTGTGTTGACATTTCTAATGTTCTAGCTTTATTTTGTTATGGCGATCTCTGCTCATTTCCAAATTCACAAGTTTATTATTTTTCAATCTGGGATAGAACAGGCCGGATGCCTCAGGCCTAAGGTGTCTGCTGGCATGTCTTGATAGCTTGTATGTCATGTATACCGATATCATATTACATCGGTCCAATTTGTTTGCTCTTGTTTTTTAGAAGGCATCAATACAACATTTGATGTATGTCATGTGTGCTTCACACTTTTTCATCCTTCCCAACAACATTTGCTACACTTCAATCTACAATGTCCGTAGAAGGTGCTGAGAACCTGACTCGAGTTGCCCGTTGTCTATCGTCGGGAGATGGAAAATGATTACCCGGACAATGGACCCAACTCCTGCACGAGAACAACCTGAAGAAAAACTTCAGCTTTATTTTGGTCAAAATGTATCATCCACTTTTCTAAAAATGAAGTCGTGCTTTTCAAAATGTGTAAATTCCATGAATGTCTTTGAATTTTTGGCTTTTTGGATGTTGTCTTGAAGAAGAGGCAACACGGTCAGCTAACGAGTTGAAGCAGGTCGGCGTGATGTATGTTGGCTTGAAGAAGTGGCAGCACGGTCAGCTGACGAGTCGAAAAGCCCCGGTCCAGCTGAGGTGTCAAAGACTCCATGTGCTGACGAATCAGAGGAGGTCGGCATGTTGGAGGTTGTCTTGAAGAAGAGGCGACATGGTGATGCTCACGCGGGTCAAAATTTGTGATGCGATTGATCCCGGGTTGATGAAGTAACTGCATGGCGATGATAGTGTGCCTGCCCCATGTAATTCATGGGGCGACGATATTGGTGATGATTTAGCCTTTGCCATGCTGAACTCTTGGTCGGCTCACCAAGGTGATGATCCAATGAGGTTAACCTCGGCTCGACGAAGCGATGATCTATCTAGTGCAAGTCGGCAGCACTGGAGCAACGTAGTCGGGCTGGTTTGACACCAACACGACGGTGAAGATTACCTCGAAAAAGGCTTTAAAATTTGTGAGCACAAGTTTGAGAAAAGCACACAATACTCTAAGAAAAAAATCCTCCATAAAGTATGTCCAATATCGCGTTCATGCAGAAATATCCCAGAATTGATCCAGTCCTCGGACTCGACCCGGAGTTTGAACTATCGGATCGAGCTGAAATTTTGAGAATTGGTCGGTATAAAAATTACGTAGCCAATGGACGGTTGGATATTCCAAAGCATGTCCCAGCTGGACGTTGTACTCGTCGCCCTAAACTCATCCAAATTCCCGTACAGATTCGACAGCGCTCCGGTATGTCGGAGATTACCGGAGATTCATCCATTGGAACACAACGAAATTTGAGAGGTTTGTTCTAGACTCAATTTTGCACAATTCCACCAAAGCAATAGTCAAAGCAACACTCGAGGTGGCAGGGACGGCAAACACGAATCCACTGTCCGAAAAAGGTGCATGGTTACCTGAGAGCAATGTTGACATTGAGGCCCCGGGCTCCATAGATCGGAGTTGATGTTCATGAAAGCTTATCATGCCTCAGCTCTAGATGGAGGACGTATGATCCGCTAACTAGATATTCGGGCACGGATGCCGCGCCATGAAGATCTAAGTTGTTGATCCTTATTTCGATCACACAGCGGAACTCCCAATGAAAGCAACAACGTCGGTGTCAAAACCGGTAGACCTCGGGTAGGGGGCGAGCTATGAGATCTGATTGATGGGTAACAAGAGACAAGGACTCGATGTTTTGACCCAGGTTAGGTCACTCTTTGAGGAGGTAAAACCCTACGTCCTGCTCTTGCTTATATTATCGGTGTATCAAAGTAAGGAGTTGATCTACCTCGAGAACGTAAGTTGTGGTCTACACCATAGGGGTAATGATGATGATGATGATGATGATGATGATGATGATGATGATGATGAATGTGAGATGTTGTGTATCGACTAGCCTGGCATGTGCTTATAGAATGTACCGGAGGCCTAGTCTAACAAGAGTCCTAGACGGGTATGTTGGTGGAGAGGAGTCCTTGTCTTGATCACCAAGTCTTGTGGAATCTACCTCGTATATGTCATGTGCTGCCCGAAGTGGCCCATTAGTGAACGGCCACAGGGGTCCTTGGCCCGACCCACTGGCCGGGAGATGATGTTGTGAGTACCCCTAGTCTAGAACATCGTCAATAAGGGCAGCAGTTTTGATTCAGAATACAACATGTCTCTTGCATCCGTACATCAGCCCCTTGTCACTGGCATAGAAAAGTTGCCAAAAGACGTAACATCTATTGTCGACGAGCTTCTGTTGGAGAGGTTAGGACTGATGCCAAGTGAAGGAGTTAAGACGAGATTTGTTTATGAGGTCATGCGTCTATGTCAAGCACTATCGAATCGGCGCTTTTACCGAAAGTGCCTAAAAACTCGGCAAAGGGCAAAAAACTCAGCAAAAGTATGGAATGAATATGGTCATTAAATCGGTCATTTGAGACCAAATTTTTACGGAAAAGAGTGTAAGTAATATGGCCTCAAATGTAAAACTTGTCAACATAAAATTATTAGTCTCATCAAAATGAACTACTTTGATATTTGAAGCATCTTCATCCCAGGTCATATGCAATCTGCTACAGCCAAAACAACGCATTGTAGCTAAGACCCCTTTTTCCGACTTTTTAGCACTTTCGCAACACCCTGGTTGTCGTGTTTTGTTGTTTTACCGAAGCGTTTATTGATTTATACTTGGCAAAGCACCTGTTTGCCAATTTTTAATTTCTGCCGAGTACTTCATTGGTAGGAACTTGACAAAGATACTATTGCTGATTGCCTAACATATTGCACTCGGCAAAGAGCCTAACACTCGGTAAAGATGAAAATTCTAGTAGAGAAGCTCTAAAAGAGCGAGTGTGTGTGTTTAGCTAGTTTCTTGAACCATTGGACTCTATCATGGAAGAGCCGAGGAAACAGTTCAACTGGACTAAATGCAACAAGCTCCTATATGTGAGTGGAAATGTCTCCGTTAAAACTAGCAAGGCCTAGATGCTAGACTTCCATGATATGGAGAGCGAGGTCAAGGCGATGCTTGCATCGACCAAGGTGTGTGGAGAAGGTATCACCCTCTTTGGTACGTAGCGCATGGTGCTCCTCGATCGATGGTGTGTGGAACCCATCTGTCAAAAGGCACGCAAATGGACGTGCATATCGAATTGGTCAGCAAAAGATTGCCCATACATACAATCTAATCACAAAAGGAACACAAGAGAAGGGCAAATATGGTATACAAGCTAAGAAGGAGCAAATGTCCATATTGTTGTTTTCGAGTGAGTCATAGCCTGCGGAGTGAACCCTTCATCAGAATTTATTTCCATTGACAGGATTTTGGAACAAATGACAGAAGATGAAAATATGAAAGAGATTTTTTTGCAAATAGTCCCATCGTAGTGACAATAGAAATTATAGATCTTTGGTAAGTCGAAGCTTCTAAGATGAGGACGTTGCAATTTCCATGTTTGTTTATGGTACTTATCCTTTTATATAATTTGTGGACAAGCAGTCGTTCTATCAAATTCTGAATTTATGGATTCTTCAACAAAAGAAGTAAAATTATTTGTAAGGTATTGAAAATAGAAATTCTAATTGAGATCATATATTGGTACCCCTCGTATGGTGAAAAATTGAAAATGGCAGCCCTACAATTTTTATATCTATATGGAAGATGGGGCAGCACCATTCAGGTGCTTCCATTGCTCATGCCGTGTGGAGTGCACACACACACTCCATGCACCAGCCCATAGCTATAGCTAGGCTCACACAAGTCTGACCATATAAACGATCGGGCTCTCTCATCTTGTGTTGACATTTCTAATGTTCTAGCTTTATTTTGTTATGGCCGATCTCTGTTCATTTCCAAATTCACAAGTTTATTATTTTTCAATCTGGGATAGAACAGGCCGGATGCCTCAGGCCTAAGGTGTCTGCTGGCATGTCTTGATAGCTTGTATGTCATGTATACCGATATCATATTACATCGGTCCAATTTGTTTGTTCTTGTTTTTTAGAAGGCATCAATACAACATTTGATGTATGTCATGTGTGCTTCACACTTTTTCATCCTTCCCAACAACATTTGCTACACTTCAATCTACAATGTCCGTAGAAGGTGCTGAGAACCTGACTCGAGTTGCCCGTTGTCTATCGTCGGGAGATGGAAAATGATTACCCGGACAATGGACCCAACTCCTGCACGAGAACAACCTGAAGAAAAACTTCAGCTTTATTTTGGTCAAAATGTATCATCCACTTTTCTAAAAATGAAGTCGTGCTTTTCAAAATGTGTAAATTCCATGAATGTCTTTGAATTTTTGGCTTTTTGGATGTTGTCTTGAAGAAGAGGCAACACGGTCAGCTAACGAGTTGAAGCAGGTCGGCGTGATGTATGTTGGCTTGAAGAAGTGGCAGCACGGTCAGCTGACGAGTCGAAAAGCCCCGGTCCAGCTGAGGTGTCAAAGACTCCATGTAAGCTGACGAATCAGAGGAGGTCGGCATGTTGGAGGTTGTCTTGAAGAAGAGGCGACATGGTGATGCTCACGCGGGTCAAAATTTGTGATGCGATTGATCCCGGGTTGATGAAGTAACTGCATGGCGATGATAGTGTGCCTGCCCCATGTAATTCATGGGGCGACGATATTGGTGATGATTTAGCCTTTGCCATGCTGAACTCTTGGTCGGCTCACCAAGGTGATGATCCAATGAGGTTAACCTCGGCTCGACGAAGCGATGATCTATCTAGTGCAAGTCGGCAGCACTGGAGCAACGTAGTCGGGCTGGTTTGACACCAACACGATGGTGAAGATTACCTCGAAAAAGGCTTTAAAATTTGTGAGCACAAGTTTGAGAAAAGCACACAATACTCTAAGAAAAAAATCCTCCATAAAGTATGTCCAATATCGCGTTCATGCAGAAATATCCCAGAATTGATCCAGTCCTCGGACTCGACCCGGAGTTTGAACTATCGGATCTGTTGGAAATATGCCCTAGAGGCAATAATAAAAGTATTATTATATTTCCTTGTTCCTGATAATTGTCTTTTATTCATGCTATAACTGTATTATCCGGAAATCGTAATACACGTGTGAATACAAAGACCACAATATGTCCCTAGTGAGCCTCTAGTTGACTAGCTCGTTGTGATCAACAGATAGTCATGGTTTCCTGGCTATGGACATTGGATGTCGTTGATAACGGGATCACATCATTAGGAGAATGATGTGATGGACAAGACCCAATCCTAAGCATAGCACAAAGATCGTGTAGTTCGTTTGCTAGAGTTTTTCCAATGTCAAGTATCTCTTCCTTAGACCATGAGATCGTGTAACTCCGGATACCGTAAGAGTGCTTTGGGTGTATCAAACGTCACAACGTGGCGGGTGACTATAAAGGTGCACTACAGGTATCTCCGAAAGTGTCTGCATTGGGTTGACACGGATCGAGATGGATTTGTCACTCCGTGCAAACGGAGAGGTATCTCTGGGCCACTCAAGTAGGACATCATCATAATGTGCACAATGTGACCAAGGGGTTGATCACGGGATGATGTGTTGCGGACGAGTAAAGAGACTTGCCGGTAACGAGATTGAACAAGGTATCGGTATACCGACGATCGAATCTCGGGCAAGTAAAATACCGCTAGACAAAGGGAATTGTATACGGGACCGATTGAGTCCTTGACATCGTGGTTCATCCGATGAGATCATCGTGGAACATGTGGGAGCCAACATGGGTATCCAGATCCCGCTGTTGGTTATTGATCGGAGAACGTCTCGGTCATGTCTGCATGTCTCCCGAACCCGTAGGGTCTACACACTTAAGGTTCGATGACGCTAGGGTTATAAAGGAAGCTTGTATGTGGTTACCGAATGTTGTTCGAGTCCGGATGAGATCCCGGATGTCACGAGGAGTTCGGAATGGTCCGGAGGTAAAGATTTATATATGGGAAGTCCTGTTTTGGTCACCGAAAAGTTTGGGGTTTATCGGTAACGTACCGGGACCACCGGGAGGGTCCCGGGGGTCCACCAAGTGGGGCCACCTACCCCAGAAGGCTGCGTGGGCCAAGTGTGGGAGGGGACCAGCCCCTAGGTGGGCTGGGGCGCCCCCCACCAAGGCCCAAGGCGTGGGAAGAGTGGGAGGGGGCAAACCCTAGGGCAGATGGGCCCTAAGGCCCACCCTGGGTGCGCCTCCCCTCTCTCCCCTCTCGCCGCCACCAGATTAGATCTCGAGGCTGGCCAACCCCTTGGGGTGGGAAACCCTAAAGGGGCGCAGCCCCTCTCCCCTATAAATAGTGAGGCATAGGGCTGCCCGGAGAACACACAGAATACACGTGATTCGATCTCGCCTTTGGTTGCAGCCCTCTCTCTCTCCCAAGTACTCCTCCTCTCCCGTGGTGCTTAGCGAAGCCTGCTGGATTGCCACACTCCTCCATCACCACCACGCCGTTGTGCTGCTGCTGGAGGAGTCTTCCTCAACCTCTCCCTCTCTCCTTGCTGGATCAAGGCGTGGGAGACGTCCACCGGGCTGAGCGTGTGTTGAACGCGGAGGTGCCGTCCGTTCGCACTTGATCATCGGTGATTTGAATCACGACGAGCGACTCCATCAACCCCGTTCACTTGAACGCTTCGCTTCGCGATCTACAAGGGTATGTAGATGCACTCTCTTTCTACTCGTTGCTGGTTTCTCCATAGATAGATCTTGGTGACACGTAGGAAAATTTTGAATTTCTGCTACGTTCCCCAACAGTGGCATCATGAGCTAGGTCTATTGCGTAGATTCTTTGCACGAGTAGAACACAAAGTAGTTGTGGGCATTGATGTTGTTCAATATGCTTACCGTTACTAGTCCAATCTTGTTTCGACGGTATTGTGGGATGAAGCGGCCGGACCGACCTTACACGCATTTCGTGAGACAGGTTCCACCGATTGACATGCACTTCGTGCATAAGGTGGCTAGCGGGTGCCAGTCTCTCCCACTTTAGTCGGAACGGATTCGATGAAAAGGGTCCTTATGAAGGGTAAATAGCAATTGGCAAATCACGTTGTGGTTTTGCGTAGGTAAGAAACGTTCTTGCTAGAAACCCATAGCAGCCACGTAAAACATGCAACAACAATTAGAGGACGTCTAACTTGTTTTTGCAGGGTATGCTATGTGATGTGATATGGCCAAGATGAATGTGATGAATGATATGTGATGTACGAGATTGATCATGTTCTTGTAATAGGATTCACGACTTGCATGTCGATGAGTATGACAACCGGCAGGAGCCATAGGAGTTGTCTTTATTTATTGTATGACCTGCGTGTCATTGAACAACGCCATGTAATTACTTTACTTTATTGCTAACCGGTAGCCATAGTAGTAGAAGTAATAAGTTGGCGAGACGACTTCATGGAGACACGATGATGGAGATCATGATGATGGAGATCATGGTGTCATGCCGGTGACGATGATGATCATGGAGCCCCGAAGATGGAGATCAAAAGGAGCAAAATGATATTGGCCATATCATGTCACTATTTGATTGCATGTGATGTTTATCATGTTTATGCATCTTGTTTACTTAGGACGACGGTAGTAAATAAGATGATCCTTACAAAATTTCAAGAAGTGTTCTCCCCGACTGTGCACCGTTGCTACAGTTAAGTCGCTTCTAAGCACCACGTGATGATCGGGTGTGATGGATTCTTACGTTCACATACAACGAGTGTAAGACAGATTTACACAAAAAAACACTTAGGGTTAACTTGACGAGCCTAGCATGTGCGGACATGGCCTCGAACACGGAGACCGAAAGGTCGAGCATGAGTCGATATAGTAGATACGATCAACATGAAGATGTTCACCGATGATGACTAGTCCGTCTCACGTGATGATCGGACACGCCTAGTTGACTTGGATCATGTAATCACTTAGATGACCGAGGGATGTCTATCGAGTGGGAGTTCATAAGATGAACTTAATTATCCCGAACATAGTCAAAAGATCTTTGCAAATTATGTCATATGCTCGCGTTTTAGTTCCACTGCTTTTACATATGTTCCTAGAGAAAATATAGTTGAAAGTTGACATGGCGATTATGCGGACGAGAAAGCTTATGTCCTTAATGCACCGCTCAGTGTGCTGAACCCCAAACGTTGTTTGTGGATGTTGCGAACATCGCACATACACGTTTTGATAACTACGTGATAGTTCAGATAAATGGTTTGGAATTAAGGCACCAAAGATGTTTTTCGAAACGTCGCAGAACATATGAGATGTTTCGAGGGCTGAAATTGAGATTTCAGGCTCGTGCCCACGTCAAGAGGTATGAGACCTCCGACGATTTTCTTAGCCTGCAAACTAAGGGAGAAAAGCTCAATCGTTGAGCTTGTGCTCAGATTGCCTGAGTGCAACAATCACTTGAATTGAGTGGGAGTCGATCTTCCAGAAGAGATAGTGATGTTTCTCCAAAGTCATTACCACCAAGCTGCTAGAGCTTCGTGATGAACTATAACATATCAGGGATAGATATGATGATCCTTGAGGTATTCACGATGTTTGACACCGCGAAAGTAGAAATCAAGAAGAAGCATCAATTGTTGATGGTTGGTGAAACCACTAGTTTCTAGAAGGGCAAGGGCAAGAAGGGATACTTCATGAAACGGCAAATCAGCTGCTGCTCCAGTGAAGAAACCCAAGGTTGAACCCAAACCCGAGACTAAGTGCTTCTGTGATAAGGGGAATAGTCACTAGAGCGGAATTACCCTAGATACTTGGTAGATGAGAAGGCTGGCAAGGTCGATAGAAGTATATTGGATATACATTATGTTAATGTGTACTTTACTAGTACTCCTAGTAGCACCAGGGTATTAGATACCGGTTCGGTTGCTAAGTGCTAGTAACTCGAAATAAAAGCTACGGAATAAACGGAGACTAGCTAAAGGTGAGCTGATGATATGTGTTGGAAGTGTTTCCAAGGTTGATGTGATCAAGCATCGCACGCTCCCTCTACCATCGAGATTTGGTGTTTGCATTGAGCATAGACATGATTGGATTATGTCTATCGCAATACGGTTATTCATTTAAGGAGAATAATGGTTACTCTATTTATTTGAATAATACCTTCAACGGTCTTGCACCTAAAGGAATGGTTTATTGAATCTCGATCGTAGTGATACACATTTTCATGCCAAAAGATATAAGATAGTAATGATATTACCACTTACTTGTGGCAATCGCCATGTAAGTCATATTGGTGTAAAAGCATGAAGAAGCTCCATGTTGATGGATCTTTGGACTCACTCATTTTGAAAAGTTTGAGACATGCGAACCATGTCTATTGGTGTATACGCATGAAGAAACTCCATGCAGATGGATCGTTTGGACTCACTTGATTTTGAATCACTTGAGATATGCAAATCATACCACATGGGCAAGATGACTGAAAAGCCTCGTTTTCAGTAAGATGGAACAAGATAGCAACTTGTTGGAAGTAACACATTTTGATGTGTGCAGTCCAATGAGTGTTGAGGCATGCAGTGAATATCGTTATGTTCTTACTTCACAAATGATTCGAGTAGATGTAGAGTATATTTACTTGATGAAACACAAGTCTGAATTATTGAATGGTTCAAGCAATATCAGAGTGAAGTTGAAGATCATCGTGACAAGAGGATGAAATGTCTATGATGTGATCATAGAGATGAGTATCTGAGTTACGAGCTTTGGCACGCAATTAAGACATTGTGGAAATTGTTTCACAATTAATGCCGCCTGGAACACCATAGTTTGATGGTGTGTCCGAACATCATAGTTGCACCCTATTGGATATGGTGCGTACCATGATGTCTCTTATTGAATTACCACTATCGTTTATGGGTTAGGCATTAGAGACAACCACATTCACTTTAATAGGGCACCACGTAAATCCGTTGAGATGACACCGTATGAACTATGGTTTAGAGAAACCTAAGCTGTCATTTCTTAAATGTTTGGGGCTGCGATGCTTATGTGAAAAAAGTTTCAGGTTGATAAGCTTGAACCCAAAGCGGATAAAATGCATCTTCATAGGACGCCCTAAACAGTTGGGCATACCTCCTAATTCAGATCCGTAAACAATAGGGATTGTTTCTTGAATCGGGTCCTTTCTCGAGGAAAAGTTTGTCTCGAAAAGTTGAGTGGGAGGATGGTGGAGACTTGATGAGGTTACTGAACCATCACTTCAACCAGTGTGTAGCAGGGCATAGGAAGTTGTTCCTGTGGCACCTACACCAATTGAAGTAGAAGCTTATGATAGTGATCATGAAACTTCGGATCAAGTCACTACCGTACCTCGTAGGGTGACAAGGATGCATACTACTTTAGAGTGGTACAGTAATCCTGTCTTGAAGGTCATGTTGCTAGACAACAATGAACCTATGAGCTATGGAGAAGCGATGGTGGGCCCAAATTCCGACAAATGGTTAGAAGCCATGAAATCCGAGATAGGATCCATGTATCAGAACAAAGCATGGACTTTGGTGGACTTGCCCGATGATCGGCAAGCCATTGAGATAAATGGATCTTTAAGAAGAAGACGGACGTGGACGGTAATGTCACCGTCTATGAAGCTCGACTTGTGGCGAAGAGTTTTTCACAAGTTCAAGGAGTTGACTATGATGAGATTTTCTCATCCGTAGCGATGCTTGAGTCCGTCAGAATCATGTTAGCATTCGCTGCATTTATGAAATCTGGCAGATGGATGTCAAAACGAGTTTCCTTACCAGTCTTCGTAAGGAAAGGTTGTATGTGATACAATCCGAAAGTTTTTGTCGATCCTAAGGATGCTAAAAGGTATGCTGGCTCCAGCGATCCTTCTAAGGACTGGAGTAGGCATCTTGGAGTTGGAATATGTACTTTGATAAGATGATCAAAGATTTTTGTTTATACAAAGTTTATGAGAAACTTGTATTTCCAAAGAAGTAAGTGGGAGCACTATAAAATTTCTGATGAGTATATGTTGTCGACATATTATTGATCAGAAATGATGTGGAATTTCTAGAAAGCATATAGGGTTATTTGAAAATTGTTTTTCAATGGAAAACCTGGATTAGGCTACTTAAACAATAAGCATCAAGATCTATAAGATAGATCAAAATGCTTAATAGTACTTTCAAATGAGCACATGCCTTGACATGATCTTGAAGGTGTTCGAGATGGATCAGTCAAAGAAGGAGTTCTTGCCTGAGTTGTAAGGTTTGAAGTCAAGACTTAAAAGCTCGACCACGGCAGAATAGAGAGAAAGGACGAAGGTCGTCCCCTATGATTAAGACGTAGGCTCTACAGTATGCTATGCTGTGTACCGCACCTGAAGTGTGCCTTGCCATGAGTCGACAATAGTACAAGAGTGATCCAAGGATGGATCACAGGACAGCGGTCAAAGTTATCCTTAGTAACTAGTGTACTAAGGAATTTTCTCGATTATGGAGGTGGTAAAAGAGTTCGTCGTAAAGGGTTACGTCGATGCAAGCTTTACACCTATCCGGATAGCTCTGAGTAGAGATACCGGATACGTATAATGGAGCAATTTTTAGAATAGCTCCAAGTAGAACAGTCATTTGGAATAGCTCCAAATAGAGCGTGGTAGCTACATCTAGGAGATGACATAGAGATTTGTAAAACACACACGGATCTGAAAGGTTCAGACCCGTTGACTAAAACCTCTCTCACAAGCAACATGATCAAACCTAAAACTCGTTGAGTGTTAATCACATAGTGATGTGAACTAGACTACTGACTCTAGTAAACTCTTGGGTGTTAGTCACATGGCGATGTGACCTGTGAGTGTTAATCACATGGTGATGTGAACTAGGTTATTGACTCTAGTGCAAGTGGGAGACTGTTGGAAATATGCCCTAGAGGCAATAATAAAAGTATTATTATATTTCCTTGTTCATGATAATTGTCTTTTATTCATGCTATAACTGTATTATCCGGAAATCGTAATACACGTGTGAATACAAAGACCACAATATGTCCCTAGTGAGCCTCTAGTTGACTAGCTCGTTGTGATCAACAGATAGTCATGGTTTCCTGGCTATGGACATTGGATGTCGTTGATAACGGGATCACATCATTAGGAGAATGATGTGATGGACAAGACCCAATCCTAAGCATAGCACAAAGATCGTGTAGTTCGTTTGCTAGAGCTTTTCCAATGTCAAGTATCTCTTCCTTAGACCATGAGATCGTGTAACTCCCGGATACCGTAAGAGTGCTTTGGGTGTATCAAACGTCACAACGTAACTGGGTGACTATAAAGGTGCATGGTTACCTGAGAGCAATGTTGACATTGAGGCCCCGGGCTCCATAGATCGGAGTTGATGTTCATGAAAGCTTATCATGCCTCAGCTCTAGATGGAGGACGTATGATCCGCTAACTAGATATTCGGGCACGGATGCCGCGCCATGAAGATCTAAGTTGTTGATCCTTATTTCGATCACACAGCGGAACTCCCAATGAAAGCAACAACGTCGGTGTCAAAACCGGTAGACCTCGGGTAGGGGGCGAGCTATGAGATCTGATTGATGGGTAACAAGAGACAAGGACTCGATGTTTTGACCCAGGTTAGGTCCCTCTTTGAGGAGGTAAAACCCTACGTCCTGCTCTTGCTTATATTATCGGTGTATCAAAGTAAGGAGTTGATCTACCTCGAGAACGTAAGTTGTGGTCTACACCATAGGGGTAATGATGATGATGATGATGATGATGATGATGATGATGATGATGAATGTGAGATGTTGTGTATCGACTAGCCTGGCATGTGCTTATAGAATGTACCGGAGGCCTAGTCTAACAAGAGTCCTAGACGGGTATGTTGGTGGAGAGGAGTCCTTGTCTTGATCACCAAGTCTTGTGGAATCTACCTCGTATATGTCATGTGCTGCCCGAAGTGGCCCATTAGTGAACGGCCACAGGGGTCCTTGGCCCGACCCACTGGCCGGGAGATGATGTTGTGAGTACCCCTAGTCTAGAACATCGTCAATAAGGGCAGCAGTTTTGATTCAGAATACAACATGTCTCTTGCATCCGTACATCAGCCCCTTGTCACTGGCATAGAAAAGTTGCCAAAAGACGTAACATCTATTGTCGACGAGCTTCTGTTGGAGAGGTTAGGACTGATGCCAAGTGAAGGAGTTAAGACGAGATTTGTTTATGAGGTCATGCGTCTATGTCAAGCACTATCGAAATCGGCGCCTTTACCGAGTGCCTAAAAAACTCGGCAAAGGGCAAAAAAACTCAGCAAAAGTATGGAATGAATATGGTCATTGCGTCGGTCATTTGAGACCAAATTTTTCTGGAAAAGAGTGTAAGTAATATGGCCTCAAATGTAAAACTTGTCAACATAAAATTATTAGTCTCATCAAAATGAACTACTTTGATATTTGAAGCATCTTCATCCCGGTCATATGCAACTGCTACAGCCAAAACAACGCATTGTAGCTAAGACCCCTTTTTCCGACTTTAGCACTTTCGGCAACACCCGGTTGTCGTGTTTTGTTGTTTTACCGAAGCGTTTCATTGACGATACTTGGCAAAGCACCTGTTTGCGAGTTTTAATTTCTGCCGAGTACTTCATTGGTAGGAACTTGACAAAGATACTATTGCTGATTGCCTAACATATTGCACTCGGCAAAGAGCCTAACACTCGGTAAAGATGAAAATTCTAGTAGAGAAGCTCTAAAAGAGCGAGTGTGTGTGTTTAGCTAGTTTCTTGAACCATTGGACTCTATAATGGAAGAGCCGAGGAAACAGTTCAACTGGACTAAATGCAACAAGCTCCTATATATGAGTGGAAATGTCTCCGTTAAAACTAGCAAGGCCTAGATGCTAGACTTCCATGATATGGAGAGCGAGGTCAAGGCGATGCTTGCATCGACCAAGGTGTGTGGAGAAGGTATCACCCTCTTTGGTACGTAGCGCGTGGTGCTCCTCGATCGATGGTGTGTGGAACCCATCTGTCAAAAGGCACGCAAATGGACGTGCATATCGAATTGGTCAGCAAAAGATTGCCCATACATACAATCTAATCACAAAAGGAACACAAGAGAAGGGCAAATATGGTATACAAGCTAAGAAGGAGCAAATGTCCATATTGTTGTTTTCGAGTGAGTCACAGCCTGCGGAGTGAACCCTTCATCAGAATTTATTTCCATTGACAGGATTTTGGAACAAATGACAGAAGATGAAAATATGAAAGAGATTTTTTTGCAAATAGTCCCATCGTAGTGACAATAGAAATTATAGATCTTTGGTAAGTCGAAGCTTCTAAGATGAGGACGTTGCAATTTCCATGTTTGTTTATGGTACTTATCCTTTTATATAATTTGTGGACAAGCAGTCGTTCTATCAAATTCTGAATTTATGGATTCTTCAACAAAAGAAGTAAAATTATTTGTAAGGTATTGAAAATAGAAATTCTAATTGAGATCATATATTGGTACCCCTCGTATGGTGAAAAATTGAAAATGGCAGCCCTACAATTTTTATATCTATATGGAAGATGGGGCAGCACCATTCAGGTGCTTCCATTGCTCATGCCGTGTGGAGTGCACACACACACTCCATGCACCAGCCCATAGCTATAGCTAGGCTCACACAAGTCTGACCATATAAACGATCGGGCTCTCTCATCTTGTGTTGACATTTCTAATGTTCTAGCTTTATTTTGTTATGGCCGATCTCTGTTCATTTCCAAATTCACAAGTTTATTATTTTTCAATCTGGGATAGAACAGGCCGGATGCCTCAGGCCTAAGGTGTCTGCTGGCATGTCTTGATAGCTTGTATGTCATGTATACCGATATCATATTACATCGGTCCAATTTGTTTGTTCTTGTTTTTTAGAAGGCATCAATACAACATTTGATGTATGTCATGTGTGCTTCACACTTTTTCATCCTTCCCAACAACATTTGCTACACTTCAATCTACAATGTCCGTAGAAGGTGCTGAGAACCTGACTCGAGTTGCCCGTTGTCTATCTTCGGGAGATGGAAAATGATTACCCGGACAATGGACCCGACTCCTGCACGAGAACAACTTGAAGAAAAAGTTCAGCTTTATTTTGGTCAAAATATATCATCCACTTTTCTAAAAATGAAGTCGTGCTTTTCAAAATGTGTAAATTCCATGTATGTCTTTGAATTTTTGGCTTTTTGGATGTAGTCTTGAAGAAGAGGCGGCACGGTCAGCTAAAGAGTTGAAGCAGGTCGGCGTGGTGTATGTTGGCTTGAAGAAGTGGCAGCACGGTCAGCTGACGAGTCGAAGCCCACGGTCCAGGCGAGGTGTCAAAGCCTCCATATCAGCTGACGAGTCGGAGGAGGTTGGCGTGTTGGATGTTTGCTTGAAGAAGAGGCGACATGGTGATGCTAACGCAGGTCAAAATTTGTG
Organism: Aegilops speltoides; assembly: GCA_021437245.1. Classification (NCBI taxonomy): domain Eukaryota; kingdom Viridiplantae; phylum Streptophyta; class Magnoliopsida; order Poales; family Poaceae; genus Aegilops; species Aegilops speltoides. The sequence goes on from CM038145.1 coordinate 11,127,040, forward strand.
ACGCGGTCGATCCCAGGTTGATGAAGTAACTGCATGGCGATGATAGTGTGCCCGCCCCATGTAATTCGTGGGGTGATGATATTGGTGATGATTTAGCCTTCGCCATGCCGAACTCTTGGTCGGCTCACCAAGGTGATGACCCAAGGAGGTTGACCTCGGCTCGACGAAGCGATGATCTATCTAGTGCAAGTCGGCAGCCCTGGAGCAACGTTGTCTGGCTGGTTTGACACCAGCGCGATGGTGAATATTACCTAAAAATGCTTTAAAATTTGTGAGCACATGTTTGAGAACAGCACACAATACTCTTAAGAAAAAAATCCTCCAGAAAGTATGTCCAATATCGCGTTCATGCAAAAATATCCAAAAATTGATCCACTCCTCGGACTCAACCCGGAGTTTGAACGGTCGGTCGATCTGAAATTTTGAGATGGTCGGTATAAAAATTTCGTAGCCAATCAACAGTTGGACATACCAAATCATGTCCCAGCTGGACGTTGTACTCCTCGCCCTAAACTCATCCAGATTCCCGTTTTCGACAGCGCTCTAGTATATCGGAGATTACCGGAGATTCATCCATTGGAACACAATGAAATTTGAGAGGTTTGTTCTAGACTCAATTCTGCACAATTCCACCAAAGCAATCATCAAAGCGACACTCGAGGTGGCAGGGACAGCGAACGCGAAACTACTGTCCAGGCAAGGTGCACGGTTACCTGAGAACAATGTTGACATCAAGGCCCCGAGCTCCATGGATGATTCTCCTGTGATAGATCGGAGTTGATGTTGATGAAAGCTTATCATGCCTTAGCTCTCTATGGAGGAGGTATGATCCACTAACTAGAGATTCGGGCATGGAAGTCGCGCAATGAAGATCTAAGTCGTTGATCCTTCTTTCGATCACACAGCGGAACTCTCAATGAAAGCACCAATGTCGGTGTCAAAACCGGTAGACCTCGGGTAGGCGGCCCGAGCTATAAGATCTGATTGATGGGTAACAAGAGACAAGGACACGATGTTTTTACCCAGGTTCAGTCCCTCTTTGAGGAGGTAAAACCCTATGTCCTGGTCTTGCTTATATTATGGGTGTATCAAAGTAAGGTGTTGATCTACCTCGAGATCGTAAGTTGTTGTCTACACCCTAGGGGTAATGATGATGATGATGAATGTGAGATGTTGTGTATCGACTAGCCTGGCTTGTGCTTATAGAATGTACCGGAGGTCTAGTCTAACAAGAGTCCTAGACGGGTATGTTGGTGGAGAGGAGTCCTTGTCTTGATCACCAAGTCTTGTGGAATCTTCCTCGTATATGTCTTGTGCTGCCCGAAGTGGCCCATTAGTGAACAGCCACGGGGGTCCTTGGCCCGACCCACTGGCCGGGAGATGATGTGCTGAGTACCCCTAGTCTAGGACATCGTCAATCAGGGCAGCAATTTTGATTCAAAATACAACATGTCTCTTGCATCCGTACATCAGCCCCTTGTCGCTGGCATGGAAAAGTTGCCAAAAGAAGTAACATCTATTGTGGACAAGTTTCTGTTGGAGAGGTTAGGACTGATGCCAAGTGAAGGAGTTAAGACGAGATTTGTTTATGAGGTCGTGCGTCTATGTCAAGCACTACCGGAATCAGCGCCTTTAATTACCGAGTGCCTAAAAAACTTGGCAAAGGGCACAAAAACTCGGCAAAAGTATATGGAATGAATATGGTCACTGTGTTGGTCATTTGAGACCAAATTTTCTGGAAAAAAGTGTAAATAATGTGGCCACAAATGTAAAACTTCTCAACATAAAATTATCAGTCTCATCAAAGTGAACAACTTTGATTTTTTAAGCATCTTCATCCGAGGTCTTCTGCAACTGCTACAACCAAAATAATGCATTGTAGCTAAGACCCCCTTTTTCCGACTTTAGCACTTGGCAAAACCCTGGTTGCCGCGTTTTTTTGTTTTACCAAGCGTTTCATTGATGATACTCATCAAAGTACCTATTTGTCAAGTTTTAATTTCTGTCGAGTACTTCTTTGGTAGGAACTCGGCAAAGATACTATTGCTGATTGCCTAACATATTGAACTCGGCAAAGAGCCTAACAGTCGGCAAAGACAAAAATTCCAGTAGAGAAGCTTTAAAAGAGCGAGTGTGTGGGTTTAGCCAGTTTCTTGAACCATTGGACTTTATCATGGAACAGCGGAGGAAACAGTTCAACTAGACTAAACACAACGAGCTCATGTATATGAGTGGAAATGTCTCCGTTAAATCCCGCAAGGCCTTGATGATGGACTTCAATGATATAGAGAGCGAGGCCAAGGTGATGCTTGCATTGACCAAGGTGTGTGGAGAAGGTATCACCCTCTTTGGAGCGTCGTGTGTGGTTGAAAGGATCGAGATGGACCTAGAGGGGGGTGAATAGGTACAATTACAAATTTTTATTATTACTTAGCAATTTTAGGCAATAATGTGGAATATGAAGGTGAGCCTAACAATTGCAAGTGTAGTACTAAGTACTAAGCAAGTAACACGAGTATGTAAGTAAGCAAGCACAATATGATACAAGTAAGTGTTAAGATACAAGTAACCACAAGTAGAAAGTTAGGGTTAGGAATAACCGCAACTCCGGGAGACGAGGATGTATGCCGATGTTCACTTCCTTGGAGGGAAGCTAGTCACCGTTAGAGAGGTGGATGTTACCATGAAGGCACACCAACGCCACGAAGGCTCACCCTATTCTCCCTTTGAGACAACACCACGGAGGCGTTTCTCAACCACTAGTGGTAGACCTTGGGGTGGTCTCCAAACCCTCACAAACTTTTCTGGGGGTAATCACAAAGGTCGATTCCTCTCCGAAAGACTCCTACTGCCTAGGAGTCTCCAACCTCCAAGAGTAATAAGAACGATGGGAAAAAGCCCGAGACTTGCTCAAATCACGAATTCCTTTGGTGCAAAGAAGGGGAAGGAGTGGATCTATCACTTGATTGAAGAACTTCTCACAAATATTCCCAAATCACTTGGGGATCTAGGATTTGGTGTAGAGGATTGGGAGAGAGAGTGAAAAGTGTTCTTGGTAACCTCAAAGTGAATGGTCAAACTCAACCCGTGGAAGGGAGAAGTCTATATATAGTGGGTGTGGAAAAAGTAACCGTTTGAGCCACTTAAGTGCACTGAAGAGGTCAGACGTCCGGTGGCACAAATATGTCCGGACGTCCGACAGCTATCGGTCGTCCGGCCGCTTGGAACACATAAGCCATGAACCAGCACATAGCACCCGGACGTCCGAGACATGTCGGTCATCCGGAGACCGGACGTCCAGTGGAGCTCGGAAGTCCGTAAATATTGTTCTATGGAGCAAATACTAGACGTCCGAGACATGCCAGTCATACGGAGACCGGACGTCCGGAGAGGCTCGGAAATCCGTGAATATTGTTTTGTAAGAGAAACACCGGACGACCGTAGAGAGCCGGACGTCCGGACAGCTGAGAGGCATCGGACGTCCGTAGAGTACCGGACGTCCGGGGAGAAAACCTGGAGTTGGTGGGTTTGAGAAAATCTTTCACTAGATCCAACAATCCCCTCTTAATAGTGCGGGATCCCTATACTCAAGAAAAAACCGTAAACAAAGCCAAGGCTAATGTCTTGTATCTCCGATCTTGAGTTATATGCATTTGTCCCTAGTCATGATCCACACACGGCCTTTCAGACATAATCCTGAGATATACTTGTTAAACAAGATTAGTCCCAACATGCATGTTGTCATCAACATCAAAATATGATTAAGGGCATGATTGCACTTTCAATCTCCCCCTTTTTGGTAGTTGATGACAACATATATGCATACACATAAAAAATCGAAAGGATTTGTTGCGGAGCTCAATAAACAAAGAATAAGCATGGAGAGAGCTCCCCCTTAATATGATACCAACCCAACCAAATCTCATACACAAGATAATCAAGACAATAAGCTCCGTATAGGTTCATCACTCATAGCATAGAACATAAGTCTCTAAAAACTCATAACATGAGTTCGATACAATCTAAAAAAACATAACAATGAGTTCGATTACAAGCTAATATCATAGAATCGCATAGTGCCTACTCCCCCTTGGCATCAAATACCCAAAAGGGGGGTCATAACAGCATCAGAGAGCATCATCATCATGTTCACCACTGCCACCAGCCTCGTCAAAGAAGTCAGCCCACTCAGGAACCGAGGGAAAACCAAAATCAGAAGGTGGCTCATCAGGAAAACGGTCATCATCACTCACATCGAACACTCTGGAGTCTCTCAGACGAGTCTTCAGAGCATTCTTGGAGGTGATAAGGCACGTGACAACATTGTGATTTTGGGAGCAGTTAAAAGTAACAGCCTTCATCAAGGCAGAGTGGCCTTCCCCACGAGCAATGCGACCAAAGGGTGCAGATCCGGAGGGAGCAGAATGAGGGATGCTAGCAGCAGTGCGGCGCGGATGAGCAGAAGAGGAACAGTCCTTGGGAACATAGTTATCAGCCATGTGTGGGGGAATGACCCATCGCTCATGCAAATTAGTGTGGACAATAGGAAACGAAGCCACACTCTCGATGAATGCCTGGAGAAAGGGAGCATGAGGAAAGGCCCGCTTGTGCTGAAAAGAAGCGAGGCGAATCTCATGCCATAGAAAATGAGGCACATTGATCTTCCCTTTCGGAGACGCATAGAGGCGATGCATGAGATCGATGCAGCAGCTACTGCAGGACCACTTGTCGTGGTTCTAAGACTGGCAGTAGAAAGGGGGGTAGGTATGGAGAGGCAAGATCTCAGCTATGGTGAAGGTGTACACACAAGATTTACGAGTTCAGGCCCCTCTCGGTGGAAGTAATAGCCCTACGTCTCAGTGCCTGCTACCTCTTGAGCACTGCGTTGGATTTCCCCGAAGAGGGGAGGATGATGCAGCAAAGTAGTGTAAGTATTTCCCTCAGTTTTTGAGAACCAAGGTATCAATCCAGTAGGAGACCACGCACAAGTCCCTCGTACCTACACAAAACGATAGCTACTCGCAACCAACACTTAGGGGATTGTCAATCCCTTCACGGTCACTTATGAGAGTGAGATCTGATAGAGATAATGTTTTTGGTATTTTTGATAGATAGATGCAAAGTAAAAAGTAAAGGCAAAGTAAAAACAAAGCAAGTAAATAAAGTGATACAAATTGATATGATGAGAATAGACCAGGGGGCCATAGGTTTCACTAGTGGCTTCTCTCAAGAGCATAAGTATTCTACGGTGGGTGAACAAATTACTGTTGACCAATTAACAGAATTGAGCATAGTTATGAGTATATCTAGGCAATGATCATGTATATAGGCATCACGTCCAAAACAAGTAGATCGAAACGATTTTGCATCTACTACTATTACTCCACTCATCGACCGCTATCCAGCATGCATCTAGAGTATTAAGTAAAAATAGAGTAACGCCTTAAGCAAGATGACATGATGTAGAGGGATAAATTCATGCAATATGATAAAAAAACATCTTGTTATCCTCGATGGCAACAATACAATACGTGCCTTGCAACCCTTTCTGTCACTGGGTAAGAACACCGCAAGATTGAACCCAAAGCTAAGCACTTCTCCCATTGAAGAACTACCAATCTAGTTGGCCAAACCAAAAAGGATAATTCGAATAAACTTGCAAAGATAACTCAATCATACATAAAAGAATTCAGAGAAGAATCAAATATTTTCCATAGAAAATACTGGATCATAAACCCACATTTCATCGGTCTCAACAAACACACCGCTAAAAGAAGATTACATCGAATAGATCTCCACGAGAGAGGGGGAGAACGTTGTATCGAGATCCAAAAAGAGAGAAGAAGCCATCTAGCTACTAGCTATGGACCCGAAGGTCTGAAGTAAACTACTCACACTTCATCGGAGGGGCTATGGTGATGATGTAGAAGCCCTCCGTGGTGGATGCCCCCTCCGGCGGAGCTCCGGAACAGGCCCCAAGATGGGATCTCGTGGATACAAAAGGTTGCGGCGGTGGAATTAGGTTTTTGGCTCCTCTTCTGATCGTTTGGGGATACGTAGGTATATATTGGAGGAAGGAGTACGTCGGTGGAGCTTCGAGGGGCCCACGAGGTAAGGGGCACGCCCTCCACCCTCGTGACCTCCTCGTGGCTTTCTTGACGGAGGGTCCAAGTCTCCTGGATCTTATCTAATGAGAAAATCACGTTCCCGAAGGTTTCATTCCGTTTGGACTCCGTTTGATATTCTGTTTCTTCGAAACACTGAAAAAGGCAAAAAACAGCAATTCTGGGCTGGGCCTCCGGTTAATAGGTTAGTCCCAAAAGTAATATAAAAGTGGAAAATAAAGCCCAATATAGTCCAAAAAGTAGATAAAGTAGCATGGAGCAATCAAAAATTATAGATACATTGGAGACGTATCAGGCATCCCCAAGCTTAATTCCTGCTCGTCCTCGAGTAGGTAAATGATAAAAAAGAATTTTTGATGCGGAGTGATACTTTGGAATAATTTCAATGTAAATCTTCTTAATTGTGATATGAATATTCAGATCCGAAATATTCAAGACAAAAGTTCATATTGACACAAAAATAATAATACTTCAAGCATACTACTCAAAGTAATCATGTCTTCTCAAAATAACATGGCAAAAGAAAGTTCATCCCTACAAAATCATATGGTTAGGCTATGCTTCATTTTCGTCACACAAAGATGTTCCCAACTTCTATACCCCCGATGACAAGCCAAGCAATTGTTTCATACTTAAATAATCTCAAACTTTTTCAACCTTCACGCAATACATGAGCGTGAGCCATGGATATAGCACTATGGGTGGAATAGAATATGATGATGGGGATTGTGTGGAGAAGACAAAAAAGGAGAAAGTCTCACATTGACGAGGCTAATCAACGGGCTATGGAGATACCCATCAATTGATGTCAACATGAGGTGTAGGGATTGCCATGCAACGGATGCACTAGAGCTATGAATGCTCAACAAAAGAAAACTAGTGGGTGTGCATCCAACTTGCTTGCTCATGAAGACCTAGGGCATTTGAGGAAGCCCATCGTAGGAATATACAAGCCAAGTTCTATAATGAAAACTTCCCACTAGTATAAAAAGACAACTTATGAGACTCACTACATGAAGAACAAGCTGCTACTTTGAAGCACAATATATGAGACTCACTACATGAGGAACAAGGTGCTACTTTGAAGCACAAGTGTGGAAAAAGAGATAGTAGCATTGCCCTTTTTATTTATATTTTTGGGGGCCTTTCTTTTTTTTTCTTTTGGCCTTTCTCTTCTTTTTTTATTTGGGCAATGCTCTAAAAATGATGATCATCACACTTCTATTGATTACAACATAAAGATTACAACTCAAAACTTAGAACAAGATATGACTCTATATGAATGCCTCCGGCGGTGTACCGGAATGGTGCAATGAATCAAGAGTGACATGTATGGAAAATAATGCATGGTGGCTTTGCCACAAATACGATGTCAACTACATGATCATGCAATGGAATATGACAAAAGTAATGTATGTCATGATGATGGTGATGGAAGTTGCATGGCAATATATCTCGGAATGGCTATGGAAATGCCATGATAGGTAGGTATGGTGGCTGTTTTGAGGAAGATATAAGGAGGTTTATGTGTGATAGAGCGTATCGTATCATGGGGTTTGGATGCACCGGCGAAGTTTGCACCAACTCTTAAGGTGAGAAAGGGCAATGCACGGTACCGAAGAGGCTAGCAAAGGTGGAAAGGTGAGACTGCGTATAATCCATGGACTCAATCATTAGTCAAAAGAACTCATATACTTATTGCAAAAATTTAGAAGTCATCAAAAATTCAAGTACTACGTGCATGATCCTAGGGGGATAGATTGGTAGGAAAAGACCATCGCTCGTCCCCGACCGCCACTCATAAGGATGCACAAGCCAGGTACACTTCATGTTTCAAATTTGTTACACAACTTTAACAATACATGCATGCTACGGGACTTGCAAACTTCAACACAAGTATTTATCAAATTCATAATTACCCAACTAGCACGACTTTTATATTATCACCTCCATATCTTAAAACAATTATCAAGCATCAAACTTATCTTAGTATTCAACACACTCAAAAGAAAGTTTCACATATCTTGAATACCAAGTGTATTAACATTAAGCAAATTACTATGCTATTAACGACTCTCAAAATAATCTAAGTGAAGCATGAGAGATCAATAGTTTCTTTAAAACAAATCCACCACCGTGCTCTAAAATATCTAAGTGAAGCACTAGAGCAAAAATTATCATGCTCAAAAGATATAAGTGAAGCACTATGAGCAAAACTATCAAGCTCAAGAGATATAAGTGAAGCACATAGAGTATTCTAACAAATTCAAGATCATATATGGCTCTCTCAAAAGGTGTTCACAGCAAGGATGATTGTGGTAAACTAACAAGCAAAGACACAAATAATACAAGACGCTCCAAGCAAAACACATATCATGTTGGTGAATAAAAATATAGCTCCAAGTAAATTACCGATGAAAGTGGACGAAAGAGGGGATGCCTTCCGGGGCATCCCAAAGCTTTGACTTTTTGGTATCCTTGGATTATCTTGGGGGTGCCATGGGCATATCCAAGCTTAGGCTCTTTCCACTCCTTGTTCCATAATCCATCAAAAGAATTCACCCAAAACTTGAAAACTTCACAACACAAAACTCAACAGAAATCTCGTGAGCTCCGTTAGAGAAAGAAAACAAAAGACTACTTCAAGGTACTGTAATGAACTCATTCTTTATTTATATTGGTGTTAAACCTACTGTATTCCAACTTCTATATGGTTTATAAACTATTTTACTAGCCATAGATTCATCAAAATAAGCAAACAACACACGAAAAACAGAATCTGTCAAAAACAGAACATTCTTTAGCAATCTGTAACTAACGAAAACTTCTGGAACTCTAAAAATTCTACAAAAATAGGAAGTCCTGGACAATTTGTTTATTGAACAGCAGCAAAAATAATCAACGCAAATCACGTTTCTGTGATTTATCATAACTAAATTCGTGCGTGCAAAGTTTCTGTTTTTCAGCAGAATCAAATCAACTATCATCGTAGGTTATCCTATAGGTTCTACTTGGCACAAAAACTAATTAAAAGATAAATCCACATCCAAACAGAGACTAGATGGATTATTTATTCCTAAACAGAAGCAAAAACAAAAACACAAAATAAAATTGGGTTGCCTCCCAACAAGCGCTATCACTTATCGCCCCTAGCTAGGCATAAAAGCAAGGATAGATCTAGGTATTGCCATGTTTGGTAGGCAATTCTTCAATGAGGCATCTACCTCCTTTAGAATTTTCTTTCCTCCTAGTAATTGTCAAATTTTCAGGCAAAAGATCAAAAAATTCATCTATAGCAAATGGTTCCTTAATGATGGTAAAAAGATTGGGATGAACACTTATAGATTTAAGATCCGCGGTTTCCTTACTAGATGATTCACCCTCATTCTTAGGAACATAAATAAGCTTAGTATTTTTAGTATAAGAACTTGGAGTGTTTTGAACGGAAGAAAAAGCGGTTCCCAAGTTGGTAATGATACCCTCAAGTTTATCGATTCTTGTGGAATCTAGATTTATTTTCTCCTTAACTATGGGTTCTTTTTCCTTAATATTTTTCAAAGTCATTCCTACCTTAGATCCATATTGGGTAATTTGATTGTGGATCTTTTTATCAAGATTTTCAATTGATTCAATGGTAGCAACTTTATTTTCAATAGTTTCAAGCCTTTGCATAACATGCTCCAAAGTTAACGTAGTTCCATTAATCAAAAGGGGTGGTGAGCCAAATATATCTATTAAAGCATTATAAGAATCAAAAGTATGGCTGCCCAAAAAATTCCCTCCGGTAATGGTATCAAGGATATATCTATACCAAGGATTAGCACCTACATAAAAATTGCGAAGAAGAACTGAAGTAGATTGCTTCCTGGTAGATTTACTTTGAGCATTGCAAATTCTATACCAAGCATCTTTTAGATTTTCTCCCTCCCTTTGCTTAAAATTTAGGACTTCATTCTCGGGAGATAACGGAGAAGATATGAAACTAGTCATGACGACAAGCAAACTAACACACGAGCAAACAAAAAGGCAACGAGAAAAAGGCAAATGGAAAAGAGAGGAGGAGATTGGGAAAGAGAGGGCAAATAAAACGGCAAGGGTGAAGTGGGGGAGAGGAAAACGAGAGGCAAATGGAAAATAATGTAATGCGAGAGATAGGGATTGCGATGGGTACTTGGTATAGTTGACTTGCTTGCGTGAGCCTCCCCGGCAACGGCGCCAGAAATTCTTCTTGCTACCTCTTGAGCACTGCGTTGGATTTCCCCGAAGAGGAGAGGATGATGTAGCAAAGTAGTGTAAGTATTTCCCTCAGTTTTTGAGAACCAAGGTATCAATCCAGTAGGAGACCACGCACAAGTCCCTCGTACCTACACAAAACGATAGCTACTCGCAACCAACGCTTAGGGGTTGTCAATCCCTTCACGGTCACTTACGAGAGTGAGATCTGGTAGAGATAATATTTTTGGTATTTTTGATAGATAGATGCAAAGTAAAAAGTAAAGGCAAAGTAAAAACAAAGCAAGTAAATAAAGTGATAGAGATTGATATGATGAGAATAGACCCGGGGGCCATAGGTTTCACTAGTGGCTTCTCTCAAGAGCATAAGTATTCTACGGTGGGTGAACAAATTACTGTTGAGCAATTGACAGAATTGAGCATAGTTATGAGTATATCTAGGCAATGATCATGTATATAGGCATCACGTCAAACGATTCTGCATCTACTACTATTACTCCACTCATCGACCGCTATCCAGCATGCATCTAGAGTATTAAGTAAAAATAGAGTAACGCCTTAAGCAAGATGACATGATGTAGAGGGATAAATTCATGCAATATGATAAAAAAACATCTTGTTATCCTCGATGGCAACAATACAATACGTGCCTTGCAACCCTTTCTGTCACTGGGTAAGAACACCGCAAGATTGAACCCAAAGCTAAGCACTTCTCCCATTGAAGAACTATCAATCTAGTTGGCCAAACCAAAAAGGATAATTCGAAGAGACTTGCAAAGATAACTCAATCATACATAAAAGAATTCAGAGAAGAATCAAATATTTTCCATAGATAATACTGGATCATAAACCCACAATTCATCGGTCTCAACAAACACACCGCAAAAAGAAGATTACATCGAATAGATCTCCACGAGAGAGGGGGAGAACATTGTATTGAGATCCAAAAGGAGAAGAAGCCATCTAGCTACTAGCTATGGACCTAAAGGTCTGAAGTAAACTACTCACACTTCATCGGAGGGGCTATGCTGATGATGTAGAAGCCCTCTGTGGTGGATGCCCCCTCTGGCGAAGCTCCGGAACAGGCCCCAAGATGGGATCTCGTGGATACATAAGGTTGAGGCAGTGGAATTAGGTTTTTGGCTCCTCTTCTGATCGTTTGGGGATAAGTAGGTATATATATGAGGAAGGAGTACGTCGGTGGAGCTTCGAGGGGCCCACGAGGTAGGGGGCGCGCCCTCCACCCTCGTGACCGCCTCGTGGCTTTCTTGACAGAGGGTCCAAGTCTCCTGGATATTATCTGATGAGAAAATCACGTTCCCGAAGGTTTCATTCCGTTTGGACTCCGTTTGATATTAGGGTCTTTTACATATGTGTCCTTAACTTGAACCCACTACTCAGATTTGCCCTTAATTTCAAAGCCTGCTCAAATTTGCCCTTCTCCCGTTAGTTGCACTTATAAAAATGCCCTTCCGTGCCGTTTCCGTCCAGTCAAATCTGTTTGACTGGTAACTGGCCGTTTATTTGACATTTTTGCCCCTGCGTGTTTTTTAGTCTAAGAAACAGAAGAAATAGGAAAGAACACTGTAGCAATTGGGCCATGATGTTGTAGCAAGCAGGCTTATTCCAGCCCAGCCAACCCAGCCAAGGTTATCTTCAACCTCGTGCACGGCACCCCCGCACTAGAGAGCATGTGTTCTCCACCATCGCCATTAGCACGGCCAGCGACCAAAACTTACCGCCCCTCCGTGTCTCCGACGTCCGCCACGATGCGCTCTACCAATCCACTGAAGAACTCGACCTAGGACAGCCCAGGCCAAGCAAATCAACCTCGGCTTCGTCGCCTCTGACCGAAGACCGCCGGCGTCGATTCGTGACCTCTCCCCTCTCCCCTCTCCTGATGAGCACACCTACAGCCCTGCTGCATACCCGCCTTCTCTCCCCTCTCCTTTACCTTTCATTTTTGCACCATAGCAAGTCTATCACCATAGCAGTCCACTGTCGCCGCCGGCGTGCTCTTTCCCGATGATGTTGTCCTGACTCATCCCAGTGAAGCTCCCTTCCGTTCTCCTGGAGCATCCAGGAAGCCAGCGCGCCCGTCCGCGAGCTCGCCGGGAAGACACGACCCTATCCCCGTTGAGCCAGCGGCGCCGGCCATTGCCTCAGACGCGTCTCAAGCACTCCAGCTAGCAACCCTGGATGAGGGAGAGGCAACCCTAGCTACCCTGCACCTCAGCGGCCGTCCCCTGGTCCTCCCAGTGAGCCTCCGTCGTGGATTTTGGTCGCCGGTAACTAATCTCCGATGAGGTATTTAATTAAGCGTTAATTACCCCACTAACAGCCATCCTAAGCTACTGCCACATGGCCCCACTGACATAATTAACCGCTGTTTTGGATAACAGTAAGCACAATAGCCCCACTAGCCACTTTGACCACGGCTTAATTAAAACAATATATTGCAAAAAATATTGGTAAGCAAATGACATGTGGGCCCAACATCTTCTTTGAATAGTCATTTTCTTTTTTCCTTTTCTACTTTGGACCCACATGTAAGTGTGTGAGAGAGGGGGTGAGAGAAAGGGTTTTTTGGTTTTATTTTTTAGAGTGGATCCCACCAGTAAGTGACACAAGGAAAAAGGGGTAGAAATGTCAAATAAACGGCCAGATACCGGTCAAACAGGTTTGACTGGACGGAAACGGAACGGAATGACATTTTTATAAGTGCAACTAACGACAGAGGGGCAAATTTGAGCGCACTTCAAAATTAGAGGTAAATCTGAGTAGGTGGTTCGAGTTAGGGACAGAAATGCAAATGGCCCTTGATATTATGTTTCTTGAAAACACTGAAAAAGGCAAAAAACAGCAATTCTGGGTTGGGCCTCCGGTTAATAGGTTAGTCCCAAAAGTAATATAAAAGTGGAAAATGAAGCCCAATATAGTCCAAAACAGTAGATAAAGTAGCATGGAGCAATCAAAAATTATAGATACGTTGGAGACGTATCAGTGCCCGGTGGCGGTCGACTGGATTATATGTGTGTGATGTGTTACAGGGGGTGCGAACCCTTGTCCCAGAGGAGAGGGTGGCTTATATAGAGTGCGCCAAGATCCCAGCCGTCCTCCATTACAAGGGGCTTAATGTACATAAAGTAGGGGCGTTACTGGTAACGCCAGCCTTAAGTGTTATTTATGACCTACTACGGAGTGAATGCCTGACCATTGCAATGCTGAGTGACTCCTGATCTTTGGTAGGTTGAGTGACTCCTTGAGTGGTCGAGTGGCAATAGGTAGGGGTCGCCTGAGTGATATGACTGTCGAGTGAATTGCACTCGACATCTTTGGCTGGGCGTCCCTTGTTGCCTCTTGGACTTCTTATCTTCCAGGGTAGTGGCCTTGGGTAGGACGTATAGGTCAGGCCTATGACCCTACCCCAGGTCTGTACCCTCATCACCCCTTGTCACCCATCTTAGGATAAATGGCGTGAATGACACATTGATAGATAATGAAGAAATGAGCATGCCAAATGGAAACTTGGTTAAAACCCTTATGTTTCTCATCATCAGTCAGTTGGGTTATGGGTTTGATAAGACCAGCACATGCATTAGGGCCCTTGGGTCTATGTTCGGGGTCATCATTGTGAATTTTGAACCCGGTGTCGGGAAAACCAAGGGTAGCAACAAATTGAGAGTAGGAAGCCGAGAGCTTTGTGTCGGAGGTCATCCAAGTAACAGTGTTATTTGGACCAAAGAACCATGTGGCATAAAATTGATGAATGGCGGCTTGGTTAAAGTCATGTTGAAGTGTAAATGGGGCAACAAGATTGGAGGACTCAATGAGCTCAATAGCCCCGGAATATTTTTCCGGATGAGTACGAATATGCTCTAAATAAATGCATAGATGCAGAGAAAGACCCTTAGGAATGATGATAGTGGTAAAAATGTTAGCTTGGACATTAGTACGAAAATGATTGTCCCTAGAGTCACGAGCAATCGTAAATTGATCAACATCACGACGCAACTTAAGATAGGAGGCAATGGGAACCAGGTTGAACTGCTTAACATGACGGCCGTGTGGTAAAGGAGGTTCAAGCGAGATATGACGAGCATCACCGTGAGGTTCGACCGGAGGAGGAGGAGGCTGGAAGGTGGGCCGCCGAGTTCCGGGCTTGGGACCAGTGGTGCGAACAGGGACAGGCTCTCCTCTCTCCATATGAGCTAGCTCATCTTCATAGTCAGAGCCCTCCAACGAGTCTTCGCTTGGAGAGCGGCGAGGTGGAGGAACGCGCTTCCTTGGACGAGCCCGTTCTTGGGAATCGTCGGAGTCACCGCGCTGGGAGGGACGAGAGGACCCAGATGGGGGCTCCTTGCGAGCAGTGTGCTTGGTCTTCACCATTCCGACCTAGAAGAGGAGGGAAAACCAAATCAACAACCCACCACCATAGATCGATGAATCGATGGATGAGGGAAGAAGAGATGGGTGCGACCTTGGAGTGAAGAACACGGAGGGAGTGTTGGGGAACGTAGTAATTTCAAAAAAATTCCTACGCACACGCAAGATCATGGTGATGGCATAGCATCGAGAGGGGAGAGTGTCGTCCACGTACCCTCGTAGACCATAAGCGGAAGCGTTATGACAACGCGGTCGATGTAGTCGTACGTCTTCATGATCCGACCGATCCAAGCACCGAACGTACGGCACCTCCGTGTTCAGCACACGTTCAGCTCGATGACGTCCCCCAGGCTCCGATCCAGCAAAGCGTCGGGGATGAGTTCCGTCAGCACGATGGTGTGGTGACGATGATGATGTTCTACCGGCGGAGGGCTTCGCCAAAACTCCGCGACGATATGACCGAGGTGGAATATGGTGGAGGGGGGCACCGCACACGGCTAAGGAACGATCCGTAGATCAACTTGTGTGTCTTAGGGGTGCCCCCTCCCCCGTATATAAAGGGGGAGAGGAGGAGGCGGCCGGCCAAGGGGAGAGGCGCGCCCTGGGGGGGCAATCCTACTCCAACTAGGTTTGACCCCCCCCCCTTTCCTATTAGGAGTAGGAGAGGGAAGGGAGAGAGGGGAGGGAAGAAGGAAAGGGGGGGCCGGCCCCCTCCCAATTCGGATTGGGCTTGGGGGGGCGCCCCCTCCTTTGCTCCTTCTCCCTCCTTTCCACTAAGGCCCAATAAGGCCCATATACTTACTTGGGGGTTCCGGTAACCTCCCGGAGCTCCGGTATAGTCCCAATCTCATCCGGAACCATTTCGAGACTCCTCGTCATGTCCGTGATCACATCCGGGACTCCGAACAAACTTTGGTACATCAAAACTTATAAACTCATAATAAAATTGTCATCGTAACGTTAAGCGTGCGGACCCTACGGGTTCGAGAACTATGTAGACATGACCTAGAACCGTTTCTGATCAATAACCAATAGTGGAACCTGGATGTTCATATTGGTTCCTACATGTTCTACGAAGATCTTTATCGGTCAAACCGCATAACAACATACGTTGTTCCCTTTGTCATCGGTATGTTACTTGCCCGAGATTCGATCATCGGTATCCAATACCTAGTTCAATCTCGTTACCGGCAAGTCTCTTTACTCGTTCCATAATACATCATTTCGTAACTAACTCATTAGTTACAATGCTTGCAAGGCTTAAGTGATGTGTATTACCGAGAGGGCCCAGAGATACCTCTCCGACAATCGGAGTGACAAAACCTAATCTCGAATTATGCCAACTCAACATGTACCTTTGGAGACACCTGTAGAGCACCTTTATAATCACCCAGTTACGTTGTGACGTTTGGTAGCACACAAAGTGTTCCTCCGGTAAATGGGAGTTGCATAATCTCATAGTTGTAGGAATTTGTATAAGTCATGAAGAAAGCAATAGCAACATACTAAACGATCAAGTGCTAGGCTAACAGAATGGGTCAAGTCAATCACATCATTCTCCTAATGATGTGATCTCGTTAATCAAATGACAACACATGTCTATGGTTAGGAAACATAACCATCTTTGATTAATGAGCTAGTCAAGTAGAGGCATACTAGTGACATTATGTTTGTCTATGTATTCACACATGTATCATGTTTCCGGATAATACAATTCTAGCATGAATGATAAACATTTATCATGATATGAGGAAATAAATAATAACTTTATTATTGCCTCTAGGGCATATTTCCTTCAGTCTCCCACTTGCACTAGAGTCAATAATCTAGATTACATAGTAATGATTCTAACACCCATGGAGTCTTGGTGCTGATCATGTTTTGCTCGTGAGAGAGGCTTAGTCAACGGGTCTGAAACATTCAGATCCGTATGTATCTTGCAAATTTCTATGTCTCTCACTTGGACTTGGTCCCGGATGGAATTGAAGCGTCTCTTGATGTGCTTGGTCCTCTTGTGAAACTGGATTCCTTTGCCAAGGCAATTGCACGAGTATTGTCACAGAAGATCTTCATTGGTCCCGATGCACTAGGTATAACACCTAGATCGGAAATGAACTCCTTCATCCAGACTCCTTCATTTGCTGCTTCCGAAGCAGCTCTGTACTCCGCTTCACATGTAGATCCCGCCACGATGCTTTGTTTAGAACTGCACCAACTTACAGCTCCACCGTTTAATAAAAATACGTATCCGGTTTGCGATTTAGAATCGTCAGGATCAGTGTCAAAGCTTGCATCGACATAACCATTTACGACTAGCTCTTTGTCACCACCATATATGAGAACCATATCCTTAGTCCTTTTCAGGTATTTCAGGATGTTCTTGACCACTGTCCAGTGATCCACTCCTGGATTACTTTGGTACCTTCCTGCTAAACTAATAGCAAGACACACATCAGGTCTGGTACACAGCATTGCATACATGATAGAGCCTATGGCTGAAGCATAGGGAACTCCTTTCATTTTCTCTCTATCTTCTGTAGTGGTCGGGCATTGAGTCTGACTCAACTTTATACCTTGTAATACAGGCAAGAACCCTTTCTTTGCCTGATCCATATTGAACCTTTTCAACACTTTATCAAGGTACGTGCATTGTGAAAGTCCAATCAAGCATCTTGATCTATGTCTATAGATCTTAATGCCCAATATGTAAGCAGCTTCACCAAGGTCTTTCATTGAAAAACTTTTATTCAAGTATCCTTTTATGCTATCCAGAAATTCTATATAATTTCCAATCAACAATATGTCGTCCACATATAATATTAGAAATGATACAGAGCTCCCACTCACTTTCTTGTAAATACAGGCTTCTCCAAAAGTCTGTATAAAACCATATGCTTTGATCACACTATCAAAGCGTTTATTCCAACTCCGAGAGGCTTGCACCAGACCATAGATTGATCGCTGGAGCTTGCACACTTTGTCAGCTCCCTTAGGATCGATAAAACCTTCCGGTTGCATCATATACAACTCTTCTTCCAGAAATCCATTTAGGAATGCAGTTTTGACATCCATCTGCCAAATTTCATAATCATAAAATGCGGCAATTGCTAACATGATTTGGACAGACTTAAGCATCGCTACGGGCGAGAATGTCTCATCGTAGTCAACCCCTTGAACTTGTCGAAAACCTTTCGCAACAAGTCGAGCTTTATAGACAGTTATATTACCGTCAGCGTCAGTCTTCTTCTTAAAGATCCATTTATTCTCAATGGCTTGCCGATCATCGGGCAAGTCAACCAAAGTCCATACTTTGTTCTCATACATGGATCCCATCTTAGATTTCATGGCTTCTAGCCATTTTGCGGAATCTGGGCTCATCATCGCTTCCTCATAGTTCGTAGGTTCATCATGGTCAAGTAACATGACTTCCAGAATAGGATTACCGTACCACTATGGTGCAGATCTTACTTTGGTAGACCTACGTGGTTCAGTAGAAACTTGATCTGAAGTTTCATGATCAATATCATTAACTTCCTCACTATTTGGTGTAGGTGTCATAAGAACCGATTTCTGTGATGAACTACTTTCCAATAAGGGAGCTGGTATAGTTACCTCATTAAGTTCTACTTTCCTCCCATTCACTTCTTTCGAGAGAAACTCCTTCTCTAGAAAGGATCCATTCTTAGCAACGAATGTTTTGCCTTCGGATCTGTGATAGAAGGTGTACCCAATAGTCTCTTTTGGGTATCCTATGAAGACACATTTCTCCGATTTAGGTTCGAGCTTATCTGGTTGAAGTTTCTTCACATAAGCATCGCAACCCCAAACTTTAAGAAACGACAACTTTGGTTTCTTGCCAAACCACAGTTCATAAGGTGTCGTCTCAACGGATTTTGATGGTGCCCTATTCAACGTGAATGCGGTCGTCTCTAAACCATAACCCCAGAACGATAACGGTAAATCAGTAAGAGACATCATAGATCGCACCATATCTAGTAAAGTACGATTACGACGTTCGGACACACCATTTTGTTGTGGTGTTCCGGGTGGCGTGAGTTGCAAAACTATTCCACATTGTTTCAAATGTAAACCAAACTCGTAACTCAAATATTCTCCTCCACGATCAGATCGCAGAAACTTTATTTTCTTGTTACGATGATTTTCCACTTCACTCTGAAATTCTTTGAACTTTTCAAATGTTTCAGACTTGTGTTTCATTAAGTAGATATACCCATATCTGCTCAAATCATCTGTGAAGGTGAGAAAATAACGATATCCGCCACGAGCTTCAATATTCATCGGACCACATACATCTATATGTATGATTTCCAACAAATCTGTTGCTCTCTCCATAGTACTGGAGAACGGTGTTTTAGTCATCTTGCCCATGAGGCACGGTTCGCAAGTACCAAGTGATTCATAATCAAGTGATTCCAAAAGTCCATCAGTATGGAGCTTCTTCATGCGCTTTACACCGATATGACCTAAACGACAGTGCCACAAATAAGTTGCACTATCATTATCAACTCTGCATCTTTTGGCTTCGACATTATGAATATGTGTATCACTACTATCGAGATTCAATAAAAATAGACCACTCTTCAAGGGTACATGACCATAAAAGATATTACTCATATAAATAGAACAACCATTATTCTCTGATTTAAATGAATAACCGTCTCGCATCAAACAAGATCCAGATATAATGTTCATGCTCAACGCTGGCACCAAATAACAATTATTCAGGTCTAAAACTAATCCCGATGGTAGATGTAGAGGTAGCGTGCCGACCGCGATCACATCGAATTTGGAACCGTTTCTCACGTGCATCGTCACCTCGTCCTTGGCCAGTGCTCGCTTATTCCGTAGTCCATGTTTCGAGTTGCAAATATTAGCAACAGAACCAGCATCAAATACCCAGGTGCTACTACGAGCTCTAGTAAGGTACACATCAATAACATGTATATCACATATACCTTTGTTCACCTTGCCATCCTTCTTATCCGCCAAATACTTGGGGCAGTTCCGCTTCCAGTGACCAGTTTGCTTGCAGTAGAAGCACTCAATTTCAGGCTTAGGTCCAGACTTGGGTTTCTTCTCTTGAGCATCAACTTGCTTGCTGTTCTTCTAGAAGTTCCCCTTCTTCTTCCCTTTGCCCTTTTTCTTGAAACTAGTGGTCTTGTTGACCATCAACACTTGATGCTCCTTCTTGATTTCTACCTCCGCAGCCTTTAGCATTGCGAAGAGCTTGGGAATTGTCTTGTTCATCCCTTGCATATTATAGTTCATCACGAAGCTCTTGTAGCTTGGTGGTAGTGATTGGAGAATTCTATCAATGACGCTATCATCCGGAAGATTAACTCCCAGTTGAATCAAATGATTATTATACCCGGACATTTTGAGTATATGCTCACCGATGTAACTATTCTCCTCCATCTTGCAGCTGTAGAACTTATTGGAGACTTCATATCTCTCAATCCGGCATTTGCTTGAAATATTAACTTCAACTCCTAGAACATCTCATATGCTCCATGACGCTCAAAACGTCGTTGAATACCCGGTTCTAAGCCGTAAAGCATGGCACATCGAACTATAGAGTAGTCATCAACTTTGCTCGCCAGACGTTCACAACATCCGGCGTTGCTCTCAGCAGAGGTTCGGCACCCAGCGGTGCTTCCAGGACGTAATTCTTCGTGCAGCAATGAGGATAATCCTCAAATTACGGACCCAATCCGTAATTGCTACCATCATCTTTCAACTTTGCTTTCTCAAGGAACGCATTAAAATTCAACGGAACAACAAAGACGAGCCATCTATCTACAACAAACATAGACAAGCAAAATACTATCAGGTACTAAGTTCATGATAAATTTTAGTTCAATTAATCACATTACTTAAGAACTCCCACTTAGACAGACATCTCTCTAGTCATCTAAGTGATCACGTGATTCAAATCAACTAAACCATAACCGATCATCACGTGAGATGGAGTAGTTTTCAATGGTGAACATCACTATGTTGATCATATCTACTATATGATTCACGCTCGACCTTTCGGTCTCCGTGTTCCGAGGCCATATCTGCATATGCTAGGCTCGTCAAGTTTAACTGAGTATTCTGCGTGTGCAAAACTGGCTTGCACCCGTTGTAGATGGACGTGAGCTTATCACACCCGATCATCACGTGGTGTCCGGGCACGATTTAACTTTGGCAACGGTGCATACTCGGGGAGAACACTTCTTGATAATTTTTAGTGAGAGATCATCTTAAAATGCTACCATCAATCAAAGCAAGATAAGATGCATAAAGGATAAGCATCACATGCAATCAATATAAGTGATATGATATGGCCATCATCATCTTGTGCTTGTGATCTCCATCTTTGAAGCACCGTCGTGATCACCATCGTCACCGGCGCGACACCTTGATCTCCATCGTAGCATCGTTGTCGTTACGCCATCTATTGCTTCTATGACTATCGCTACCGCTTAGTGATAAAGTAAAGCAATTACAGGGCGTTTGCATTTCATACAATAAAGCGACAACCATATGGCTCCTGCCAGTTGCCGATAACTTCGGTTACAAAACATGATCATCTCATACAATAAAATATAGCATCACGTCTTCACCATATCACATCACAACATGCCCTGCAAAAACAAGTTAGACGTCCTCTACTTTGTTGTTGCAAGTTCTTACCTACGCATCAAAACCACAACGATAGTTCATCAAGTTAGTGTTGTTTTAACCTTCGCAAGGACCGGGCGTAGCCACACTCGGTTCAACTAAAGTTGGAGAAACTGACACCCGCTAGCCACCTGTGTGCAAAGCACGTCGGTAGAACCAGTCTCGCGTAAGCGTACGCGTAAGCGTACGCGTAATGTCGGTCCGGGCCACTTCATCCAACAATACCGCCGAACCAAAGTATGACATGCTGGTAAGCAGTATGACTTGTATCGCCCACAACTCACTTGTGTTCTACTCGTGCATATAACATCAACGCATAAAACCTAGGCTCGGATGCCACTGTTGGGGAACGTAGTAATTTCAAAAAAATTCCTGCGCACACGCAAGATCATAGTGATGGCATAGCAACAAGAGGGGAGAGTGTCGTCCACGTACCCTCGTAGACCGTAAGCGGAAGCGTTATGACAACGTGGTTGATGTAGTCGTACGTCTTCACGATCTGACCGATCCAAGCACCGAACGTACGGGACCTCCGTGTTCAGCACATGTTCAGCTCGATGATGTCCCCCGGGCTCCGATCCAGCAAAGCGTCGGGGATGAGTTCCGTCAGCACGACGGTGTGGTGACGATGATGATGTTCTATCGGCGCAGGGCTTCGCCTAAACTCCGCGACGATATGATCGAGGTGGAATATGGTGGAGGGGGGCACCGCACACGGCTAAGGAACGATCCGTAGATCAACTTGTGTGTCTTAGGGGTGCCCCCCTCCCCCGTATATAAAGGGGGAGAGGAGGAGGCGGCCGGCCAAGGGGAGAGGCGCGCCCTAGGGGGGGCAATCTAACTCCAAGTAGGTTTGCCCCCCCCCCTTTCCTATTAGGAGTAGGAGAGGGAAGGAAGAGAGGGGAGGGTAGAAGGAAAGGGGGGGCCGGCCCCCCTCCCAATTCGGATTGGGCTTGGGGGGCGCGCCCCCTCCTTTGCTCCTTCTCCCTCCTTTCCACTAAGGCCCAATAAGGCCCATATACTTACCGGGGGGTTCCGGTAACCTCCCGGAGCTCCAGTATAGTCCCAATCTCATCCGAAACCTTTTCGGTATCCAAATATATCCGTCCAATATATCAATCTTTATGTCTCGACCATTTCGAGACTCCTCGTCATGTCCGTGATCACATGCGGGACTCCGAAAAAACTTCGGTACATCAAAACTTATAAACTCATAATAAAACTATCATCGTAACATTAAGCGTGCGGACCCTACGGGTTCGAGAACTATGTAGACATGACCTAGAACCGTTTCTGATCAATAACCAATAGTGGAACCTGGATGTTCATATTGGTTCCTACATATTCTATGAAGATCTTTATCGGTCAAACCGCATAACAACATACGTTGTTCCCTTTGTCATCGGTATGTTACTTGCCCGAGATTCGATCATCGGTATCCAATACCTAGTTCAATCTCGTTACCGACAAGTCTCTTTACTCGTTCCGTAATACATCATTTCGTAACTAACTCATTAGTTACAATGCTTGCAAGGCTTAAGTGATGTGTATTACCGAGAGGGCCCAGAGATACCTCTCCGACAATCGGAGTGACAAAACCTAATCTCGAATTATGCCAACTCAACATGTACCTTTGGAGACACCTGTAGAGCACCTTTATAATCACCCAGTTACGTTGTGACATTTGGTAGCACACAAAGTGTTCCTCCGGTAAATGGGAGTTGCATAATCTCATAGTTGTAGGAACTTTGTATAAGTCATGAAGAAAGCAATAGCAACATACTAAATGATCAAGTGCTAGGCTAACAGAATGGGTCAAGTCAATCACATCATTCTCCTAATGATGTGATCTCGTTAATCAAATGACAACACATGTCTATGGTTAGGAAACATAACCATCTTTGATTAATGAGCTAGTCAAGTAGAGGCATACTAGTGACATTATGTTTGTCTATGTATTCACACATGTATCATGTTTCCGGATAATACAATTCTAGCATGAATGATAAACATTTATCATGATATGAGGAAATAAATAATAACTTTATTATTGCCTCTAGGGCATATTTCCTTCAGGGAGACGGTGACCAGAGCTAATCAGGCAGCGGGCCGCGCCGGGGACAAGGGCGACTCGAGTGGCGTGGCGACGGCAAGGGGCCCGGGCGGCGAGTGGCCACGGCGAGGGGCACGGGCGGTGAGCGGCCGCGGCAAGGAGACGCGAGACAGGGGCGGCGGCGGTGGGGAACAGAGGAGAGGGGGCGAACGGATTAGGGTACACTGACCCGAAACGCACCCCTCGCTATATATAGGTGCCTGAGAAAAGTCTGGACGACTGGAGATCTATGGACGACCGGAGATCTACGGACGTCCGGCGCCTGGGCCAGGTAAAATTAACAGAAGACCAGACGATCGGCCTGAGGACAACAGAAGGCTTTTACAGACAACTGGAGTTCAACGGACGTCCGGTGCCAGAGAAAAGTCCGGACGACCGGGAATCTACGGACATCCAGCGCCTGGGCCAGGGAAAAATTAACGGACGTCCAGAAGCATATAAGAATTTTTTAGAGGAGTAGGGTGCAATTATTTGTGCTACTAACCATGATGAGGAGATGATGATTACAGTACGTAGTAAGATGCAAAGGCATAATCTGTTAAGCAACGAGTATCCTATGCCAACAATAATAAAACATATACCGCTCATATATTGTTCTAATGACAAGAGTGGTGGCTACTGCCACCATGTATGAGTATACGTGACATGGCACGGAAAGATTGGAACTTTGAGTGCATAATCACTACTCCATCATTGAAAGCACCATAGTTAGATGACATGGTAGCTTTCAGAGTGTTTGTTCTTTTTATGCATTTCATAGGGTGAGGATACTCATGAGTTGAGTGTCTCCCCCTAAATATATGCCTACATCAAGACAGGACATTAATTTCATGCATGAATGGGTACTAGATTTCACATAATGTTGTCAAGCTCCAAGATACCAAGTTCACGCCTAAGTTGACAAAAACTTGCTTCATCCAATGGCTTGGTGAAAATGTCTGCAAGTTGCATATCTGTGCCAACATGATCAATATCAATGTCACCTTTTTCCACATGATCTCTCAAGAAATGATACCTAATACAATGTGCTTGGTGCGGGTATGATTTTTGGGGTTCTCAGCAATATTGATGGCACTTTGATTATCACATAGAAGAGGCACATGTCTATAGGTGATACCGTAATCCTTCAAAGTTTGCCTCATCCATAGTAATTGAGTTGCACAACTGGCAGTTGCAATGTATTCAGCTTCGGCGGTGGAGAGAGCAACATAATTTTGTTTCTTCGAGGACCAACTTACCAAAGAGCGACCAAGAAATTGACATGCACCGGAGGTGGACTTACGATCCACTTTGTCTCTAGCCCAATCCGCATCCGTGTACCCAATGAGATCAAACTTAGCATCCTTGGGGTACCATAGACCCAACTTTGGGGTGTGAACAAGGTATCTAAGAATATGCTTAACCGCCTTATGATGACGTTCCCTAGGGGAAGCTTGAAATCTAGCACACATGCATACACTAAACATGATGTCTGGTCTAGATGCACAAAGATAAAGCAACGAGCCAATTGTTGTCCATCAATGCATCTTGTACCTTGAGGGGCTCAACACTAGACACAAACGAGAAGTGAGCACAAAAGTTTGTCAAATGTTTACGAGTGACTCTACCTTCCGATATGCCGGTGAGAATTTTGTCAACATCAACACGACCGGCGACTCGAGGCATGATGGAGGTTAGAGTTTCTCGAGGTTCAACTTCATGTCCATCATCCACATCCTCAACATATGGATCATTAATGTGTGCTGGAAGATCTTCTTGTTCATATTGCATTTGTTGAGGTTCATCATCAACGATTGGACTATCTTGTTCTTGCCCTTGATGATGATATTGTTCTTGAAGATTATCATGAAGAGGAACTTGATCATCTTCTTGTACTTGGACTAAGGGCATCGGTTGAACAATAGGAGTAGTTTGATGATGTGTGAAACTTTCATCTTCTTCTTCATCATCATGAGGTTCTTGTTCCATTGGAAGAAGTGCACCAACACCCATGGTCAAAATTTCTTGAGAGGAATCTTCTTCACCTACATCATTTAGATCAACTTGCTCCCCATGGGAGCCATTAAATTCATCAAACACCACATCACAAGTTTCTACAACACATCCATTGGATTTGTTGTAGACTCTATAGGCGTGAGAGTTTGATCCATAGCCAAATACACGAAAGTACTTGACATTTGGCTTGTTCCTAGTTAGGAGCTCATATGGCGTCTTTTCCAATATAGTGCGGAGGAAGAGCCGGTTTGATGCATGACATGCAGTGTTGACAGCTTCAGCCCAAAAACTATGTGGTGACTTGTATTCATCCAACATGGACCTTGCCATCTCCACAAGTGTACGGTTCTTCCTTTAGGCTACACCATTTTGCTGAGGAGTGTATGGAGCTAAATATTGATGCTCAATCCCTTCATCACTAAGGAATTCTTCCAAGGTATAGTTCTTAAACTCAGATCCATTGTCACTTCTTATTGCCAAGATTTCTTTGTCAAACTTGCGCTGTGCTTGCTTGGCAAAATCAATGAAGGTGATCTTCATCTCGTCCTTGGACTTGAGGAAAAACACCCATGTATATCTTGAGTAATCATCAACAATGACAAGTCCATACTTTTTCCCACCAAGACTATCCCATCAAGGAGGCCCAAAAAGATCCACATGAAGGAGCTCCAGGGGTCTTGAAGTAGACACAATGTTCTTGGGTTGGTGCTTTGATTGATGTTGCTTCCCGGCTATGCATGCACTACACACACGATCTTTCTCAAAAGAGACATTGGTTAGTCCAAGGATGTGATTCCCTTTTAAGAGATCTTGAAGATTTCTCATGCCGACATGGGCTAGCCGGCAATGCCATAGCCACCCCTTGTCGGCCTTGGCCATTAGACAAGTTGCATGGAATGTGCTCTCTTTCGAGAAATCAACCGTGTAAAGGTTGCCATCCAACTCTCCAACAAAGGCCACTTCGAGAGCATCTCTCTTAAAGACTTTCACATCCATTAGTCCAAAGAGTGTATCATAACCAACAAAAGCCAATTGGCGAACAGAAAGCAAATGGTATTTAAGGGATTGAACAAGCATGACATTTGTAAGAGACATGTCATTTGTGATAGCCACCTTGCCCAACCCGAGTACCTGACAGGGGCGGAGCCAGAATTTGGACATAGGGGGGCGAGTGGTGACGGTCACAAGTACAGTATGATGTATCTACCGAAATAGTATATCAACGTATGTTTGTTAATACATATATATATATATATATATATATATATATATATCAATAATAAATCCTCTCAAATACTAAGAGGGTGTTTGTTTACAGGGACTTATTGGTCTAGGGACTTAAAAAAGTCCCTATAAGTCCCATCTAAACCAAACAGGAGGGACTTATAGGGACTTAAAGTGGTCATTTGGGACTTATGAAATAAGACTCTCAAGGAGGGACTTATAGGGACTTATAGTTGTAATATGGTCTTATAGGGACTTATAAGTCCCAGGAACCAAACAGGTAGGGACTTCTTAGGGACTTGAAACTTATAAGTTGGGACTAAAAAAAGCCGTAGAACTTATGAACCAAACAGGGCCTAAAGTTCATAGTTTCCAAAAAAGCCTTTGAAATTGATAAGCAAACACATATGTTTGGCTACTTTTTTTAACAAAAGTATAGTTCAAATGTCACCATTCACCAATGTCTCCAAATTTTCGTCACTATCACAGATTTGACATCGAGGCTATTGGCGTGAAAAATTATCTTCGTTTTTCAACAAAGTATAGCCAAACAAAACCAAAAAGAGGATTACATCATACTAGCAAAACTTCTATATGGAGTATATAGTAATACCGTGTATGTGCCTGGTTGTGTGTGGACGTAGTCAAGCGAACAAGGACGATCGGCGGGCGGCGGCAGCCGCGGTACTCGCCGCTACTCCGCTGCCTTGACAAGCCGGCAATCAAGCCCAAGGTCAGCGACTTTGGACCGGCGGTAGACATTTTTTTTGGGACCGTCGGCGAGGCGAGAAAGATAGATCGATCTGATCTGATCCGATCGTGAGGCGTGAGAAACTGAACGACCAGGGCACCGCCGCACCAGGCGTCCATGGTCTACCGTCTGTATGATATAGGCATCAAGGTAGATGGGCTATTTTTATTGCTTCCTGGGCTTCCCTGCGTGCGCACAACCACGTGACTTTGGGCTTAAATAACATATAATTAGGCAGGTAATCTCCGGCCATTAGCGCATATACATACAGGTATTAGTACTGGACCTGCTATATTTCTTTGAGGGGGGCCGATCGTTGGGGGGGTCTAGCCCCTGCTCGCCCCCCTGCCTCCGCCCCTGGTACCTGTCCTTTTGAACCTCCACCAAACATAATGCTCATGAATGGTTGAATAGCTTTCATGAAATCGTAGAGCAATTTGCTATCTCTGGTCATATGATACATTCACTATCAATCACCCATTTTACTCCACCAGAGAAGGCAACCTACACACAATTATGACTTTGTTAGAGGCACACATTTTGCAATGGGACCTCTCAAGTTAGTCACAATGGTCTTAGGGACCCAAATAGCATAGTATCGGAATGCATTTCGAGGACCAACTAATTTTGCATAAACTTCTCCATCCTTAGTCTTACGAAGAACATAGGATGGAGGCATGAACTCTTTTGGCTTGTGGAGAGTGGGCATGCCCCTTGTGGCCTCCCCACTAACAACCTTACCTTTCTCCTTGTGCCCTTATCGTACAAATGTTTCTTTTAGACGGGTTGTGCACTTTTGAGAGGACATCTTCTTCTTGCTTGTGCTTGGGTCAAACCCGAGTCCCTCTTTGGCAAACACCTCATTGTGTTGGGTCAATACCTCATTAAGGTTCTTTTGCCCTTGAGCACATGTCATGAGACCTTTCTCGATTTGAGCCTTGAGGAAGCAATTTTCCTCAAGAATAGATGCTAGATCACTACTGGAGTTAGTAGTACAAGCATCAACATTGATAATAGGAGAAGAGTAAGCCTTGGCTAGAGTTTCAAGATAAGTAAGTTTGAGCGTCTCAAAACTCTTTGTAAGAAGGGTGAGCTCTTCTTCCTTAGTCTTAAGGGACACGGATAGAAGCTCACAATCCTTAGAGAGAGAAGCATGAGACTTCACAAGCTTACTTTTATCATTCATCAACTCTTCGCAAGAGTCAATAGCCTTTTTCAAGGAGGCAAGATCTTTAGTATGAACATCAATGTTTGCACCAATTTTTAAGCATAGTTCATCATTTCGTGCTTCCTCATATTGGAATTTCCGCTCGAGGATTTCACATTTTTCCTTTTCCTCGGTGAGAGGGTTTCGAGATCCTTAATGGTGATGGTGTGCTTACTCACCATCTCCATAAGCATACGAAACATAGTGAGCTTCTTTCCTTTGAGGGAGCACATGAACTTATTAAGTTGAGCAAGCATAGGATCATCTAGATCATCATCCTCATAATTATCCTCCGCATCAAGATACTCATCACTAGGAGTAGAAGGAGTGACAAGAGGAGTATTTGATCGTGGGGTTACCTTGACCTTGTTAGGAGAGCTTTGGTCCTCTCCATCTTCTACCACGGCCTTTTCCATTAGACACTTGTGGGCGTTACCCTTGTAGTCTTTCATGTAGTTGTAGGTGACCACATCACCACTCTTGTTCACTAACCTCAAAGTGTTTTGAGGGTCTTGAGCAACTCCGGCAACACCACTAACATCATCCGAAACGGATTCTTCTTGAGCAACCATTGCTTTCCCATCTCTCTTCTTGAGCTTGGAGTTCAAAGGATTTGGCAACTTCTTCTTGGGAAAGGTCTTGGGAAACCTTGGTTTATCCTCTCTCTTCTCATAAGGGCACTTGTTCGAGAAGTGGTTGGTTTCTTCACAGTTATAGCATTTTCTTACTTTCTTCTTTTGAAATCTTCCCTTGAATTTTCCCGCGCTAAACTTCTTGACAAAGAGAGCCATGTCTTCATATGAAGGGCCCTCATCGGATTCAATCTCATCACCATCTTCATCATCATCATCATCTTCTTCTTCTTCTTCACTTTGCTCATCTTCACATACATGCTTGGCCTTCAATGCAAGATTGATCTTTGATGTTGGAGTACCATGCATGGCAAGATGTTTTGTGGCATTTGCCTTTGACTCTTAAAATAGTTGGAAGGTGGATATGATGTCATCTGTAGTCATTTCCTTGAAGGCATGGTGTTGTCTTATGTCACACACCATTTGATGGTGATATGGGGCAAGGGCATGAAGCAACTTATCCACAAGGAATCGCTTAGTCATGTTGAATCCATCTTATGTCTTGTCACACTCACACGACTCAATGTCAACGGTGAGAGTCATGAGACGCTCAAGGAGTTTATTGAGAGTTTCACATTTCTCCATACAAAAGTTTTGCAATTGCCCCTTGGTAATTTCATATTGAGAACTTTGGAGGGTGGAGGTACCGGTCTTGGATCTTATAATGCTTTCCCATAGTTCCTTCGCACTTGTGATGTGTATGAACGGTCTCCTTTGCTTTTCAACCATACCTCTCCTTATACACATGGTTGCAGTGTCATTGAGATTCTTGTCATAAATTTCTCTTGGTGTAGGATTCTTTGGATCAACCACATGGTACCCATACTCCAAGATCTCCAGCATCTCATCATTTCCATATCGAAGATGATCCTGCATAGCAACTCTCCACAAGGCAAAATCGGAAGTGGCACCAAGTAAAGGAGGTTTGCCTTGAGGATTATATTTCGGTTTCTCAACTTGGGGTTGCTACGTCTTGAGCTTGCGTTGGTTTTCCTTGAAGAGGAAAGGGTGATGCAGCAATAGTAGCATAAGTATTTCCCTCAGTTTTTGAGAACCAAGATATCAATCCAGTAGGAGGCTCCTCAGAAGTCCCATGCACCTACACAAACAAACAAGAACTCGCAACCAACTCAATAAAGGGGTTGTCAATCCCTTCAAGGCCATGATCTGATAGAGATAATATGATAAGATAAATATATTTTTGGTATTTTATAATATAGATTGGAAAAGTAAAGATGCAAATAAAAGTAGATTGAAAGCTTATATGATAAAAGATAGACCCGGGGCCATAGGTTTCACTAGTGGCTTCTCTCAAGATAGCATAAGATACGGTGGGTGAACAAATTACTATCGAGCAATTGATAGAAAAGCGAATAATTATGAGATTATCTAGGCATGATCATGTATATAGGCATCACGTCCGTGACAAGTAGACCGACTCCTGCCTGCATATACTACTATTACTCCACACATCGACCGCTATCCAGCATGCATCTAGAGTATTAAGTTCATAAAGAACAGAGTAACGCATTAAGAAAGATGACATGATGTAGAGGGATAAACTCATGCAATATGATATAAACCCCATCTTTTTATCCTCGATGGCAACAATACCATATGTGCCTTGCTGCCCCTGCTGTAACATCCACACGGGAAAGGACACCGCAAGATTGAACCCAAAGCTAAGCACTTCTCCCATTGCAAGAAAGATCAATCTAGTAGGCCAAACCAAACTGATAATTCGAAGAGACTTGCAAAGATAACTTAATCACACATAAAAGAATTCAGAGGTGATTCCAATATTTCTCATAGATAAACTTGATCATAAACCCACAATTCATCGGATCTCGACAAACACACCGCAAAATGAGTTACATCGAATAGATCTCCAAGAAGATCAAGGAGAACTTGGTATTGAGATTCAAAGAGAGAGAAGAGGCCATCTAGCTAATAACTATGGACCCGAAGGTCTGTGGTAAACTACTCACAACTCATCGGAGAGGCCTTGGAGATGATGTAGAGGCCCTCCATGGTCGATTCCCCCTCCAGCGGAGCGCCGGCGAAGACTCCAAGATGGGATCTCGTGATACAGAAGGTTACGGCGGTGGAATTAGGTTTTCGTTGGCTCCCCTGATGTCTCAGGGTACGTGGGTATATATAGGAGGAAGAAGTAGGTCGGTGGACGCCCGAGAGGCCCACGAGATAGGGGGGCGCCCAGTAGGGGGGGCGCGCCCTCCACCCTCGTGGCCGCCTCAGCTGTTGCTTGACTTCCACTCCAAGTCCTCTGGATCACGTTCGTTCCAAAAATCACGCTCCCGAAGGTTTCATTCCATTTGGACTCCGTTTGATATTCCTTTTCTTCGAAACACTGAAATAGGCAAAAAAAAAGCAATACGGGCTGGGCCTCCGGTTAGTAGGTTAGTCCCAAAAATGATATAAAAGTGTAAAGTAAAGCTCATAAACATCCAAAACGGGTAATATAATAGCATGGAACAATCAAAAATTATAGATACGTTGGAGACGTATCAAGCATCCCCAAGCTTATTCCTGCTCGTCCTCAAGTAGGTAAATGATAAAAACAGAATTTTTGATGTGGAATGCTACCTAGCATAATTCTCAATGTAATTTTCTTTATTGTGGCATGAATGTTCAGATCCAAGCGATTCAAAATAAAGTTCATATTGACATAAGAAATAATAATACTTCAAGTATACTAATCAAGCAATCATGTCTTCTCAAAATAACATGGCTACAGAAAGTTATCCCTACAAAATCATAGTCTGGCTGTTGCTCTATCTTCATCACACAAAGTATTTACTCATGCACAACCCCGATGACAAGCCAAGCAATTGTTTCATACTTTTGTAATCTCAAACTTTTTCAACTTTCACGCAATACATGAGCGTGAGCCATGGACATAGCACTATAAGTGGAATAGAATGATGGTTGTGGAGAAGACAAAAAAGGAGGAAGATAGTCTCACATCAACTAGGCGTATCAACGGGCTATGGAGATGCCCATTAATAGATATCAATGTGAGTGAGTAGGGATTACCATGCAACGGATGCACTAGAGCTATAAATATATGAAAGCTCAACAAAAGAAACTAAGTGGGTGTGCATCCAACTCGCTTGCTCACGAATTCCTCTCTGCTTGTCAGACGATGAGATGTTTCCATTTAGGTTCAAGAGGAAGCAATTCCCTGTTAGACTTAGCTTTGCTATGACCATTAACAAGGCACAAGGACAAACTATACCAAATGTTGGTGTATACCTCCCTGAACATGTATTTTCACATGGCCAACTCTATGTTGCTCTTTCTAGAGCTACGTCTAGAAGTAATATGAAGATTCTTACTGTCCCGGGTAAGGAAGAGGAAGGCCGGCCCAACTCCATTGCAAAATTTACAAAGAACATAGTCTAAAAAGAAGTTCTCAATGTGTAGTCCAAGGTATCAATCACTCAAGTACAATTTGGTGTATGTTAAAATTTCAATATTTATAACCAGGGCCAGTCATCTAAAACTGTTTTCCATCTACAGGTCTGAAGTTTGGGCAGTGGACTTTCAAAAAGGCAACTTGGATACTTGCTTTAGTGTCCATGATATTATTTTTGTAAATGTCAGCTTCCTCACGTCAGACATTTACATGTGCACAACAAATGTACCTTCTCGCTAGAGGTAAGCACTACAAAATATTTCTTCCTTTACATGTGTATGTAGTGTAAACATTACAACACCTTGCATCATACAGAACTAACCTAGAGTGATATGCTTGATCTTCTATGCCAGATGGTATTTAAAAAAATGTGTTTCTCACCAAGGAAAGTAGTTATAATAAGCATCAGCATCAGTATGAGAAACAAATTTAAGATGACTGAAATATTATGTTAAAAAATAGCCAGAAGATCCTGATCTTACTAAACAGAGTTCCTGGCTGGAAGATATTTTTTATGTTTTGCTCAAGTAGCAGGCAGTAGGTAGCTTTGTGTTTTCATCTTGTTACGGTCAAATCTTGCTTTATATAATGTAAGAAGAGGATGAAAGTTTGTTTATTTAAGAAATTATCTAATGATTAGAACAATGAATGCCTTCTAGGGGTGTCGCCTCCAGTGGCTTCCTATACATTGAGCATTTCTTTGTAAGATGTAACATAATACAAGGCACCTATCTGATAAATGGGGAAAACGTGTATATACTTTGTTGTGTATTACCAATATATATGTGCCTATGTTTCATACTGTAAAACATGGTCATTGATAATTTTGCTATTAAACAGTGCTTGCTGGAGACTAAAATAGACGAGAGCCACATTGGTAGAGGTTAGTGGACTGGAGGTGTGCGGTGCACTGAGAAGGCGAAGCAGAGGCTGAAAGTTAGACTAATTTTCTGTGCTTCATGAGCTGCTTTGTAGCAAAGTTAAATACTCTGCTTTTTTACAGTGAGGGGAGATACTTGTTGTACATATAAGCTATGTAGCGCTTATGTTTTTTAGATGGAAGATACTCTACTTTGTGGCAGGGAGAGATAGTGCTACTTCTGTCATATTCTTGTACATACATCTCTAAGCTTAATAACAATTGATTATGCTCTTTGTTGATTTTCCATGATGCAACTTTTTGATGATGCGGTTCTTGTGTCGAGGCCTGTATGATTCATGAGATGATTGGTTTTAAGAATGAAGAAATAGTGGCAAATAAACAAAATAAGACATTATGGCACATTGTATTTGGAAAATTGTCAAGATGTGTGTCTTTGTAGTTGTAATGTTTTAGCCGAAGTTTGTTTATTCATGCTTTATTTCTATCTTGCATACATGACTGAAAACACATATGTTTACAATCTTTTTCATTCATCATCTAGAAATGCAGGCCTCTTTTTATTTATTTCAATTTTACTTCGTAAGCAAATATTTGTATGCTAAAACTGTAATCAAAATGTTTTCGCTAACAAACATAAGTGACATATTCAAATCCATTTGAGCTTTATCTCTCTTGGAATGGTGTCACCTCTAAAACATTTTCCCGTGGCAACGCACGGGTCGGTGCCAGTCGCACTTCCATTGCACTGAGTTGTGGGGACAAATATCGATATGTCGCATCATGTTATTCCATTATTGATAATAAGGCTAGGTTTAAATGAGGTGCTTGATTTGTTACCATTTCTAGCTGGAAATGGTGTATGGGATGGAGGTGGCGTCCATGTGAAGCAAAGAGGACTTGAAATCAGACCAATTTGGATTCAGAGATAAAGCTGGTCAGTCGTGAAGTTGACCGATTTGGATTCGTCGCCGTTGTTGCCACATGTGTGTGAACAGATTTTCTATCTGTCGCATGGTCTCTATCAACTTGATATAGGATAGAGCGAGCAATGATAAAACTCAGTATGGAGTACAACAAGTCTTTCAGTGAGGCGGAGATGGAGAAGAAACTGTTTGGCTTGGACGCATGGGTTTGTGGATTGGAAACCATATTTTTGATTGTGCTTGATATTTATGTACCTATCAATAACACATCATTGCTTTGATCAATGACTGTATATATTTTTTATTGTCAGCAGCAGCGTATGGGATCGTAACTATAACTTAAGTTAACCTTTTTTTTATCCCGCAGCGTAGCACGGGCATCTTACTAGTACTTCAAAAAAAATTGCACAATAAACAACACTAGCATAGAATATGATACTTATTCAGCTATCACATACAAAGATGCAGACTAGGAATCGAAATCCCTATTTGATACAGCCCGACACGAAGCAAACAATAGTGCACCACGTGCACCCAGGTTGGGCGAACAAAACAGGTCGGCACGAACACGAGCGCAAAAGCATGAAAAGTGATGAACGATACTGAAAGGCAAACCCCGCGCGTGAGCCAGCGCATGCGGGTGTGACCCAAGATCTGGCTGGCACGAGCTAACCAGCATGGAAGGGGGTGTCTCGCGCACGAGCCGACGCACATGGGCGCGCCGATCTAGCGCCAGCGAACCAGCCAGACGTGGGGCAAAGGACCTAACAGGCCGACAAGGCCTCGCCCGTCACGCGTGAGACAGTGGAAAAGGGCACATGTGAGGGCTACGAAAGCCACCACACATAGGTGGCCCTGGTCACACCTACGGCCCACGCATCATGAATCGCTATGGTAAACCGGCCAGCTGCGAGGCGCCCACACCAATTAATTAAGGACAGTATAACTGAACCCTTTTCGAGGCCTCTCACGCTATCAACCTTCTGAGCCGTTGGATAGTCATTTCTGGTCGTCATCCGCCGTTGGATATTCGTTACACGCATCGCTGCCGCGACTTGGGTCGACTGTCCGTTAAACAGCTACTCCCGTAGAAAAATCGCAAGCATCTGGTTAATCGGGCCATCTATCCGGCCCATTTAGCGTCGTGCCCTCGGAAAGGAAACCAATAAATCGCTCGCTCCCCTCCCGACCTCTCCTCTACCTCGCGATCTCGAAGAGACATGAGAATCGCCGCATCGCTCGCTCCCTCCTGCCTCCCCTCTCCCTCCCGATCTGGAAGAATCGAAGAGACATGAGAATCGGCGCATCCCTCATGCGCATCCACCCCTCCCGATTCTTTTGGGTCCACGACCGCTAGGAGAGAGATCCCCTCGAGAGAGGAGGACGAGCGATCGGGCGTGCTGATCCGTCG
The DNA here is from genome assembly GCA_021437245.1 of Aegilops speltoides. Taxonomy (NCBI): domain Eukaryota; kingdom Viridiplantae; phylum Streptophyta; class Magnoliopsida; order Poales; family Poaceae; genus Aegilops; species Aegilops speltoides. Next base: position 11,163,046 of record CM038145.1, read on the forward strand.
GTGCGAAAGGGAAGATGAGGGCATCTGGTCGCCGCGACTTTGAGGCCAAGGATCGGTCATTTTCTCGGCTCCGGCAAGCCGATGCTCTGCAGGAAACACAAAGGTCCGTCCCGCCCGCCATTGCGGACCAGGCCTCGGGCACCGACCCTCGATCTCTTCTTCCTCGTCATTCCGGGACTCGCAATGCACTGACGTTGAACTTTTTGGCCACCTGGCACATCGATGGTGCCCATGAGGTTAGATGGCGTATGGTGGTTGCGCTTGCTATGCTGAAATGAGGCCATGGCGACGGATCAAACTGACTGCAGGTTCCCCTGCCTTTTATTGGATCATTTATTTTCCGTGTTTCAGTTGTTTGTTTTGGTCAGCTTGGGCATGCCATTCGAATGACTGCACTAAATCTTGCCGGTGGTGATCTGTTGTTGATTTGATTTTGCAGGGCTTGGTGCCGATTGTAGGGCCTGGCAACGATGGCTGAGAGAGAAATAGGTTACTGAATTATAATGTCAATTTTGATCCCCAAATAGCTAGAATTGCTCAAGTACAATTCACGTTTCAGTTACAATATATTCTTAGTGGCTATGTTCATAACATTCTAACGGCTGAGGCAGAGTATGTTTTGTAGAAATGATCGATCGTAGTCAAATGTCTCGCCACCTAATGTTGTTGTATTGAGAAGCTACAATACGAAACCCTAGCTTTAATCTGAAATTTGTGTACCATTGCTATATTTTTCAAAATAAATCTTGGCTTTATTTATGTTATTTCTGGCACTATTATTTATGAACTATTCATATCATTCAAAACAAAGAAAATTCCAGAAGGAATGGAAATTGATAGCTATGTTCTTAAGTGATGCTATTGTGTTTACTTGCTAGCTGAGATCAGCTAACCATGATACTACTTTGTTTGGTCTATGCAAACATGGCCGTTCTCTTCTATATGCAACCATATGTATCTTTTACTTATTAAAAACAAAAAGGGGGAAGAGTAAAAAAACATGTGCCTGTATTTTGTATTATTTAGGTTTTTATGGAGTTCATTGCAATGCAATTCTCTATATTGCAACTTGTGATGCTCGAGATCTACAAATATGAATGCTAATTGTCCTCTCTTTAAGGTTGTGTGTTGCAGAATATGTGATGAACTGGTTTTCCACAATGTTATGAGGTTTGCATTCATCGATGCATGCGGTTTATTATAGAATAAGCGTTATGGACTATTGTCAGTTTTCTGAATGATAACGGTATTTTCAAGCTTACTCAGCTGCATTACATAAATAGCACTAAGGTCTGTCAGACTGCCATGTAACTAAGATACACTTTTGTTTGTGCTTCTATTAAAAAACATGTTGACCAGTGCCGCTTACATTTTGTATAGTATCAATAAAGAGTTTTTCATTCCCTGTTTTTTGAATGTCAATGTCATTTTCCTATCTTTCTCTGCTATATTTTGCATGTATTAAGTTTCAACTATTCTTGAGGAGCTGCCATAATCTATATTTTACAACATTGTATAGTCAAGATCAGCTTGAAGAACCGTGAAAGTAGGATAAAATTTCGAGGTTACGCTAGAATTCCTTGTTAGTCATTGTTCAGTTTACACATGAATATTATTGTTTGTGTACAATATTGTGTGACGCAGGGAAAATTACATATGGTTGGCAGTTGTTTGATGAAGCTGCATGTTGTTAATAAATCTCCATATGATCTACATAAATTTAACCATTTTATGGGACAAGTCAATGGGCCATGTGCAATAAATATAAAATTCCAGCACTATCATACAACACTGCTAATGGACGGGCGCGGCAACGCGCGCCATCAATGATCTAGTTAGACGAAAGACACGCTGGAAACGGACAACATGGAGGACACTCTCGCACACTACTCTAGCATCCTTTTATGGAGTAATTTCCCTTTTTTCACTTATACTGAACAACAAGTCTAGCTTACATGGAGCTTAATCCTATCCGACTACAACGAAAACTTATACTACTAACATGTAGTCTCCTAGCTGATTAGGCTAACATGTAGACTCCATCTTTTGGCCATTTAGGTCGCCAGGAGGGCGGGCGTCCACCCCCTATCCGCCCTTTTCTGGGCAGCGCACCCACGGGGCAGCCCATTTGGTCTACACCGTCCATTTTTTTTGTTAATAAAATTGTCATCGTTCACAACCAAATAACAATTGAATGAATCATTGCACATTATTAAACAAATAAAAATCACATAGTAATAAAAATAAGTAAAAGTCACATAGTTTGCTATCAGATGAATTTAAAATTGTAGCAAATACATTGGAAGAAAAAGAGGTTGTGGTTGTTTCCTTCCACCCCCTAATCTCAATCAAAGTGTTTGTATCTAATTTTTTAGGGGTGTTTGTATCTACTTGAACAAGCTACTAGTATATCCAGGGAGTTCTTATGCGCCGCTCGCTACAACGAATTGCTGAGCGGACGCACAGGCGCGACTCCATCTGGGCTGGCCCATTAGCGTAATACAGTGAAAATCCCAAAAAATACTACTCGAGGGAGGGATCGAACAAGGGACCTCGCGTTGCTCTCGCGCGAGCCTAGCCAACGGGATAGAGAAGCTTTCTTTGTTTAGTAAGGCGCGCGAAGCTCCGAACATTTTGTCAAATTCCAAACGCGATCATTATTTTGGAAAGGTGTTTTTGTAAACAAGCAAACACTTTTCAAATTTGAGAAGGAAAATAAAAGGCTCAAACATTTTTTAATATGTCAACAATTTTTTGATAAACTGAACACTTTTTTGAAAATTACGAACATTTTTTAATATGTGAACACATTTTTGTTAAAGGGAACACTTTTTGAAACTCTGAACAAAAATTTGGAAACGTTAATATTTTTGGAATCCGTGAACAATTTTTGAACCAAGAACATTTTTTAAAACTCAAAACAAAATATGGAAATGGTAATATTTTTAATTTTTTGAACCTTTATTGAAAAACATTAACATTTTTTATGAAATCAAGAATATTTTTTAAAACTGTGAAATATTCTTAAATAACGAAAAAAGGAACAGGAGAAAAATAAGCAGAAAAACGAAAAAGGAATATGAACATTTTTCAAATTCCAAAACAAATTTTGGATAGGTGAACATTTTTTAAAAATTGGGGAAAAATTGAAACGCCAGAACAAAATTGGAAAATGTAAATATTTTGAAAAAATTGCGAACATTTTTTTGAAACTCCCAAACAAAATTAGAAACAGACACTTTTTGAAGTTTGCAAACAAATTTTGAAACTACCAAACAAAACTGGAAAACACGAACATTTTATAAAATAGCAAATGAATTTTGAAAGAGGAACATTTTTTCAAACTCCTGAACAAAATTTGAAAACGTGAACATTTTGTTAAAAACGGAAAGTATTTGAAAGGTGAACTTTTTGTCTAAATATGCGAACATTTTTATAAAAGTTTGAGAATTGCTTTTTGATTTTTGAACAAAAGATAATAACAGTAACATTTTATAACTTCTTAACATTGTTTTGAATTTTGTAAAAAAATGAAATTCTCAAGAACAAGAAAGAGAAGAAAAAGGAATTACAACAAAAAAGAAAACATGAAGTAACAAAACAGAAATATGGAAAAGAAAGGGTATTTTTAAAAACCAGAACATTTTCTGAAACTACGGAAGAAATTTGAAAACACGAACAATTTTTAGAAACACAAACTTTTTTTGAAAAACGAGAATTTTTTGAAACTCCCGATTTTTTGTAAATGCAAACTTTTTTATGAACCGGTTCAGGAATAAAATAAAATAAGATAAGTAGCAGGAAAAAATAAAAGAAGAAACAGAAAAAGGAGAGAAAATAAAATAAGTAGCAGGAAAAAATTGAGACAGCAAAGAACCGGTTCAGGAACCTTCTAGAAAGTTCCCAAAAGCGGAGAAACCCGGTTCAGGAATCTCCTGGAATGTTTCCAAAACCGGGATGGCAGAAGTGTCGGGCGGGCCGGCCCAAATCCTCCCTCGCTGGCAAACGTCTGTGTGAAAGCCCGACAACTTGACGCAACGTGCGTCAAGTAGGATTTTCCGTATATCTAGGCCTCAAAAAAAAGCTACTAGTATATCGAGGCCTCAAATTTATAAACAGTCGAATGGGCCTATGGCGCGACATGGGCTTGCAGCCTGCTAGCGCCAACGGAAGAATGAAGGAGAAGCGGCGACCCGAACGCTCCATCAGCTCCGGCTTTGTCCTGGGAAACCCTTGCTTGAACCCTCCCTCCCCGCCGTCCCCTCCCCACCCCACCCCACCGCCCCACGCGAGCGGCGGCGATGGCCAAGAAGCTCGGGAAGAAGGCCCGCAAGTTCGCCCACAAGCACCTCCAGGGCGGCGCCAAGCGCAGCCGCAAGCTCCGCTCCCAGTTCAACCGCCGCACCCGCAAAGGCCCGTCCTTTCCTCCGCCGCCGCCGCCCCCTCTGCTAAAAGTGGGTTCCACGAGGTGCTGATTCGAGCTTCTCCCTTTTGTTTTCTCACCAGATGGGAAGGGCCGGGAGGACGACAACCACCTGGACGGCGACGGCGTCGGCGAGGAGACCCGCCGGAACGACCCCGCCATGTATGTTCATCGTATCCTCCACTGTTCTTGCTCTGTTATTTAGATAAGCTTGGTGGGTGCGCGTCAGGGCGGTTGAGCTCGCTCATGTGCTGTTTGAGGCTGTGGGGCTGGGGGAACATCGAGTAATTTTGCTGCAATGTTACTAGGCTACCCTGGGTGCTGGTACTGCGATGAACACTGGACATTCCATTGGCTTGTCTAAAAAGTTGACGTGTGCTTACTTATAGCCATTTGACTTGAGCCTAGCTTGCAAAATTGGATGTTGTGGACATGGATTTCATCTCGTGTTCTCTGTTTACTGTAGAACTTCATTCATGATAATGCTGTTTGGCAATGCATTTTTTAGGTCTTTATTTTCTTTATTTAACTATAAGCTCGATATGCTTTTCCTATAGGAACATGAACGATGATGTGGCTACTTTGGCCAACTGCTTAGAGTTTCCAGAAGATGAGAATGAATTAGATGGGGATCTGTCTGACAGTGATGGCTATCTTTCAGAGGTATGTTTGTTTGCCATTCTTCTATCGAGTCTCTTATTCATCTTTGACAAGCAATATACATTTAGGAGTAGTGACACCTACTATAGCTTTCCCACTTGTTTCGTATTTTGACTCGATGTTTCTATCCATGTCAAGCTCAAACGCATACAAATTTACCATCATGCACAGTTCATGCTCAGCCCACAACTCCCAAATTTGACTTACAGTTCTGTGGACAGGATTTCTACTTCTGGACAGAACTTTTCCGAGCATTTTATTTGGGTTCTTTTCTTCTTTGATATGTCAAATTGGCGAGTAGCTCTAGAACTTGATAAATCTCTCATTTCTTCTAGACTGTTGGGTTGGAAATATTTTCATAATCAGACTGAGATGCTTAGATCAGTTTTAAAACCACTGAATAATATCCAAGGATGATTGTATAGTGTCTGTTGGCAATATGTGCACAAGTTTGTACTTTATGTGGTTATTATGTTAGTGTGTAGTTGCTCTGCAAGTAACTTTTGTACATCAGAAACTGCCCATTTTTTGTTTTTTCAAAATCAGTTGTGTGATTGTGTCTACTATTTGTAGTGCTATTGCTTAGTGGCCCTTGTAAACTGATCATTGATGCTTGAAATGCAGGATCCTGAGTGTATGTACTACTCTGACAGTGATGATGATAATGTTCTGAAAGGTAAATTGTATTGTTGTTAAGGCATATTGAATTTTGTGGTTGATAGTTTCTAAGCATCAGAATGTTTCTTGCAGAGTGTATTGTACAAGATGATCTTGACGAACAGAACAATGAGATGCGTTTGGCTGTGAAAAAGCAAAAGAAAAAGTTGAAGAAGTTGCTGGATAAGGTGAATAACTGAAAATTGCCTTAGGTCTTGCCGTCTTACTTGCTGGATATATATTGCTTGGTTTGGTTGCAGGTCTGTAGTTATGTCATGTGTGGACTCACCTCTCTTATAATCTGGTCTCATGATATAATCGTTGTAGATCGAGTTTTGATTAGTGCGAGCTTTCTAGATTTTTAGATTAATGTGTGAATTTCTATCCCTCGAAACAAACATGAAACCTTGAACCACACAAGTTGTTATAGATATATATAGGTCACTGTTAGCTATGCTTCTGAATGTTGATCTCATAGGAACAAATGATGTTAGCCTTTATATTGTCTGTCTTTTCTGGAATTCTGTGGCTGCATTGTGTGTCTTAGGTGATTTCTATCAGGATTGAGAGTGTTTGTTATATTTGTAGGACCCTAAGTTCGCAAACTTCCTTGAGAAATGGCAATTGGAATTGGTGAACTATGAAAGTAAAGAAGTAAGTTTTACTTATTATTTCTGCTTTATGTGCTGCAATTCATGTACATCCTTTTTACAATGTACTTCTCGTGCCATAAATGATCTCATAAAGTAGTTTTCTTTTGCTATTATTCTGTTCCAATCTTCAATAGGATTCAGATGAAGAAGATGAGATGGATTCTGTGGACAACGGGGTCGATTCTGGTGATAAAGATCCTCCTAGTGATAAGATCCTTACAAGCAAGACAATAAGTGAATGGTGTCAACTAGTCTTAGATGAACCTAAAGCACCTGCTCTGCGTAACCTACTAAATGCTTTCCGGGATGCATGTCAATTTGGTCTGAATTCAAATAGCCTTTCCATGCAGAGACTTCAAAGTACTGAAGTATTTTATCAGATAATATCATTTGTTCTTTCGAAGGCAGACAACATTTTCCGTGCTCTCTTAGAAATTTCTGATGATGACAAGGGGAAACTTATGAATCAGAGAAATGGAAAGAAATGGCAAGATATTGAGCCGCTCATAAAGTCTTACTTGCGGAATTCTCTTGATCTGATTAGTCAACTTACTGATAACCAAATACTTACATATGTCTTGACTCAGCTTAGAACATCTGCGGTATATTTTTCTGCGTATCCCTCAACATCAAGGAGGCTTCTCAAGGTATGTTCCTTGATAATGTTGCTTGTTGATATTAAAATTAGTTTTGCATGTTATTTTGTTCTTCTGGAGGAGATTCAAGTTTGAAACCTGTTCTGGTCAATAATATTAGTTCGGTTGAGGATTACTGGCCTTTCTGGTATTTTATTTTATTTTTCTCTGTAAAATGGCTATTTAAAAAATCCGTATAGAAGAACACTTACGCGGCTTGAACAAGAGGAAAAGGTGGGTTATTATTTGGGTTGGGCAGTATTTTGTGAACACTGTATTTGTAGGAAATTGATCTGCCTTCCTTATCGTTTTGAACCAGTCATATATTTCTGGCACTGTAAGGAATGTTTCAAACACCTTGAAGCAGTCGTTATCAATCTGTTTGGCTTTCAGGTTTTTGAATAGTTTTACTCTGGTATTTTAGTGTTGCCATTTTGGATCCAGTATACACATCCACTTAAGCTTAGACTCATGATGCATTGTCACAGTGCTAACCCATGATGCATTGTCACAGTGCTAATGTCTTAATTATTTAAAATTCACCTGTTTTTCAACCATTCTATGACTGCTTCGAGATATTCTTACAATATTTTTCTGGTGTAGGATGCCTGGCCTTTTTATTTCTAATACTAGCTTATCACTGTATGTACTCTGCAGATCTTAGTTCGCTTGTGGGCAAGTGGTGATCAGAACTTGTCCCTGTCTTCGTTTCTTATGATTCGAGAAGTGGCTTCACTCTTACCTGACTGTCTGGATTTCTGCTTAACTAAAACATATAATGCATACCTTTCCAGTTCCAAGATTGTGGACAACAGAAATATAGAAAATATCGATTTTATTCTGAACTGTCTGGTGGAACTTTATTCTCTGGATATTCAGAAAGCAGGTGAAAGGGCAGTAATTTCTGTGGGACAATTGAGTGCTATTCTTAGACAAGCGTCTAAAACAAAGGGAAAGGTACACATTAATGCTTATATCTGTAGTTGTGCTTGCAGTTGGTTTAGCTCGAGTGTTCCTACCGTATCATGCAGATAGATCTTTTGGACCTGCTTGGATTTGGAGAGATATTCTTGTTTCCCATATCCAAACAAGGCTTTAAGGTGTATGTGCACACCAGTTACAGTCAAATACATTTCGTTTAAATAGACTGGCCTTCTTATTTTTCTAATTATTCGTTACATTTGCTAAAAAAACATTGCTAAGAAGAGATCCTGGCACATGTGTTCTAACTGTTTGATTCCTTATCGTACAGTGATTGTTAATTCACAAACTGCACCAACTTGCTAATTTGTTATTGCCATAAGTTGACATATTTCATAGAATTTTCTTTGTATTGCTGTATTTGACCAACATATACATGCTGCGAGAATACAAGAAAAAATATTCTTATTATTACACTTGCCTTTTTCACACATCCAAAAGAAAGCAGAATGGTTATTTTCATGTCCACATGGATTCTTTTCCTTGTGGTGGTTTTTATTTGTTCTTTTGACATCACATGGATATTGATATGCTTCTATGTTTGTGGTTGCAGGAAGATCTTTTGAAGATAGATAACTGGCAGTATATAAACTGCATAAACCTATGGGTTAGGTTTATTTGTGTTAATTACAAGGATTGCCACAACCTCCATCTATTATTTTCTTCAGTTGTTCAGATAATAAGGGGAGTGGCTCATTTATTGCCAGGCATGCGATACTTACCACTGAGACTGAAGCTTGCACACATGCTAAATGAGCTTTCGAATTGCAGCCAGATGTTCTTTCCAGTTCCATCGTTGATATTTGGGTCCCTAGAATTTAGGGAGATCCCTCCGAAAGAGCAAACAGAAAAAGGAAAGACCCACTTTTCGTCACTACTGAAGGTACGCCATTTCATGTATTGCTCAGTTATAACATGTGGAATTTTGTGTTCTTTCATGTCTATCTCGGAGTCATGAAAATATCAATTATTATTGTACCAAGCCTCTGAGAAGTATATAACTCTTCGGACCCCCATTACATATGACTAAATGCTCACTAAAAGAAAACAACCATTCATGCAGTTTCAAGCAATCAACCCCGATGGTCTGTAAACTGTTTTTGTAAGGATTGCTCATTTTTTAACTTGTATAATTACTGCGTAGGTATATGCTCAGTTATTAATTATATAATTTGGTTCCATCTTCTTAAATATTACTACCTCTGTAGACAAATGTAAGACGTTTTAGGTCACTACTTTAGTGATCTAGAACGTCATATATTTGTTTACAGAGGGAGTGCCTTTGTGTGTGTGTCTGTGTGGCTCCTGTTTGGTTTCGTCTCTAGCCTGCACCCTGCTTTCTTGGGATTAAAAGTTTGTTCTTGCGGATGTTTCATCTTCCGAAGTTAGTTTAAATTAACCCTGTTTTGTGTGTGTTAGGTGCCAAGGAACATGCTGAAATCAAGAGATTTCCAAGAGCAGTGCGTTCTTTCAGCAATTGAGGTTCTATCGGCACATTTCTTCCAGTGGAGCTATCATGTTTCTTTTCCAGAAGTAGCCACCATTCCGCTCATCCTCTTGAAAAGATTGCAAGACCAGACAACGATTGAGTCCCTCCGCCGTCCTCTTAAACGAATGATAGACCAGGTACTTCAGTCAAAACACGTATCCGGGTTATTTCTAAATCCGTCAGCATCCCTGTAAAGATCAATTCAGCATTGTCACTCTACAATGAGGCTTTTATACAGCGTAAATATTGCAAGTTCTTTCAGTTTCGCAGGAAACAGGGTCATGACACTTGTTTCTTTTGCTTACCTTGCGGTGTTCCGTTTGATAAGTGACATCCTTTTGAATGCTGAAACTGCAGGTGAGCGAGAACAGGGATTTCGTGCAAAGGAAAAGGGAGGTTGTCTCTTTCTCACCAAACGACGCGTCGTCAGTCGAGAGCTTCCTCCAGGTTGGATTCCCCCCTCGCCATGACATATTCCCATATTTCGTAGACCATGTTTATGACCGCAGACCTGACCGACTCTCCCTTGAAACGCAGGAGGAGGAGATGAATGGGAACGCTTCCTTCACGCAGTTCTATGCATCAGTGGCAAAGAGTCGTCAATCGAGAGGTAGGAGCGACCTTTGTTTGTCTGACGAACAGCGCCGTCATCTTCTTCCGGTCTTCAAGTTTGATGATGGCTGCGTTCTAATATCTGAAACATTTTGGCATGCTGTTTGTTCGCAGGGAGAAAATTGGTGTAGAGGGCGATGCTAGGGTGTGATGGTTGTTGATGGGCTAGAGGAGCATCACACTGACAACGAACTGAGGAACGACTGGAATGCGCACGTAGTGGTATCGATGACCGACATCGGAGTTCATGGTTTTCTTGCTGTTTGTCGGTGTAGCTCTCGAGTTTGTCGAAACTTCTGCCGAGTAGATTTGGAGTGTGAATCAAAGAAGCTTTGTAGCGCTGGAATTCTGCAGCTGTTTGTTATGAGTATATTGTTCGAGCTCATTTATGTTACCCAAAATTTAGTTCTGACCATATATTTACCCTTGTCTAATGTACAATATTCTTGTGAAATCTTAGCTAGCAAACTTCCCTGTGAAGGAACTGCCAATGAACTACCTATCAGCCATTGGATTAAAAACACTAATCTCAAAGCAATCAAAGGCGCCATGTCAGAAAAGCAAACACGTTCGCTGGGAACGTGTGAACTGGTGAACGACTCATCTACAACAGCGGGTTCCTCTCCCAATTTCGCCTCCTGTCACCCGCGGAGTGAACCGTGCCGGTCACCGCATTTTGATGTGGCGGGGCACGCGCAGGCTCCTAGAGGATCCCGACAGCGAGCAGCCGCGACGCTGATCCCTTTGATTCCCGGTATTGCAAGCAACAACAACAAATGCTACAACTGTTCAAACTAAAATGCTACAACCGTCAATGAAGGATGTTGCAACCGGTGAAATGACGTGCTACAACCGAGGAGGGATGACATGCTTCAACCAACAAAACGAATGCTGCAACCGGTATGAAAAAATGTTGCATATGGTCAAAAAATTGTTGCATGGTCGACTGAGACTTCGTTAAATCTCAGTCGACTGATTTTTAGCAGGCCCATTCTCAATAGAGCTCACGCCAGCCACATCCGGGATGTTAAGCAGGAGAGGCTTTACCGCCACTAGTGAAAAGTAAATGACAAACTACAGTAACAACGGCAAAACACATCAAACAGTGGTGACGAGTAGGGAGCGTAGGAGTCGGTCGCGCTACACCTAACTGAACCTCTCTACAGTGTTAACTGAAGATGTAGTTTCAAAGCCTGACGTTGCCCCCTTCTAAAGATTCGACGATTCCTCACGGCGATTGCTCTGCCGCATGCCAAGCTTGCGTCGTGGTCTTGAAGAAAGCCGGAAAGGTGTGCTTAATAAAGTTTTGCATCCTTCCATGTAGCATCTTCTGGAGGCAAATTTTCCCACTGTATGTACCATTGAACAACTGGCAGATTATTTCTTGGTACCTGCCTGACTTGGAGAACCTCAGCAGGGCCAGTCTTGATAGTGCCGGTGACGGTTGCAGCAAATACAAGTTATCCCATGAATGGTTGTAGCAAATACAAGTTATCCAGATACAATGAGATGTATATTCTTCTTTTCTATGTAAGATCTACTCCATCCGTCCCGTAATGTAAGACGTTTTTTTACACTAGTGTAGTGTCAAAAAACGTCTTACATTATGGGACGGAGGAAGTAGTACTTTATTTCTTTTACTCCCTCCGAACCATATTAATAATTGATGATTTAAATAATTGACCATGGCCGCGATCAGGGGTGGAGCCATCAAAATTTGCCAATGGGTATGAACTAACTATTGTACAAGTGTCGCAGGTTGTTAAAAGAATCCCATCTTCACCGCACAAAAAAAGAATCCCATCTAACCTCGCCCAAAAAGAAATCCTCACAACTTGATCCAAGCCTGGAGGCCAATGCCCCCCGCCGCCATGTGAATATTTTTCAAATACGGAACAAGTTTAAAATTCTCTATTTAAAAAATCAATGGACATTTTTTCAAATTCGAGAACAGTTTTTGAAATTCATGAAGAATTTTTGTAGTTCAGGATTATTTTCTACATTCATGACCTTTATTTCAAATACGTGATTATTTTCTGATGTCATGAATATTTTTTGAAAATTCAGAACATTTTTAAAAATTTGTAAACAAGTTTTAAATTATGGAACATTTTTCGAATTTGGGATTCATGAATATTTTTCAGACTTCAAAAAACTAAAAAAAACTTGGGATGCCCCGTCCCGTACTTGGGCCGGCCCAAAGCACTAGCATGGGGGACCGATGGTGCGCGATTGCTCGGTTTCCCCAGCGCAACGCGGGGAATAGGAGCTCCTGCGGATATCTTATTGCCTGGCGTAGGTCGACAATTGTATATCAAATTCAAAATTTTCATTAATTCAAACTTTTTCTACGAACTCAAAAAGTGTTCCTCATATTAAAAAATGTTTATGAAATTCCAAAAATGTCCATCATGTTCAAAAAATATTCATCAAATGCAATAAAAGGTTCGTCCATTTCGGAAAAACTTCATAAAATTCAAGTTTTCTTATTGAATTTAAAATGTAAAATTAAAAAGTGTTCATAGAAATTCAAATTTGGTGCATGAAGATACCAAAAAATATCCATCAAATCAAAAATAGTTCATTTCTTGATGAAATCATGAATTACTTTGCATTTGTCAAAAAATTTAGATATTTAAAAGGTTTTTGGAATCTCAAACTTTTCTAAAGTAGTTAAAAACAAAAAAAAGACACGGAAGAAGGAGAGCCTTGCCATGCACCAAGTTCACGTGCGTGGGTGGTGGTGGTGGTGGGGGGTGCGTTACCTAGAAAAGGGGGAGCAACTAGTTAACGAGCGCTCCTTCGGGAGCCTCACAACGATCAGCGCCACTTAGCGCGATCTCAGCCGTCTGCCACATGTCGCGCTCTAGGCAATCCCTTGCGATTTTTTTATTTTTCGCATGCGTTTTCAGCCTTTTAAACTGTTTTTTTTTCGGCTTTTTTCGACGTTTCGGTTTCTCACCTATCTTCCTTAGCTTTTGGACAAAAAAAAATTCTATTTTTTTTGCGTGAACAAATGAGTTTTCTTTTTTTCTTCTGCGAGAGGCACAATTTTGCTTTTGATAGAGACACAGGCATGCCTCTCGGAAACAGAAAAAGCATTTTCTGTTTTTTTTTCTTTCGCGAGAGGCACGGTTTTGCTTTCGCGAGAGGCACCACCATTCCTCTCAGAAATGAAAAAAAACATGTTTTCTATTATTTATTTTTCGGCGAGAGGCACGGCTCTCGGAAACAAAAAAACGCATTTTCTGTCTTTTCTTTCGTGACAGGTGTAGTTTTGCTCCGCGAGAGGAGTGGTTGTGCTTTAGTGAGAGGCATGGCCATGCTTTCTCGGAAACGAAAAAAAACATGTGTTTTTGTTTTCTCCTTTCACGAGAGGCGCGGTTTTGCTTCCGCGAGAGGCACGGCCGTGCCTCTTTCGGAAAGGGAAAAACCCGTGTTCCCGGTTGGTTTTTTTTTTTTGAAAAAAAGTTTGCCAAAACCTATCAACATGGGGATATAGTTTTCAAGATCTCGACGCGTTGAATCTAACGGTGAAAATGGTTCGAGATTTGGATGCACAGTTTAAAAGATAAAACATTTTGAATAAACGGATTTACGAAAAAAAGGGAAAACTACCTGGGGAGGTGCGACTGATCTTTGCCAAGAGTACTCCTCCATTAGTGATTTCGAGAAAAGCGGCAGGCGCCGGTTTGTGTTTCTGGCACCAACTACGCGATTTTGTGGGCTTAATCCTATAGGCCCAATCCGTTCAATTCATTCGAACGACCGCTTCGCGAAAAAAAACCCCGCAAACCAATACCAGTACTAGGAATCGAACACGTGTGGCTACAGCGAAGGATGGTTCAGCTAACCACTACAGGTGCTTAACGACACAGATTTATAGCACGTGAATGATTTAGAACTAACCTAGCCACACTATTTATTATGCAGTGTCGCAGTATCACTTAGACATTTGATTTTTTTTATGAAAGAAAGTTCATGAATTGGAAAAAAGTTCATCAAATTTGAAAAGAAAAGCTCATTGATTTGAAAAAATAATTCATCTAATTTGAAAAAAGTTCATCAATTTTCAAAAAAGATTATTCAATTTGAAAAATGTTCATCAATTTTGAAAATACCTCACTATTTTTCTAAAAATCATCAAGTTAAAAAAAGCTCATAAAATTTGAAAAAAGTTCATCAATTTTAGAAAAATGTTCATCCAATTAGAAAAGTTCACTAAGAGAAAGAAAAAAATGTTAAATAAGCCGGGTCCGGAAGTAGGAGGTCCCGAGCTTCGGGCGCATTTTTGGTACGCTAGAGTAGAGAAGAAAAGGACTGAATAAGATTCGATCCTAGGACCTCCTAGTTACAATGTAGTGCTGCCAGCCACTAAGTAGTCATATAGTTCATGGTATACGACCGACTTAAAGCAAAAGGGCCGGGATTCCACGTGCTTTGCCTTTCTTTTTGGTTTTTATTTTTCCTTCTTTTTCAACAGTTTTTCTTCGTTTCTTTCTCTGTTTTTACTAGGTTTTTTCTCTTTCCCTTTTCATTGTTTTCTTTTTGTTTATTTCTCTAGATCTGTTATTAATAGCTTTTCTATCATTTTGTTTATATGGCGGTGACGGCGGCGGAGTGGGTGCATCGATCATGACGGCGAGGGGCAGGCCAGGGAAGGGCAAGGGGAGGACAACGCGGCCGTCCACGACGTTTTCGGACGTAAACCCAGCCCAAATTTGGCTGGAAATGGGTCATAGCTGGCAGCAAAACAGATATCGGCCCGTTTGCATTGCCACGTTGGGCTGTTGTTTTCGTACTCGTGAATACTAGTAGAAGGCACGGGCTATGCGCGTGTTTTTCACTTCTTTTTTTGTGAAAAAGTGACTTCATCATTTAATTTGTTGGATTTTGAGAAAGGATTGTCAAGGTGCTGCATTTGGAATTCGGTGGATACAAACGACTTCGAGTGCTTTGATTTGTAAAAGCTTAATGTCTTATATTTTAAGATGAAGGGAGTGTTCACCCATCGATTTGACAAATGTTAGTTGTTCAGTGAGTCATTGTTTGCTAGATATTCCAGACCTCCCGTAATTGAGCAATGAAGTTCAAAACAGCCACAGGAGATCCAAAATAGCAGACTTTAATTTGCACCAGTACGTGTGGTGTGTGGTAGCATTCTGTGCCGTGAGTGTTCCAGAAAGATCGTGGAGTCATGTTGGCGCGTGTTTGTACAGAGCGAATCCAGGAAACATGAACCATTAGATCACTTGGGTGTGGTACTCATAAACGGTGGATATTCATCTTCTAGAACAAATCAATGGCTCACAGTCGCTCAAGAATCTTGATGGATAGCTAGTCCGAATTCAAAAATTTGTGTACTATAAGAGTAGTAGAGATGTGGATGCGGGCGGATGAAATGCGTCGGCCTCTTGAAGTTGCCTTTAGGGCTTGGAGTTTGTAGCATGTGGTAGCTGACACCCCACAAAAGAACCGTGGCCCGGTATCGATGTGGGGGTATCTTGTCAGTCCCACTGGCCGGGGTCACGCATGGAACACCTCCAAAATCCATGTAGAAAGTGGCGGCTTGATACTACTATCGTGCAATGATTCTCTATTATGCTCTTTCAAGACTTCTATAAAGCCCAGTTGAAAGAGGACTTCTATAAAGATTGCCCAACAACTTTTCTTCACGTGCACAGTTGCTAGAATCGTTTTGCGAATATGCATTTTTTTCCGTGATGGTGGAAGCTAGGTTCCCTAACATAGGGTTGGCTGCCTTCGTCCCATATTTGTTGTTGCTGCTAGATACATTCATTAAAGCGCCAAGTAACATGAGACGGAAGAGTATGTGCCAGGCCATTTGACTAGCTCGCAACAAGGCAACTTTTGAGAAGAAGATGATGCATTCCCCTCTCGTCTAATCAAGATACCGACATGCATCCGATTCATTTGCTTTCCTTTCACAGGACTATTTCACTTCAACTTTTGCTGCGAGTGAGCATCAAGACTTAATTTGTTCAACTAATCATCCTACTGCCTTTTGGTTTTTGAACAATTCGTGGTGATCTGCAGTTAACCAACAACATAGTCAATGCACCCACATACTATGTTTCAATTGCACAGAATTAATTTAATATCTGAAGAGTGAAGTTGTTTGGGTTTTTTTTCCTTACAAATTGCTTCAATGATACTGTATTACTTTGATCTATATCCACACTTCTATGCTTACTTTTACAACTGACATACTACCGTGGAGCAAACCGAGCTCCTGTTTCTCTGCCATTTGCCGTCCCGCAGGTAGCCAATAATGTGAGCAAATTTGCAAAACACACAGTAAATCTATGACAAAAAATTTATTCAAAAATAGCCATAACAACAAACCATTAATAATTCATTTATAGCAATAACTCTTGATGTGTGATCAATCTATGCCAAACATTCCACGAGGCAGAACTATACGGATCATCCGGCTGGTTGGCATCTTTTTCTCATCCGGACAACCCGCCCAGGCGTTTGGGACGGACATGAGGGGTCCGTTTTGTAGATGCTCTCAAGCCCCCCAAACCAAATGATACGATATGTGCAACTTACTAATGCTATCAATCATTGATATTACGATGTAGTACCGATCATGATTGTCTTGTTTGATAGCATTTTTTTTATGTATGAGTTGCTTAATATAGTACTCCCTCCGTTTCAAATTTGAACTAAAACCACGACGAGTAATTTGGAACGGAGGGAGTACTACTTGTGTAGTAATACAACTAGCTGCTCGATCCGATTCCGAGGTATCTATCTGTATACGAAACTATCCTTCTTTGCATGGATGGTTCGATTGATGGTATAGTCCCTAAATCGGCTATATATGCAGCTTTGTTTGCATAGCACACTCATCTACTACCTCCGTCCAGGTGAATAAGTCATTTACGTAGTTCTAGGTCATCGATTTGAGCAATTAAATATGTATTATATGTTATGAAAAGTATATCACTAGATTTCTACGAGGATGTAGTTTCTAAATATATATTTTTTATCACATATAATATATATTTAGATAGTTAAATCGTCAACCTAGAAATACGTGAATGACTTATTCACCGAGACGGAGGTAGTATATAGTATATGGTACCCATGCCATTTGCCATACGAGGTGATGTTGAAGCCAAGAAGGTCCACATGTCCATGCACGCACACGCACTACACATGCGCGACATCGGCCCCGGCAACAACAACACACACAGTCGCCGGCAAGCTCTGAGTTAATTGTAGTGCCGTCGTCGATCGAGGTGTTGCGATTTGATGAGCTCGACTTTTTTTATTTTTTTGAAAGTGCTCGACTTATTAATTGTGATGCCGTCGTTGATCGAGGTGCTGCGGTTTGATGAGCTCGACATATTAATTGTGACGCTGTCGTCGATGTCGATCGAGGTGCTGCGATTTGATGAGCTCGACTTTTTTTTTGAAAGTGCTCGACTTATTAATTGTGATGCCGTCGTTGATCGAGGTGCTGCGGTTTGATGAGCTCGACTTATTAATTGTGACGCCGTCGTCGATGTCGACTCGAGGCGTTGCGGTTTGTGAGCTCGACTTAATAATTGTGGCAAAATTTGTTTTGAGAAGGGTTGGAAATTTGTTTGGGGCGGGCGCCAAAAGACCGCTTGCTTGCGGCCCAATTACCTCTTTCTCTCCCGATGCGGGGCGGCCGCTCTTCTTCTCCCCCGACACGCCGCCGCACCCATCTCCCATCCCGTCGATGCGCCGCCGCCCACCGTCTCCCTGCTCCTCCACCCTCTCCGCCTCCCCCTCGGCATTCGCGCTTCCAGATCCGATTGACGGCTCCTCGAAATGATAAATCAAAGGTTCAGACCTGATGCTCCTATATATATTACCAAAGGTTCAGACCTGATGCTCTTGTGAAATTGAATTTGTACCATTGTTCGCCTTGTTCAAGATGGATCCACACCATAGAGATCGTATCTATCCCTAAATGATAAATCATAGATATGCATGCTTGGCTTCACAAAGGTCGCATTTTACGTTTGTTTGTTGCCTCCTTGTCTCATTTGTTGGTGGATAATTAATTAATTTGCAGGGCCGTTTCGTTGTGTCCGATATAAGGTGGTTAGCCTGCTGCTGTTTGTGATTTCTCATCTATTTGCGTGTTGCTCTATAGGCAGTTCTCTTAAATAATGTTGCGTTTGGCACATTGGCAATATTATATGGCTTTTTCTGCCTAGCTAGGTGATTCTTGGTCTTCTGGATCAGAAGAGATATGTATTCTCTACTTGGATCTTTTTTGCCAAGAGTCAGTCCTGTGGTGTTGTGTTGCTGATAAGAAGTGTGACCTATTCCCATGTGTCGTGCTGTGCTTTGCATAGTGCAGATATCAAGTAATATGATGGCTTGATTGATGAGCTTTGCTTTTCCGGATTTACATGTTGCACCGAGTTGTTTTAATTACAATTACCCATGATTGAGACGCTGACTCGTGTAATTATGTCATCAGGGGAAGCCGCCAGATTGGCAGGACTTTTTTGGCCAATCCGCGATGGGAGGCACATGAGGCCGTCTCACTTCTAAACAATCACTCGCACGCCGGCCACTGCTTCCTCCGTCCG
The DNA here is from genome assembly GCA_021437245.1 of Aegilops speltoides. Lineage (NCBI taxonomy): Eukaryota > Viridiplantae > Streptophyta > Magnoliopsida > Poales > Poaceae > Aegilops > Aegilops speltoides. The sequence continues at coordinate 11,181,759 of CM038145.1, forward strand.
TGCGCTTCTTCTTGGGGCGCTGCTCTTGTTGTGTGTGACGACGCCATGGAGCTCATGAAGGTCTCTCTCTCTCTGTTCGATTCACTTTGTATTAATAGAAAACACCCACAAACCTTCTAGTGCTTCTATCAGACCGGGTAAATTTGTTTGCTGCTTAAGCGAATGAAGTGTAACAACTGAGATATTAGTATTTTTCATGTTGCTCCTGATGATATTGGGTTGATTCGTCACGACAGAGAGTATAGTGGTAGCATATATTCGGGATATGATAAATCATTCTATGTTGTTTTGAAATGAAAATGAGAGGATATATAATAGCTTTGCAGCAGGCTTTGGCTGCCATTATAAATTATGTGGCAGGCTATTCAAAGCTCCCAGGCTCCTTAAGATACACATGCAATGGTGTACCAAAGGTTCAGACCTGATTCTCTTGTGAAACTGAATTTGTATCGTTGTTCGCCTTGTTCAACATGGATCCACACCATAGAGATCGTGTCTATTCCTAAATCATAAATCATAAAGATGAATGCTTGGCTTCACAGATGCAGCTTGATGATATGTTTGTTTGTACTCCCTCCGTCCGAAAATACTTGTCAGAGAGATGGATAAAAGTGGATGTATCTAGAACTAAAATACGTCTAGATACATCCATTTCTGAGACAAGTATTTTCAGACGGAGGGAGTACTACAGAAATCTGGCCTACATGGATGCATTGGCAATATGATATGATATTTACTGCCTAGCTAGGTGATTATTGGTGTTTTGGATAAGAAGAGAGAGATATTCTCTACTTGGATCTTTTTTTACCAAAAGTGCCGGTCCTGTGGTGTTGTGTTGCTGATAAGAAGTGTGACCTATTCCCATGTGTCGTGTTGTGCGGTGTGTAGTGAAGATAGTAAGTAATATGATGGCTTGATTGATGCGCTTTCCTTTACCAGATTTACACGTTGCACCGAGTTGTTTTAATTACACAGGTTTTTTTGATGCGTTAAAACTGTTGTTGATCTTCAGGTGCACAGCAGTGACATTTTGGTGGATGTTTTGATGCGTTAAAACTATTGTTACTCATGTTTGCAACTTTTTTTCCTGTTTGCAGGTGCCGCTTGGTCTACTGCGGTATAGGGTGACACTCTTGTGTCACCAATGCAGCACCTCCAACCTCCTCCTGACTGCTTGCAGGTATGTCCTTCCTTCCATATTCTCGACTAGATTACTGGGAGGCTGATGCATGCCTTCTCGACTGAATTTCTTGCTCGCCCCGTAATTTTGAGTGAATAATCTTTTTTTTTGTGTGTTTGTGCAGCAGAACTCTGCCCTACATGGATGCAGCATCAACAGGTGTCGCACCAAGCTGCAGAGACGGTACGATCCATTTCCGAGCTCTCCACAGACCGCCTCCTCTAATTTCCCTAGCAGGATGCTTGTACAACAGACTCTAAAACAGCATGCATTGGCCTCAAAATAGAATGCATATCTTTAGTAGTACATCGATGGATTGGGCTGCTGACAAATAAAATTCGGGTGTTTTGGTTATGCATATGTTCAGTTATCAGAGCCAACCACGTGCTTAGATTATTGGTGTACACTGTGCAACCACTAGTAAGAGTACAAGCAACTTGAGATTATCTTATGAATGATTGTGTGTTGTTCAGCATGATGGTTGGCTCGTTCATGGATGTTAATCTTTTCCATCTATTCTTTGCATTGGACTTCATGTTTGCATTTTTCGTAAGGGCTGCCTGTACTTTCAGATTTCCTCCCTTCAAACTTTCGGTGGTTTAACTAGGATTGTTGTGTGTTTAGTACATATGATTTACAGGAGGCATGTCTACTATGTTTTTAGCAAATTCATATCTACCTGATTGTATTATTGTGCAGCACTACAATTATAATAATTTGTGGTTGGACTTGTTTTGCTGGGATTTTGCCCATGTCATGTACGGATTTGTTTTACAATGATTGGACTTGTTTTAGGTCAGTTCATCTGCTTTTTTCACTACTGGTGATGAATTATGTTTGGTATCTTGTTGTGTTCATGCTGCTTTATTGGCAAATTTCATGCTGCTCCTTCTTTGCTGTAGGAGAACAAACCCCTGGAGGAGGTGCAGCCACCACCGACGAGGTGCAGCAATGCCTCCAAATCATCGGGCCCAACAAGTAGCTCCAGGAGAATGAGGTCTCTACATTGTTTATCTGTGCTCTGCATTCCCGCGACTGGTGGGTGCTTAACAGAAAATTTTTCTTTCTTTTTTATGGTTTGATGTGTGCAGTAAAGCAAGTTCCTCAAGTTCATGCGGCTCATGTGGAAACCGCTCTCGTGGGTCATGGAGGCTGTCGCATCATGGATATCGCACCCGCCAGTGGAGACGTAAGCCACTCACTGTGTGACACGCGTCGCTCCAGTTCTGAACAAAACAATCAATCTTGTATGCCGCATATAGATGAGTTGACATGATTTCTGTTATTTTGTGTTTCATAAATTGGCTTGCTTCTAATTGTATATGGCTTAACTTTGTGATATTGGTTGGTGCATACCCAAGCAATGTAGTGTATACTCTTTATATTGCAAGCAGACCAATAATTATTGGTTTACTGATAACTAGACGAGACACTAACCTAAAATCGAAATCTCGGACTAAAGCTCATTTGTGGGGCATGAGTTCCCTTTTCTGGATTTTATTGTACCACTCAGTGAAGTGGCCCTCCAGCTCCTCTCCCCACTCCCCCTGGTTGCTCTGAGCTTGTGGCCATGGAGCCACATGTATGGTGGTTGCTCTGGGTTCATGGACATCGTGCTCATGTGAGCAATTTACCAAGTGTATGTCTATGCAAATGTGTTCTCATACAAGTAGATCATTCTTAGTTAGATATAGGATGTACTAGCTAGCTCTTCTTATGATTATATGGCTCACACCCTCAAGCTTGAGGGGTTGGTTGTGAGGCTATAGTTGTTGGTGTGCGGCTGGGATGTTAGGTTAACCAGCTGGTGATGCTGGTGTGGTTGACCCCATAGCAGGGACTCGGCCAAGCTCCAGGTGTGGTCTAGCCTTGCTAGCTTTACTAATTAATATGGGTTATACAGCAAGGTCAACTTGCTATCTTGCTCTTATTTGTCGATGCTTATCTACTTAAGCAGTTGCGTAGCTAATTGCTTGGGACTTGTTCCCCTTGGGCTGGAACTTGAGTTGATCCTTAATTTTTTTGAAATGAAAAAGTGCCTTGTGGTGTATAATTAGTCGGTATAACAGTGCCTTGTTACCATTTTCGTGATATTTTCTTGTTGGATTCTGCTTAGAAGAGGAAGGGGGAGAGAGCTTCTATCAACATCCCTTCCTTCATCACTGCCATCACATTCCACCTTGCCCTCTCCTTTCCACAGTAAAATTTACCCTTGTCTAATATAATATTCTTGGGAAATCTTAACTAGCAGGCGTTCCCTATGAAGGAACGGCAAGTGAACTAATTTAAGATGTATTAACACCAATTTGGGCCAGCTCGAGACATCCCATATGGCCCCACGCTGCATCTTTCGGTGGAGGAGGGTTGGCCACGTGCGCTCGCATAGGGTTGAAGCGAGGTAGGCATCGAGAGGCGTCGAGAGAATTGTTTCACGAACTGTTTTTTCAACTTTGTGGTGGCATCCCGTCGTAATTATTATCAACTCCTCACTTCTCCAATTGGTGAAGCTGGGCTTTAGCAGCTTTAGCTTTTTACACTGCAGGCTCGCAACGCTCCAGGAAGCCAACTCCGTGGAGCCCAGGCATTCTGTCCGGCTCCCCGCCTGGAGTTTGAGAAGCATGGAGCGGGAGGAGTTCAGAACGGGCCCTAAGTTAATCACTTTTATTTTAAAATTTGGGCATGCTTGATTCAGGCTGGCCAAAATTGTTGCCTTTGTTTCAGGTTCTTATGCACTCATCACTTTTCTTATGTTGCCTTTGTTGTGTCGTGGAGTAGACTCGACTATATCTGTTATGTTGTTTACGTATGATGATACACTTGTGAAACCAAAGTAGCAGGGTTGGGCTGGATTAGCTTTGTCCTGGCTATGGTTTACTGCTTGCTTGCTTGCTTGATGCCACTCCACTCCAGGCAGCTTCTTTCTTTTGTAATTTTCCACGTGCGGTCCTAATTCATGCCATAAGATTTGACCCTGTTGCATGATGCTTGTGTGGTTCCTGATGGTCACTCATTTTTGTCTTGTGTGTTTCTAGATTTAACTCATGATGCTTGTGTAGTAATATTCTCTTAGTTAGTATAGGTTCCATGAAATTTGGGAGTTGTGGTGTAGCATACTTTTTGTTCATGTTCCAGATTACAGTATTGTCTATTATTAGCTACTAATTAAAATATTGTTTTGTAGGTGATGAGGCGTTTCTTCTCTGAAGGGATCGAGTTACTCACTCCAGTAACTAACGATGGATGAAATTGTTTTCGAGGTTCCGTTCCAGGTTTGCCATTACCTCGTCTTATGGTGTGGTTTGGTCTCCTTCCCTTGTGTTCTGAGTGTTGGCCTTCGTGCCATGGCCATAACCATGTTGTGTGATGACTTGGCCATCTAGCTAATTATTCTTAACTACTTGCTCAGCACACTGTAGTAGCTCATTTATGACTTACTAGTTTCTCCTCGTACATGCCATGGTTTTGGGTTGGTCCTGCGTAGGTCAAATTGATCCATTTGGTTGGTTCAATTTATATAGAGCTCTCCATCCTTGCTCAAGATAGAAAATCTTTGTTGTCAATCTGATGCCACAGTTGGCAGCATTTGTCTACCATTATATTCTTGCCAACAGTCTTTGTTTGTGTAAAACTAAACTTTCTTCTGTTGTGAATGGAGCGTTTGCTTGTTGTGCTACAAAAGTAGTTCATTCATCGCTGATTTGACATGTGCTTCTTGTTGAGTCGCTTGTTTGAATATCACATGAGAGGTTGTTACAGTCTGAGGGAACTTCATATGCTCAAGGGTCATGTGAAGTCGGTTGCCAAGATGAAGGGGTTCGACATCAATACCACCCAGTAGCCCATTCACGACGGGATGATGTGGGCTCTCATGATTGCCTTCTTTGCAACAATTCCTAAGGTGAGTCCCTAATCTCTCTTTCCTCTTGTGTCAGCTCTAGGAACTAGCTTCCTAGCTATTGCCATAGAGCTGATGGTTCAGTTGTTTGGAACTGTGGTGGTGGTCTTCTTGCCATCACGATCTTGCTATTCTGGTCATCTTATGTATTCTAATGCAACATAAGTCAATGTTGGGGCTTTCTTGATTGTCTTCTATATTCTTTTTTCGCTTGTGGTGCAACCAAGCTGCTGCAAGTAGTAGCTATAGAGGCACTGAGTTTCTTTTAGTTATACATATAGCAACCGAACTACTAAAGACAAAACACATTAGTTGTAAGGCCACTATGCTTAATCTTGCTTGAATCCTTGTTGTTCTGTTCTGTAAGTTCGTGCTGCGTCGTGTTGCAGGAGAACATACCCCTAGAGGAGGTGTTCAAGTACCTGAGATGCAGCCGCCGACGAGACGCGCCTATGCCTCAAATCTTCGGCTCAAGCAAGCTTGAGGAGAATAAAGTACTGTTCCTACTCTACATTTGATTTCCTCTTTGCTGCTTCCTGTTAACTGAAGTTGGGGTTTCTTTTCTCATGTATGGGTTGCAAGAGATCACACTGCTTGTTATCAAGCAATACAGGCTAGTGCTTCCTTTGCCATGCGTGTATGCATAATCTCTAGTGGAACCACATCACTTACTATACAGGTGAGAACCATTTGCCCTCTTTGTCAATGCAAACCATGTTCGTAGTGTGTTTGATTTGAAAAACAGAATGCTTTCCCCCTATTTACTTAAATGGTATATTAATAGCTTGAATTCAACATCAGCATGTTAAGTCACCATCTTGGTATGTAAAGTGCAGTGAGAATGTCAACCAGTGGCAGCTTGAGACATGGTACATGTCAAGTAAAGGAACTATTTGGATCTAAACTATTATATTAGCATGTTAAATACAAACCACATTGGCATCCATTGAGATTGTCAATTTGAAGAGTTTAGCTTGGTCTCCTACTGGAGGTTGATTGTTATGTTATTTTGCTCAAATGTGCAAGCATGTTTAGCTTGTCAACAGGAATTTGGTGTGCTAGTTTAGTCTCACTAGTCCCCTGTTTGAACAACATGATTCTTGTTTAGTTTGCGGTCTGTGTTCTAACTTGTGTCCCTGCAAAGGAAACCTAGGTTATCTGTTTTCTAGTAATGCGAAGGTACTTGTTGGGAGCCTTGCTGTTTTACTTGTGAAGTGCATCTATCGATCTTGTATTAGTGATTCTGCATGAGGAACTTGTGTGAACTGGTAGAGGAGCTTTTCAGGGATTCATGCTAAAGCTTGTGTCTTGTGTTGTGAACATGCAAGGTACGTGATGGTAGGCTCGATCTCCGACCTCGGCGTCCTCCATTGGCCCTGCTGCCATGCGGCGGTGGCGGTGGTATTAGGCATTGGTTATAAAACTGGCACAATGAGCTCCTCCAGCTCCTCTTCCCCCTCTCCTTTGGTTGCTCTGAGCTTGTGGTCATCAGGCCACGGCTATGGTGATCACACTTGGTTCAAGGCCGTCGTGCTCATGTACTCATGTGAGCAATTTACCAAGTGTATGTGTATGCAAATGTGTTCTGCATAAAAGTAGATCATTCTTAGTTAGACATATCATGTACTGGCTAGCTCTTTTATGATTATATTATATGGCTCACTCCCTCAAGCTTGAGGATTTGGTTGTGATGCTACATTTGTTGGCGTGTGGCTGGGATGTTAGAGTAACTAGTTGGTGGTGCTGGTGTGTTCTGACCTTGCTGGATTTACAAATTAATCCGGGTTTTACAGCAGGGTCAACTTCCCATCTTGCTCTTCTTTCTTTATGCTTATCTATTTAAGCAGTTGTGTTGCTAATTGCTTGGGACTTCTTCCCCTTGGGCTGGAAGTTGAGCTCTTCCTTATTTTTTTCTGAAATGGAACAGTGCATTGTGGTGTATGTTTAGTCAGTATAACAATGCCCTTGTTACCATTTTCTTGACTTTTTTGTTGTTGCATAAGTAAGTAAGTTGTTCGATGAACTCTGCATTACTAATATATTGCATACACTTGGCCCGGACATGGCTTCATTGCATAAGTTGTTAGTTTAACTAGATTATTTATTGTTCTTGGTCCCATAGAATGGTTTGCTGCTGTGTTGGTTACTTCCTTATCATCTATGCTAGCATGTTTAGCTTGGTCTCCTATAGGAGGTTTTATGTTTAGTTCCTTTCTAGAAGCATGATTACTAGCATCTGATTTGTATGATCTATGTGTATAAATAAAATTGATGGTTTGGTTGTATATTTCCTACATCGGTGTCTTGCCGGATGTAATGAGAAAAAGAACCTGAACTTTTTTGAAGACCATGCATTAGATTGGTTGATATTCTTTCTCTTTGTTTGTTGGGTGCTCTGCTCAAATAAGAAATAAAAATCTCTCATGTTTCTTGCATGACGATGTTCTTAAAAATACAAGTCCATATTGATGGCACCGTTTCTTGCTGTTTCTTCCCACAACAGCCGCCGCCATGGAAGGTCCCTCTTCTACTCCCACTGAGCAGAAGAGTGGGAACTCTAAGCAAGCAGGCACTCCAACCTCCTCCTAACGAGCTCCAGGTAGTACACGAGGTATGTCCTCCTCCCCTTACACCCCCTCCTTTCGTTTAAAGCAACCTTGCTATTGTGAAGACCATAAGCACAACCCAATCAAACCTTGCTATTGTGAAGACCATAAGCATAACCCAATCAAATCAAATTTCCTTACGTGGGAGTCATAATTGACTTGGTTTCTCAACTAGATAGTTCACTTGGTATTTCATTTGCTGAAACGGTTTAGTTTTTTTAATGTTGCTAAACTGAAATCTACACCCATTTTTGCAAGATAACACTTGATGGATATCCTACTAGGTACTATTGGTTATTTTTTGTGCGTATCTTAAGGACATTCAAGTGCTCTTTAGTTTGCCAGATTGTGTATCTTGAGGACATTCAAGATGTGTTTGTTTCTTTCAAGTGGTTTGCCTCATGGTGCTATCAGGGCTAATATGTTACATCAACTAGGTTGTGTTTGTTTGTTTCAAGTGGTTTGCCTCATGGATGCCATCAGGGCTATATTTCTGCGATATGGTTTCCTACTCCTGCCCATGGCACTGGAAACACCCACTAGGTTGTGAATTAGATAGATGTGTTTGTCCTATATTGCCTGCAAGTGTTTTGTTTGGTTTACCCAAGTTGTCAATGCTCTGCTCTAGCATAGTTTCTATTCCGGTTGTGAAACAAAACTCTGAGTTCATGTCCTTGTTCTGGTCATACAGTCAACACTCAGCGCTAGCTTCATCATGCCTGCCATTTCTAGATAGATGGATAACTCATTGTATTTTAGTTGTTGTACTGTTGATAGTATATATACTTTGGCTATTTTGTTATTATAAAATCAAACCACCCTTTTTCTCTGAGTTGGACAATAACTGAAACTACTTTGGTAACAGACAAAATGACTTGCAGATTATATAGATAGAAAGCATATCCCTGGTACGATTATTTGGCCATTTTCCACAACCTGAAGCTATTGTTGCTGGGTTCTACTTCTTTTCCAAAACCTTAATGTTTGGCACATCTCTCCCTTAATAATAATGGTTATGTGAATATTTATTGCTGACCTCTAAAAGATAGCAACTTCAGCACACTAAATTAGCATCCTTCCTCAGACAAATTTATATGTGGTCCAGCGGATGTGTATGTTTTGGAAATTTTTGTTGGTTAGATGGGTCTGCTGTTTGATGGTGTGAGCCCCGCGTTGGTTGCTTGTTTGGAGCTGGCTCACGTTGCCCCGGGTTTTAGGTAGCTATGTTGATCATGTCGTGCTTGCTTGCATTGTGTCTATGATGTGTGGTCTCTTTGCTCAAATTTTTCGCATTGACACAATAGCTCTTCTGTTCATGTAGTTTCTGGGTGATCTTTGCCCACTAACTTATTTCATGTGTTCATTTAATTGGATGGTTGATGTGACGTGACTTTTTAGATGGTTTTGAGTTGCAAGCAACTAAACTGACTTTATCTGTTCATTGATTTGGATGGTTGTTGTTATGTGAAGTTTTAGGTGGTTCGAAATTGGGGATTTATATTTGGTTGCATTGATGGGAGTGCCTATAATACTGGTAGCCCCTGGCAAGAATGGGCCAGTTCCTTATCATTTATGATTATGTGAACCTTCTGATGCCCATTAACACAACAGATGTCCTGGTGGTGTAGTGGGGGAATAAGGGATCTTTGGAAAGCTACCATCGAACTAATTTTACCTTTTCATCATCTCTTTATATTTTCCTAGATGGTTGCTATGGTATCAAGTTTTGGTGGATTGAAATTAGGGATTGGCTTTTGGTTATACAGATGGAAGTGCAAATGATGCTAGCTGACACTATGCACTGGCAATGATGTGTCATTGTTGGGTTTTTTCTTATTCCGCTCCTATGTAGATGAGCTGCTATAGGATACATGCTACATTGTTCTGCTCCTCCATACTCTTGTTGCAGCCAACTGCAGACCAACCTCTATGTTTGCTGCACTGACCGATGTGCAATTTGGTCAAGCACTAGGCCAATATGAGGATGGGCCCCGTCATATCCAAGATGATGGCTAAGGTGGACGGGACCGGTGACACTTTTTTTGTGATTTTGCTCGCCATGATGCTGCCATGGCGTGGTGATGTCTGGCCTTAGCTACGGCTTTCACAGGTATGCTTCTCTGCCCCCAACCCACATCGAGCCATGGACTAGCTCCCCATAAGCTAGAACTTGAGCTTATTCTTGTTTTTTAAAAATGGAATAGTGCTTGTCCTGTTGCTGGAACATGTTGAACTTTATTTTCTTAAGAGAAATGTCAATGCCTACTTGGCCTCATTGAAAATCTTATATTAGCTGCATTTCATGTGAAAGCTAATCTGTATCAATAATGGGGGCTTTTCCTGATATGGAGCTAGTGATGCAGCTATGGCCGATTTGTTTTTCGAGAAAACAACGGACCTTCGCATTTCATTCCATTGAAAGGAAGAGTTTAAGGTTGCAACCCTCCTAGGAGGCGAGTTATAGGCTATGGCCGATTTATATGTGCTTGCCATCAAACTGAAAGTGATGTTTATTAGTGTGCTCTTAGCCATCAAACTCGGAAGTAGAACTTGTTTGGTTGTTTCTAGTTGCCACTGTTTACTAGACTCTGAGGTTATTTATATGATCAAGGTTTTGATAAGAACAAGAACTTTACACCTGTTGCCTGATAAAAGTTAGTTAATTTCATGTGACAGACCATATGCTACACCTATGTATCTAGTATTTACCAGCTAAGGTGATGCCTATAGCCTATAATCATACAAGAATTTTCTAGTATGTCCATAACTTGATAAGAGCAAATACATGGGGGTTTCAAAATTTAATTCTATGGTTAGCTAATACTTGCACATTAGGACTGGAGTGTTCAATTTAGATATGCAGACAAGAAAATCATGTACAGAGAAATATGTGGCTAGTTTAACCTGAATGGTCTCTACGTGCTAAGACGATTGCTTGAAACTGAAGCACACGCACGTACAAGTTTCTAATGTGAAACCTGAAACTGACTTGCAGATCAGTCCAGCAGGAGAGGCGAGCTGCATGCGTGATTGGCGGGAGAACAATGCCTGCAATCGCCTCCTACCCTGCCCATCCGGTGGCAGATTCTTCTTTGACTCCGGTACAGGTGGTAAGCCACGACTTCCTCTCTGATCTCTCATGCTCTCTGTGCGCACGTCCATTGAGCATTCTATAAATTTATGATTATTCGCTTTGTTTGGATATTGGATGTTGTGATGTTGTACTTACCACTGCCATATGATTTTCACACTTAGCTATTAACAGGGTTACTTGTTCTTGGTCATTTAACATCTGATGAACTTAAAAATAAAGTTATTGTACTTTGGTGATGTGCCTAGCAAATGATGATTCTTCTGATATATGTTTCAAAATTAAGCCTTTTAAAACTGTTGTTCAGCCGGTCACAAATTAGTTATCTCTTATTGTGCTTCCGCTGAAGTTTGATATTACAAGTTGGAAAGAAAAACTTGTTCTAACAGTGTGGTCTTGCTTGCAATCATATAAGTTACATACACTTGGGACGGGACTGAGATGGGACGCAGTCAAGCAGTTTACCATAGCGACCAGTGGTCGTCGTGAAGGGAGCCAGGATGCCCACCAAGGCGTGCTCAACATCACCACCAGGAAGTCTTCATGTGGTGCAAGGTGACCTGCTCCTGCTTTGCATATATTGCCAACATTATTCTATTATGTGAAGCCATTGATAATGTGCCCCTCCTGTTTCAATTAATATTTGGTCATGTTTTAGTCTTTGCTTGCTGCTACCTCATACTATCATGCAAATGCTTGTGGTAACTTAAAGTGGTGCATTACCTTCCTGAATAACATTTATGTCCAGCATAGTAAATCTTTCGGTAATCCTGATTTTGCTGGATGGGTTTAATACAGGTTGTTACGTGTCTATTGTGATATACAAGGAAACACCTATTTGCGCATTAGGAATATGTGTCTAGCTGAATCTGAATGGTCTCTATGTGCTAAGCTGAAAACTTGGCATTTGTGGTTTCCTAGTGCATCACTTTGTACTTGGTCAACTTTTTTGTTGTCACTTTTTGTTAGCATCTTTGTCATGGTCTTGATTTGTAAGAGAAACCTGACTCAGTTATCAGGATATTGTTACAGGAGGGAGAGCATATCTACGGGTCATGGTTGTTGCAAGCCGAGGGAGGGAGCTTTGATACGCTCAAGCCAAGGGCCACATGGAGTTGGTTGTCAAGGTGAAGTGTCTGGCTGGATCTACACAGTGTGATGATGAGATGTATCTGGGTTTGGTTGTCGAGGAAAAGCGGAGAGAGTCTTTGCCGCAATCTTGTGCATGCGCACTACTTGTATTGGAAACAAAAGTACTACTTGTATTGGAAACAAAAGTAGTGTGATGTAATATTGGTTTACCCTTTGTGATGGTCCTCCTTGAAGGGCATAAATCATCGAGCGTAGCCGCTCGAGTCTTTTGTTTGTTTGTTAGTTGGTTGCTGGAAACCAGGATTATTGTCAACAACAATCAAAACCGAATGTTACTTTTCCGATGATCTAAATAAAGGCCCTGTCTTGTTGATGAGATACGCAGTTTGTGGACTCATTTGCTGTCACCTGCCTATCCCTATAGTCCATTTGCTTGTAAACTCCAACTAGCTAGCATATACACTTGCTTGTGATTAAACAAGACAAATCACTTGCTTGTGATTCCTGTGTAAATAACCATGCCCATTGACATCAAAAGAGAGAAGAGAGGGCTTCAACATATCAGTAGAAAGATGAGATGTGCTAGAACAATTAACCATGATTCACCTTAAAGAAAGCAGACTGACTTTTGTTAATTTGTTATAGAAAAGCCGACGAAGAAGCAAGTATTCTTGATGTATTACCAACATTCATTCTCTAAGGTCATTGCAGAGCAAATTGCTCTCCTTTATTTCATTTTTGCTAAGTTTGGCGGGTGAGCCATTTGGCTCGCTGTGACCGAGGCATGCTAGCATTAACTCCGTTGGCCTGCAACTAATGACCCTCGGTTAATAAAAGGGATCTCTTGTGAATTCATGCCTTGGTCCTTGGGCTTGTGCATGCAGCCTCGTATCTGGCGTATCCCTGATCTTTGGGCTTCGGCACGCAAGCGCATCCAATTAACCATCAAGCCAGCTAGCAACGGAGGGTCTAGGTTGCGCCAGGTCATCAATCCGCGGGAGGGCCAGAGCCTGTTCTCTTCACAATTCCGACATCTCTCTCTCTATATATATACAAGAGATAGGTACATATCCGCGTGCGGGGTGCGCGTGCGACTTACGACTATTGTACAAGTGTCGCGGGTTGTTAAAAGAATCCCATCTTCACCGCAAAAAGAAAAAGAATCCCATCTAACCTCGCCCAAAAAGAAATCCTTACAACTTGATACAAGCCTGGGGCCAATGCCCCCCGCCGCCATGTGAATATTTTTCAAATACGGAACAAGTTTAAAATTCTCTATTTAAAAAATCAATGGACATTTTTTCAAATTCGAGAACAGTTTTTGAAATTAATGAAGAATTTTTGTAGTTTAGGATTATTTTCTACATTCATGAGCTTTATTTCAAATACGTGATTATTTTCTGGTGTCATGAATATTTTTGGAAATTCAGAACATTCTTTAAAATTTGTAAACAAGTTTTAAATTATGGAACATTTTTCGAATTTGGGATTCATGAATATTTTTCAGACTTAAAAAAACTAAAAAAACTTGGGATGCCCTGTCCCGTACTTGGGCCGGCCCAAAGCACTCGCACGGGGACAGGTGGTGCGCGATTGCTCGGTTTCCCCCCGCACAACGCTGTGAATAGGAGCTCCTGCGGAAATCCTATTGTCTGGTGCAGGTCGACAATTGTATATCAAATTCAAAATTTTCATTAATTCAAACTTTTCTACGAATTCAAAAAGTGTTCATCATATTAAAAAATGTTTATGAAATTCAAAAAATGTTCTTCATGTTCAAAAAATATTCATCAAATGCAATAAAATGTTCGTCCATTTTGGAAAAAGTTTATAAAATTCAAGTTTATATTGAATTCAAAATGTAAAATTAAAAGTGTTCATAAAAATTCAAATTTGGTGCATGAAAATACCAAAAAAATATCTATCGAAAATAGTCCATTTCTTCATGAAATCATGAATTATTTTGCATTTGTCAACTATTTTAGAAATTTAAAAGGTTTTTGGAATCTCAAACTTTTCTAAAGTAGTTAAAAGCAAAAAAGGACACGAAAGAAGGAGAGCCTTGCCATGCACCTGGCCTATCCAAGTTCACGTGTGTGGGTGGTGGTGAGGGGGGAGGGTGCGTTACCTAGAAAAGGGGGAGCAACTAGTTAACGAGCGCTCCTTCGGGAGCCTCACAACGATCAGCGCCACTTAGCGCGCTCTCAGCCGTCCGCCATATGTCGCGCTCTAGGCGCTCCCTTGGGATTATTTATTTATTTTTCGCACACGTTTTCGGCTTTTAAACTGTTTTTTCTGCCTTTTTTCGATGATTAGATTTTCCACTGGTCTTCCTTAGCTTTTGGACAAAAAAATCTAATTTCTTTTGCGCGAACAAATGCGTTTTTTCTTTCCACGAGAGGCACAATTTTGCTTTTGAGAGAGGCACAGGCATGCCTCTCGGAAACGAAAAAAAATGCACCGTTTGGTCTATGACCAGACCAAACCAGACCAAGCCGATAATAGGAAAACCCAAACCAAACCAGTCTACATTAGGAGGTCAACCCATTTAATCCAAACCAAAGGTGACCAATAGGAAAACCGATCTGAAACTACAGTTTCAGTCCAAACCATTACCAGGTTTAAATGTGAGCAAATTTGCAAAACACAGTAAATCTATGACAAAAAAATATTCAAAAATAGCCATAACAATAAACCATCAATAATTCATTTATAGCAATAACTCTTGATGTATGATCAATCTATGCCAAACATTCCACCAGGCAGAACTACAATGTCTCCGAGAGTACAGCATATCGATGAATCATGCTCACTGTTGTAATGCACTATCCAGCATCTTCACCTTTTTTCCATTGCGGGAACCCGCCATTTTTCAACTTCCGGTTCTGGGAAATCTGGATCCTAAGTATGTCTTTCTTCTAGCCAAAAGCAAAAAAAAGAGTATGTCTTGTCTCATCTTGAGACTAAATCATCAATCACGCCATGCATCTCCAGTTCTCCGCTGCAGCGATTTCATGAAGGTGAAGGTGAACGTCAGCCAAAAAGAATAAGGATCCGAAAACCACCTGAGAAGTTCCGGCAAAAACTAGAGAAAGTAGAAGTCCGATCCTGGTGCCGTACATACCTTGTTCTATGTATGTGCAGTTGCTACATGTCCTAGTTTTCCCGGATTCAGGCAGAGCATACTACACTAGATCCTCGCTACAAAAGGCGATGCCACAAAAAAAGTTCATGTCATGATTCAGATGACAAAGATATCAAGAGGCATATGTGTACAACAAAGGCGGAAGCAATTATATCTTTAACACTCACCTGGCAAGCCTTGACGTCCTGGCATCCACACAGGAGCATGCCGTTGAGCAGATCGGTGGCTTGGAACGCGCCCCCTCCCTCGCTTCTCTGAATTTAGTTCATTTCACAAAATATGCGCAAACATCACTGAATTTGTGTAACAGCATAGTTCATAGGCTTTAGAAGTCTTCATGTTATTTTTTTGAGATTAATATCTGCAGTTGGAACACACAAGTATTTGACCCTAAAGTTTTATGTATATACATATAACTACATACCTTGTAGTAGTCGACTGCAATGAAATTAGCCCATCGATTTCCGGCTGCGCTGTAGCATGTACTAGCCATGTCAGTGAGGCCCTTGTTGTGCTGCAAACATGCAGTCAGCTTCACAGGGACAGACGGGAAGTAGTTCATGAGGACCAGTGACTTGGTCTTGTCGTTGAGCGGCGCGGACTCTGCACGGTTCGAGCATTCGCCAGCATCCATTCCATCGTCGCCATCTTCAACACAGTGACATCAATGAATTTCAGAGCAATGATACTTAAAATAATGAGGAACTGCAGCATAATGTTTCGTGTGAAGGAAGTAGTGTCTCACAATTGTTCTCAACCATGAAATTCCACTGGTATGCGATTCCTTCTGTGACTTGCTTCGATCTGGCAGAGGTGAACACAAGGAGACGCTGGTTGCTTGTGACCATATCGCTGACAAGAGGCCAGTCCTGACCATTCTGCGGCATTTTCGAAACCGGAAACCAGTACTTTTGCAGGCCAGAGGCATTGAACACGTTCGTCAGGCCATTTGGCGCGTTAACATAGTCTTCCAGGATCAACGTAACGATTTCAGATGGGTTGGCAGAAAGAAATGCCTCAATTTCCTTGAATGTGTCCAGTGCTGGTTCCTACAATCAAGTAATAATATTATTAACAGACACTATTCTCAAACTCTATATGGAGATGAGGGAGGAAAGCATATTCAGTAGTATGTACTCACAAATGCAGTAAAATCGTTGCATTTGCCTCCACTGGAATGGCACAACCATACATCTCCTTTGAAGTCATATGTGTCGAGCATTAGCGCGCGGACACCATTCTGTAGAACATTGCAATTGTGAAGAGAATTAATGCTCGTAAGGTAGGACATGTAGAACAAGAGAAGAATCTTATCAGATGACGCAGAAGCTACATTCAACTGATCAGTGACTGTATCCTCCTGGTTGTCGAAGGTGATGCGTGGAATTCCGGTGTGGGACGGTTCCCCAACAATTGCGAATGAATTGTGCGTCGTGAGATAGGCATACTTGTTGAATGGCAACGAATTATTCTGAAGAACAAACCAGAAGCAAAGCAAATTCAGGATAAAACATTAGGATTATGAAGAGAAGCTATTTTCATCATGATTTTCTTGGGTACTGAGTCTAAACAAGTCCTATAATCCTAACTGGGCATTTTGAGAAGTACTCCCTCCGTCCCATAATGTAGTGCCAAAAAACGTCTTAGATTATGGGATGGAGTAGTATTAAACTTACTGGATTTTGAGATAAAAATAGGCCATAAAGCCCTGTCATATCTTACTGAGATCTCTATGCATGTTGAGAATCTGATGCCAATATACAGCTGTCAGGGTTACATAATAAATATAATTATGGAAGTATCCTAATAAAATCCATTGTTTTGTCAGAATGGACTGAACAAGAGAATCTTTGCTGTCAGGCGAACTACAATCTGCCCATCTCATTAACCGCATTCTGCTTGTTTCAGAAACAGATCTGGCCAAGCAAGAATTTGTGGAAAGAGGAATACAGGAACTCAAAGTTTGTTCTTGTTCCTTCTCTGACACAGGAAAAAAAAGAAGAAGAGACAAACAACTGGAAGAATTAAGCAAGCTCTTACAACAAGTTGGAAGGGGTTGGTGGCGGCGGAGCGGACGCAGTGGGAGCCGGCGAGCTCCGGCTCGCAGTCGAAGCACCACTGCCCAGCGCCGCAGTCCGCACTCGTCGAGCACTTGTCGCCTATCTGAATCCAAATCCAACCCAAAGCCCAATTTTAGCAGAGAATCATTGGGACTTGATGAGGGGCAGATTAATCTGATCACAGTTCTTGCTGGAATCTTACATTAGCATTTGCAGCTCCCAAGAGGCCAGCCATGACTAGAACCAGTGCCAACGCCGCCGCCGCCGCTGATGTAAAGGTGCCTCCCATCTGAAAGCTATAGAGAAAGAGGAGAAGAGGGACAGAAAAGGATAACACCAACCAACCGAACAATCAATTATTGGCTAGAGAGATAGATAGAGAAGGAGTTGTTGGGGAAAGAGGTGAGGGGTGGTTGTTAGCATTGTCATACTACATATATATACTAGATCTGCTTCACCTTGTCTATTCCTCGCAGCAGCAATATATCCTGCATTTAGTACGAAGAAGACCGTGCACGTTTGGCAAATCCAATAGGATAAGATTGCAGCATTGAACTACTTCTAAAGAATGGTGTGCCAAAGAAAGCAACTAATTATTCTCACCCAGAAAAAGAAAGCAAGTGATTAAGAGACAGCATGCCATTGTTTAGCAGTATGTTATTTCTCGATTGGGTGAGAATTTTAAATGATAGAGAGGACCCGAAACCGGAACCGGAAAAGAAATGTGTGTGGGTTGCTGACCTGGTGTGCCAAGGAAACCGACCGCGTTGTTCTTGCGTTCTTGCTCGGAGGCCGGGCGATTTGTTCAAGTTCGAAGAAGCGAGCAACCGGGTGGGTGTTACTTCCAAGGTGATTGGTTTGTTTCTTGGGTTGCCAAGGATTTGTTATTCCTCAGGTTGTTGTTTGCACTATGCTGATGATGATGCGGTCGGGACATGGGAGCCGCCGTCAGGCTAATTAACCGGTCGGCGCTCATAGACAGACATTAATGAATTGTGTAGCAGATAGCAACATACTAACATGTCAAATTTGGAATATCCATGGCATATATATATACTTTTTGGTGGCCTGAAATGTGTACTACCTACCACCTTAACACACGATAGCGATGGCCAACCACGATTTTGTTCACTAGTGAGATGTGATCACTAGCTAAAGATGTGAAAATGACTGCCAGATATCTGATCACTAGCTAAAATTTTCACTGCAAACAACTTACAGTAAGCTGTAAATAATTTACTGCTGAAGTTGAATACAAGGGTAATTTCACCACTCTGTAAAACGGAGCCTGGAACAGTTGCAGTTATATTATTCCCCTATCTGGAATGAAGATACAGCTCCAGTTGTGTCTGTAAAATGATCGAGTAAGGAACTCGAAATCTGAGAGAAAGAGGGGAAAATTCAATCAAATCGAAGCGCACCTGTAGCAGAGATGCAAGCTCCAGTTCCTCAAGAGCTCACACTGTCATTCATGCAGCAGCGGCACCATGGTTGTACATGGCGCCGTCGCCGGAGATGGGCGCCGTTCCCCACACGGCCAGTCCGGCAGGAACAGCGCGGCGGACTGCGTTCGGGCAGCAGCCGGTGTGGCCACAGGAGATTCGAAGAAGGCGCCTTTGCCCTCGTGCTGTGGCAGCCGGCGGCGGGGAAGAAAGCAGAGCTCGCGGCGGCCGGCGTCCAGCTCCTTGCGTTTGGGCTGGCTTTGGGCTCTCGCTCACAGGCCGGACACTTGCTCCAGGCTAAAGCTAAAAACCATCTTCCTCAGGCATCGACCCGCCTGAGCTATATCTCGCCTCGTGCGAGATAGAACACCGTCTCACCTCTAGCACTTTCACTAGATCGCCGGCCCAATAAGGTGTGGACGGTGCAGTTACTACTATAGAGATTTAAATGAAGGATCTTTTAGATTTCTCAAAAAAAAAAAATGAAGGATCTTTTGGTGCTGTTTGCTGAAACTCAGAGGGAATGTTTTTGGAAGCCTCATGCATGAAGTATAGCGGGATGATCGATCCCACCACTCTGGAGGGGTTGGCATGCCGTGAAGCCCTAGCGCTGGCAACATATCTCCAGTTGACTAGAGTGGTGATTGCATCTGACTGCCAAAGTGTGGTTCGAGATATTCAGAATCAAACGGGAGGAATGTATGCATCGATAGTTAGGGAGATCAATGAGACAACTACATATTTTTAGCAGTGCTCCTTCATATTTGAAGGACGAGATTCAAATGCAGAGGCACACAACCTAGCTAAACATGCTTTTGGTCTGGGGCCCGGGCGCCATTTGTGGCTTATAAACCTGCTAGACATCGATTGTATTCCTATGAACATTGATTGAATAAAGCAAGTATGTTTAGATTTAAAAAAACTGAATCCCTAAAAAAAAGAGCAACTAACTGAAGGGGTCACTTTTGATAGCCTAGGAGCATGCCAAGCGATGCTTCCAGTCATCGCCACATGGCGCATGTTGGACGCTTCATCTGGATTTCATTTTTTTAAAAAAAATTCTGCAGGCGTTTTTTGGTTTTTAGATGGGTTTTTTTGGTTTATTCAGATTTCTATTTTTCGCATGGTTTTCCGAAGGATTTGGAGAAAAACAATTATGCAATTTGTTTCCGCGGAATTTTTTTGTGCTTTCGTGAGAAGTACAAATATGCTTTCGCGAGAAGCAGAACTATACTTCTCGGAGAAAAAAAAGTGCTTCCACAAGATATGTTTGCTTCTCGTGGGGTCAAAGATATATTTCCGTGAGATGCACGGATCTACTTTCATGAGAAACAATGTTATGCTTCTCGAAAAAAATGTGCTTTCACGAGAAGCACACATGCTTTCTCATGAAGGCACATGTTTACTTCTATGAGAAACACAGTTGTGCTTCTTGGAAAGGAAAAATGGTGTGCTTTCACAAGATGAACAGATCTGCTTCTCGTGGAGGCACAGATCTGCTTCCGCGAGAAGCGTAATTGTGCTTCTTTGAAAAAAAATTATGCTTCCAAAGGAGGCACATATTTGCTTCCACAAGAAGCACCACCAACGTGCTTACAAGCTTCGGGTTTTTTTCTTTTTCATCAGATTTTTTTGCATTTGTTTTTTTCCTAGTTTTTTTTGTCAAAAAGGTTCTTTAAAACATATTAACACGGGATCTAATTTCTAATATATCGACGCGAGAAATCTAAAGGTGAAAATGGTTCAAAACTTGAACGCATGATTCAAGAGATAAAATGTTTTGAATAAAAGAATACAAAAAAGAGAAAACCTCAAGTACATGGAAAGTTTAAGTCAAGATATAAATGATTATTTTCCTTTTAGATTTTACATGGCAAGTTTAACTCAAGTACCATGTCTAAATTTGCCATGTTTTTAGACATCTCTAAAATTTCGATGACAAAACGATAACTGAAACATGGGAAATTTTTACTATATGTACAATGGCAAAATTATTTTTGTCATACCATGGCCAAATTAATTTTTACATGAATAACAATTTTCTTTATAGATTTACCATGGAAAGTTTAACTAGAGTACCATGTCTTAATTTGCCATGTTTTCAGACATCTATAAATTTGCAATGACAAACGATCATTAACACATATCATCTTTTCTGCATTTTGCAACATTTTATAGATGTGACATCTAAACCATCGCGTGTTTCCATGTTCACATGGAAAAATACACACATTATGAATTTGCCATCAGTTTGATCGAACTTACCATACGCGGAAAACATTTTGTCATATGGGTATTAAAAAATTTGCCATCAAATTTCATATTTTATATAACATGACAATTTTGATATGCAATTTTCGCCATGCCAATTTCAGCCAGCATTTTTTTCCCATGTGTGATGTACAAAAATATATTTTTACATATATGGGAAATTTCTTATATAAAGCATGGCGATTTTAATTAACATACCATGGCAAATTTTCATGTACATCTGCCATGGCAATTTTAGTCGTAATTTGTGCAATTTCACATACATGGCAACTTTCTTACACAAAGCATGCCATTTTTATTTAAAATGCCATGGCAAATTTCAATAAACGTCTACCATTTCTATTTTTTGTTCATAATTTGTGTTATTTTTTATTTTTTACATACATCGAAAATTTATTTGTATAAAGCATGATATTTTAACTTAAAATACCATGGCAAATTTAAATATCTATCTGCCATGGCATTTTTTGGTCATTTTTTTTGTTCTTGTACTATTTCAATCTAGTTACCTCGCGCTCGCTCGCCTATGTGGCTCCTCCCCGACAGAAAAGATGAAGGGAATGAAAGTTAGTACATGCATGGAGCCGAGCTCAGGCATCTCCACCGCGCCCCAACAGTTCTCCAGTTACTTTTTTCGGCCCGGCGCCAAAAACGGCCAATCGCGCCTCAGGCGCCGAAAATCGCCGGTTCGGACCTTTTTCCGCCCGGCGTTCACAGCCAAACCAGCCTTGCTGGGGAGCGATTAGGGCTTCGCGCTAAAAAGCACGTCGCCCACACCGACAGGGAAAAGTCAAGGTTATCTTCCCAGACTCTACCAGACCCGCCCTCGGCCACCACTAGCTATATTCGGCGACGGCCGCCGCCCTCTCCGCTAGATAGCCATTCCCGCCGGAAAATAGCGGCGCCGCCACGGCAGCCCTCCCACAAAGAATGGCGCTTCGGCCGCCGTTCCGGCCATGAGGCGCGGTTTAACGGCGGTACACGCCACCGAGCGCAAGGTGTTTGGCGTTTTGCCTGTCTCGGCGATGGACTCGGATGAGGAGGAAGAGCTCGCCGCGCTGCTGGAGGAGGAAGCCGCGACCGACGTCCAGGAAGAAGAGCATCTCATGGTGCTCGCCGCTCTCGCCCAGCTGCTGGCAAGCAAATAAAAGCCGCGGCGAGGTGGCTCAGCGCCGGGGCGGGTGAAAGCAAAGAACCGGCATCGTCTCCAAGGCTACTGCATGCTCTACTCCGACTACTTCGCCGATGCTCCACTTCATGGCGAGAGAACATTTCGGCGCCGTTATCGGATGAGCCGAAAGCTCTTCCTCAGGATTGTGAATTCCATCCGGGAGTTCGACAACTACTTCAAGTGCAAGATGGATTGCATCGGCGCTCTTGGATTCACCTCCATCCGTAGTGCACGACAGCGATGAGGATGCTTGCATATGGAGCTCTCGGTGATTCACTCGGCGACTATGGGCGCATTGTCGAGTCCACCAAAGATAGAGTGTTTGTACAAGTTCGTCGGGCGGTGGTGGCAGTGTTTGGGCCACAATACTTGAGAACACCCAATGCGGAAGACACTGCTCGGATCCTAGCCCAGAATGCGGCAAGAGGATTTCCTGGGATGCTTGGAAGCATCGACCGCATGCATTGGAAATGGAAAAATTGCCCATTTGGTTGGTAGGGGATGTACAAAGGCGCCAAAGACGGTTGCAGTGTGGTGCTTGAGGCGGTAGCCACACAGGACCTCTAGATTTGGCACTCCTTCTTTGGTATGCCAGGAACTCACAATGACATCAACGTGCTGCAGTGCTCTCCTGTTTTTGCCAAGCTCGTTGAGGGCCATTCTCCTCCGATGAACTTCGAGATCAATGGGCACCAATACAACAAGGGGTACTACCTAGCAGACGACATCTATCCGAGATGGTCGACATTTGTGAAGACGATCTCAAACCCTGTGCCAAGAGGCAAGAACCCCTGGTTTGCGAAAGTTCAGGAGGCTTGCCGGAAGGATGTCGAGCGGGCATTTGATGTGCTCCAATCTCGATTCGCTGTTGTTCGGTACCCCGCTCAGACCTGGTCGAAAGATCAAATGTGGGAGATCATGACTTGTCAGTGTCATCTTGTACAACATGATCATCGAGAGCGAGCAAGAAGACCCAGTGTTTGACATCGAACCATACTACTGAGCAGGTCCTCTAGCGAAGTTGATCACCGACTACCGCAACTTGGATCGCTTATCTCGGTATGTGTCGAGATCCGAGACCCACAGTGTAGCGCCCGATTCAATCGTACACTAATCATACACGCAAACGTGTGCGATCAAGATCGAGGACTCACGGAAGATATCACAACACAACTCTACAAATAAAATAAGTCATACAAGCATCATAATACAAGCCAGGGGCCTCGAGGGCTCGAATACAAGTGCTCGATCATAGACGAGTCAGCGGAAGCAACAATATCTGAGTACAGACATAAGTTAAACAAGTTTGCCTTAAGAAGGCTAGCACAAACTGGGATACATATCGAAAGAGACGCAGGCCTCCTGCCTGGGATCCTCCTAAACTACTCCTGGTCGTCGTCAGCGGGCTGCACGATCATAGTAGGCACCTCTGGTGTAGTAGTCGTCATCGACGGTGGCGTCTGGCTCCTGGACTCCATCGTCTGGTCGCAGCAATCGGGTAGAGATATGGGGAAAAAGGGGGGAACAAGGCAACCGTGAGTACTCATCCAAAGTACTCGCAAGCAAGGAGCTACACTACATATACATGGATATATGTGTAAAGGGCCATATCAGTGGACTGAACTGCAGAAAGCCGGAATAAGAGGGGGATAGCTAGTCTTATCGAAGACTACGCTTCTGGTTGCCTCCGTCTTGCAGCAGGTAGAAGAGAGTAGACTGAAGTCCTCCAAGTAGCATCGCATAGCATAATCCTACCCGGCGATCCCCTCCTCGATGCCCTGTTAGAGAGCGATCACCGGTTGTATCTGGCACTTGAAAGGGTGTGTTTTATTAAGTATCCGGTTCTAGTTGTCATAAGGTCAAGGTACAACTCCGGGTCGTCCTTTTACCGAGGGACACGGCTATTCGAATAGATTAACTTCCCTGCAGGGGTGCACCACATAGCCCAACACGCTTGATCCCATTTGGCGGACACACTTTTACGGGTCATGCCCGCCGCGAAGATCAACACGCCGCAGCCCCACCTAGGCACAACAGAGAGTCAAGACGCGGTCTAAACCTAAGCGCAGGGTCCGGGCCCATCGCCTGAAGCACACACTGACGCTATGTCTGTGGCCGAAGCGATCTAGGCCCCTTAATACAAGCGAGCTTCGATCCAATGCGGCGCTACCTGCTTAGTTCTTGACGCCACGAAGGCTTCGGTGATACCACGACGTCGGGATACCCATAACTACTCCGCGTAGATGGTTAGTGCGTATAGACCAAATGGCGGACTCGGATCAAATACCGGATCTCGTTAAGCGTGTTAAGTATCCGCGAACGCCGACCGTGCCCAGCCACCTCTCTCTAGGTGGTTTCAACTTTGTCTTGTCGCTCGCCTCAAAGTAACAATCGGGGCCGTCGGAACCCAGGGCCCACCACTACAGGTGGAACCACCGCCTTCAAATTTCCCCATCTCCTAACAATATCACAGGTAATGTAACAGTATAAAGTGTATAGTATATGCCCATGATCACTTCCAGAAGTGATCACGGCCCAGTAGATAGCATGGCAGACGGACAAGAGTGTAGGGCCACTGATGGAACACTAGCATCCTATACCAAGCAGTAGGATAACAGGTAAACGTAACAACAATAGTAGCAAGGACAGTCTATGCATCAGATTAGGTTTAACGGAAAGCAGTAACATGCTACACTACTCTAATGCAAGCAATATAGAGAAGAGTAAGCGATATCTGGTGATCAAGGGGGGGGGGGGCTTGCCTGGTTGCTCCGGCAAGAAGGAAGGGTCATCTTCAATGTAGTCGAACACACGGAAATCGGCAGTAGTCTCGGAGTCTACCGGAAAGAAGTAACGGAGGGGGAACATAATAAATAACAGAGCAATCAAAGTAGCACAAAGCATAACATGGTGATACGCGGTGCTAGGGGTGACCTAACGCAGTAGGAGGTGATACCGATGAAGGGGGAAAACATCCGGGAAAGTATCCCCGGTGTTTCGCGTTTTCGGGCAAAAGAGTCGGAGGGGGAAAGTTGCGAGTTTGATATGTTAGGGGTGCCTGGCGGACGAACGGGCTGCGTACCCGGGTTCGTCTCATCGTTCTGAGCAACTTTCATGTACAAAGTTTTTTCATCCGAATTATGGTTTATTTTCTATTAATTTTCAAAGTTCTTAAATCATTTTTTGAATTTTTTTCATATTTCGAAATTAAACAGTAAAATACTTTGTCACCTAGTGCTATGCAGCCATGGTGTATGACAATGGGGCTGGGTTGACCCAGTCAACAATTGACTGGTCAACAAATGAATAGTGTAGGGGGGCACATGTCATTGACTTAGACATTCTTTCTAATTTTTTTTGTTTAAACTAACAATGGATCCACATGTCATCTATTATTAGACTAACTTACCACTAATTTTAATCCTAAGCTATACTAGTTAAACAAGGGCCGCCCACACACGGCTGTTGCATAGCCGGCCACACACATACAGCCCCCACACGCACACTCACGACATAGCACACTCGCCATGGCCGGCCATGGCCAGTAGCAGCCACAGTCGGAGGTAGCAGGCTGCAGTTGCACCAGCAACCGAGTAGTGCTAGCAGTGGTATAAGCACGGAGCAGCAACAACGACAACTAGCATATACAACACTAGTAGGAAGCAAGAGCAGCGGCAGCGACAACTAGCAGATACATCAGCAATAGGAAGCAAGAGCAGCAGCGAGCAGGGACAACGCGACTGGGCGCGGGCGCGCGTTGTACAAGGCCGGAGCTCAGGCACGCAGGGGCAGGGCGACTAGGACGCGCAAGAGCACGCACGAGGGCGAGGCCAAGCACAGGCAGGCGGGCGCGCGGGCACACGCAACTAGGGGCATGGACGGACCAACTCTGGCCATGGCGACTAGTCCTCGTGGGGCGACGCATACAGCGACAAATCGAAGGAGAAAAGCAGGGGGATTGGGAGAGGAGTTCACTGCGAGCGCGATGGCGAGGTCGGGGAGGCCGGGGACGGACCGGACTGGTGGAAATCGACGGCAGTGACGACGACGTGCATGGCGAAGATGAGCTCGATGGCGAGCGTACGGGCCTTCCCGCTCGTTCCAACGCATGTAGGCGAAGTTGACAATGACGAGGGAGATCCTAGACATCTCGGCTCGACGGGGGAGGGCTGGTGACCGCGGGATCGACGAGGCGACGGCGATAGGAGTGCTCGGCTACGCGCAGGAAAAAAGAAAAAGCGGCACGGAGGGGAATAGCACCGGTTCTAGGGTTTGGCCGAGAGGGGGGCGGCGTCAAGTAGGCAACCGGGGGGTCAGGATGGTCGCCACGAGACCGGGGCGCCATGGGATGGCCGCCACGATTCCCCTCAGCTCCTGTAGCGAGGAGGCAGATGAGTCGGGTGTGGGTTGGGCTTCTCCCAGGCCACATGGGCCTCTTTTATTTGTTTCCTTTTCTATTTTTCTATCTCTTTACTGTTTTGCACTTTATTTTAATATAAAAATGAATTTTTTAAACGTGAGACTTGTCTCAAAAATACTTGGCAATAATATGGACTGCCACCAAAAGTTTGGGGGCTATATGAACTCATTTAAATTGGATTTGAATTTAAATGGGTCTTTTTAGGTGTTGCTTGTTTAGTCTTAAATAGGTTATGGCCACTTTAAATATTCAAAAGAGGTTGGTTTCTACATAAAAAATAGTTAGTGAATATCTTTAACCCAACGAACATTTTCCATCTACTATTTGAAGAATTAATTATTTGACTTGTATTTTGAATCTGAATCTGACTGGGTTTGGATCAAAGTGAAGTTTAGGAAATTTAATTGTGATGACATGGCATTTTTAGTAGAGGGTTACTGTAGCTTAATTGTCCGGGCTTCACACACAGGTGCATCATCAACTGCAGAAAGATCTGATTGAGCATCTATGGAGGCTCAAGGGGGACGCCGTGTGATGAAATACGAGTTTTTATTTGTTTAACTATATAATTTGTATTGAACTATTTGTTGTTGTACTATTTTGTTAAAGTATTTGATTTTTCTGTGATGAAATATGTGATAAAAAATAATTGTGTTAATAATTGAACGCCGAGACACGGCGAAACCACGCCGAATATGGGACTATTCTCGTCCATATGGGCCCTTTATTCGCCGAAATCAGGCTGCAAAATGGGCCAATTTCGACGCCTTGGGGCGACGACTGGGCGCAAAACTGCCCCAGCGCCGAGTGTATCGCCGACTCGCCCTTAGGAGGCGATTTTTATGCGTCCTGGAGGGGCCAACGGCTGGAGATGCCCTCACCGGCCGCCGATCGACTGGCTGGGGTTTTAGCTAGTCGTCAGTCGAGCTGGTTACGTCAGGGAATCTCTTTTCTCCTGCCGGAGAAGATCACATAAACCCCGACCCGACGGTACGGCGTCGGGTTTTAGCTATGGCTGGGAAAACCCTTTGCGGCCGCGGGCTATCTATACAAGGAGATTTTGCCGTGCCGGAGCCGGGCACCACAGTTCATGGACATTCAAGCTAGCAGTCAAGAAGTGGAACTGTATTCATCTCTCCCCTTTTAGCTCTAGTCAAGTAGGGGGTACCACTAGTGTAGCTGCCATGGATCTCGACCTGACCACCGACGAAGGGTGCGTATATATGCTACCTCCGCGTCCCCGCAGCCGCGCCATCGTTAACGACAAGCACATCCCAGGTCGGGAGCAGCAGCATGCCGCCAATCACCCGTGGCAGAGGCATTTTCACCATGGCTACACCGGTTGGGTTGGGGTCAGTCGGCGCGATGCAGCCGCATGTCCATGTCCGGTCGGCCAGCACGAACGTGCCGTTCCGGAGTGCGAGCTGGTACGAGCGCCTGGGCGTGCGTCTGATACTCGGGGCGTGGCGGGAGGAGGACAGGTAGTTCCGTGGCACGTCTCCCAGATAGTTGGAAGGATGCGTAGCACTAGCGGGGTGCGGTTCCAGCCTTCTAGGGGTCAACGACAAGACATGGTGCCGCCAGGAAGGAGGCGAAGAGAGCTTCTTCTCAGCGTTCGCCTCCGTGTTCTCAGACGTGTTCTTGTCCGAGAACGGGAAGGTCGGCGGCGGTGGGCCGTTAACGCCTGTCGTGCAGGAAAAACTCAAAGTTTGCCGCTGCTCACGGCAAATTTGACTATTATGACCTGTGCACGAAATCAATTCACAAAATGAACTGGGTGTGAAACTATTTCGCGCTCATGACCCTTTTGTGTAGCGCCCGCCACGACGGCGCCACACCTTGCTGTGCAGCGCCCAACTCGGAGGCGTTGCACACCAGTCCACCGTGGCAACCCCTGGCCCCGCACCCAGCAGTGCAGCGCCTCCGAGCTAGGCGCCACATATGTGATCTGCAGCGCCTAGCCGTCGGGCGTTGCACTGTGACTTAGATCCAGCCGCGCCGGCCCTCTCCTCCCCCACCCAACCCATTGCCAGTTACAGAAAGCCGTGGCGGCGGCCATCTCCACTCCCCCTCTCAATCCCCTCTCTCAAATCCTTCAGATCCAACGTTTTGGTCCGTGCATTTCTTCACCAATCCATCCTAGAAGGTACTCTCCTCCGATCCCCTTCTTTCTATCCATAGAAAATATGATATTTGGAAGATTTGAGGAATCCTTGTTTGATTTGATTATACTTGAATCTTGCATGTATTAGAACTTTGCATACATTTAGGCCTAGTTATTTGGGAACCTTTGTTTGTTTGATTTGTGGAATCCTAGTTTACTTTATGGAAAAGTTATTTATATGAAGTAGGCCTAGTTTATGGATAAGTTATTTGTATGAAGTTATTTGTATGAAGTACGCCTAGTTATTTGTGGAACCCTAGTTTATTAGTTTTGTTTGATTTGGTATGGTTGGATACATATGCTTTGTATTTTGCATCTAGTAGCCGTATTTTACTTTTTCTGTATTCAAAAGATAATCGTGTTGACAAGAAAGCTTTCTTTCAAATTGTTAGGATGGTTTGGCTTATCAATGATCACTGGGACCAACAACACCGGTCGCACGCTATGTCGGTGAAGCAGCTGGTAATAATGAAAGTTGCCGGTGTTATGAATTTCGTGTTTTTTAAACACATACCCCCATATGTAATGATTTGTTTGTTTGTTTGTAGGATCTTGCACCTCTGAAGCTTCGGTCTCACGAGGTAAACCTTGGGGGGATGCGCTATGACGAGCGGTACACACCGTATGTTAGGGAGACAGGACTTCTCCCTTTCATTCAGTTGGTCAGCCGGTCGACACCACCCAACAATGCTCCAGCACTCACCGCGCTTATTGATCATTGGAGGCCGAAGACACACACTTTCCATCTTCGGACCGGGGAGATGACCGTGACGCTCCAGGATATAGCTATGATCACCGGTCTTCCTATTGATGGGAATCCTCTATGTATGAGTGTAACGCCCTCGATGCGGCTATATCTCCTACGTGTCGAAGCACGACTTAGAGGCATAACCGCATTGAAAGCAATGTTGCAAGTGAGGTAATCTTCACACAACCCATGTAATAAATAAGGGAAGAGATACATAGTTGGCTTACAATCGCCACTTCACACAATACATGAATAAAGCATTACATCATACCGATACAATCAAGGTCCGACTACGGAACCAAAATAAAAGAAGACTACCCCAAATGCTACACAGATCCCCGATCGTCCCAACTGGGCTCCTCTACTGATCAACTGAAACGAAACAACACAATGAACAAGGTCTTCATCGAGCTCCTCCTTGAGCTCGGATCGCCATCTGCCACGGATATCAACGGCACCTGCAAACTGGTTTTGGAAGTATCTGTGAGTCACGGGGACTCAGCAATCTCACACCCGCGAGATCAAGACTATTTAAGCTTAAAGGTAGGACAGGATAGTGAGGTGGGGCTGCAGCAAGCGTCTAGCATATATGGTGGCCAACATACGCAAAAGAGAGCGAGAAGAGGAGGCAAAAGCACGGTCGAACAACTATGGTCAAGAAGTGATCCTGAACTACTTACGTCAAGCATAACTCCAACACCGTGTTCACTTCCCGGACTCCGCCAAGAAGAGACCATCACGGTTACACACGCGGTTGATGTATTTTAATTAAGGTCAACTTCGGGTTTTCTACAACCGGACATTAACAAATTCCCATCTGCCACATAACCGCGGGCACGGCTTTCGAAAGTTCAAATCCTGCAGGGGTGTCCCAACTTAGCCCATGATAAGCTCTTGCGATCAACGAAGGATATTCCTTCTCCCCGGGAAGACCCGATCAGTCTCGGAATCCCGGCTACAAGACATTTCGACAGTAATAAAACAAGACCAGCAAGACCGCCCAATGCGCCGACAATCCCGATAGGAGCTGCACATATCTCGTTCTCAGGGCAACACCGGATGAACACTACGTACGGCAACCGACGATACCCCAAGTTGCCTAGGGGTGGCACCGCAAGTGGCTCTGGTTTGGACCAACACTTAGACAAGCATTGGCCCGGGGGGCTAAATAAAGATGACCCTCGAGAGAGCGACTCCCATGGGAAAAGGAAATAGGCTGAGGCAAATGTAAAAGGCAATGTTGGGCCTTGCTGGAAAAGTCTTATTCAAAGCGAACTGTCAAGGGGGTCCCATAAATCACCCGACCGCGTTAGGGACGCAAAATCCGGGAACATAACAGCGATATGACGGAAACTAGGGCGGCAAGAGTGGAACAAAACACCAGGCATAAGGCCGAGCCTTCCACCCTTTACCAAGTATATAGATGCATTAATTAAATAAGATATATTGTGATATCCCAACAAGTAAACATGTTCCAACAAGGAACAACATCTCCATGTTCCAACAAGGAACAAACTTCATCTTCACCTGCAACTAACAACGCTATAAGAAGGGCTGAGCAAAGCGGTAACTTAGCCAAACAACGGTTTGCTAGGACAAGGTGGGTTAGAGGCTTGGTTTACAATATGGGAGGCATGATAAGCAAGTGGTAGGTATCGCAGCATAGGCATAGCAAAAGAGCGAGCATCTAGCAAGCAAAGATAGAAGTGATTTCGAGGGTATGGTCATCTTGCCTGAGATCCCGCAAGGAAGAAGAACGAGTCCATGAAGAAGACAAACGGACGTAGTCGAACGAATCCTCACAAACGCGATGATAACGGAATCAACCCGAAGAAGCAACACCGGAAAGAAGCACACAACATAGTAAACAACCAACACATGAACATGGCATGATGCGCAAACAAGAATGATGCATGTCCGGTTTAATGAAGCATGGCATGGCAAAGTGCAACAAACAATACTACAAGTTAAGTGGAGCTCAATATGCAACGAGTTGCATATTGACAAAACACCACAACAATTGTTTAGTTCACTCTTGTTTATGTACCCAACAATATTAAATGTTGATTAACATGGCAAGGGGTGAAGCACAACGAAACTACCTATCTAGGCAATTTAAATCAGGCCGGAAGCAACGAACAACAATTCCGGAAACTTCTCATGAGCATATAATAGATTTGGTACTGTTCTGCCCTAAAACAATTTTAGAGTTGTTAAGCATGCAAAGTAAGGCCACCATTTTAAACTAGGCAAAATTCTACCCCATTTACATATAAAGTTTGTTAGGTTTGGAGCTACGGTTGAAAAGTTATGAATTAAATCATTTTAGCATGTTCATAGAGCAAAATTTAAACAAACATCATTTTAAACATTTTAAACATGGGTGAAAGTTGCAAATTATTAATCTACACAAAATTCTGAGCAACTTTCATATATAAAACATTTTAATATGATGCACCGTTGAAGAGTTATTAAATGTATGAAGAACAGGGGTTTTTCTGTAAACTGCAAACTCTGGGTAATAGACAAATTCGCAGCAGGAAAAAAAACAACACTGGGCCAAATCTGGCTGGAGCAGGCCCAACAGAAAGAAAAAAAAAGGAGGCGCTGGGGGCCTCACCCATGGGCCAAGCCAGTCGGTGGAGGAGGCGGTGAGATCCAGTGGTTGGCTTTAGAGCATGGCAGGCGACGGTCAACGGCGTGGGGCGAGCGGGACGAAGCGAAGCCTCTCTGCCGATCTGAGAGAGCGAGGCAGGCGGCGCCGATCTGGAGCAGAGAAGCAGAGGCGGGCGAGAGGGACTCGGCGGGCGGCGCAGAGGTCTCAATGAGGCGGAGGATCCAGCGGCGGGAGCTCCCAATGGCGCGCCCATCCATGGCGCTTGAAGAACCTAGGGCGGTGCCATGGCTCGATCTGTTGCAAGCAGAGGAGACAGTGAGGAACGAGGGAAGTAGAGGAAGGGAAGGAGTGCAGGCGAGAGAGAGGCTGGATGGATCGCTCCGGCGACCGCCGGGCGAGGTCGGACGGCGGCTGGTCTGGGAGCGAGGAGACGCGGGCAGGTTCGAAAGCGGCGCATGGAGCAGCTCCGGCGACGCGGGCGATGGAGGTCAAGGGAGGTGAGGTGGTGGATCGGGAAGGAGGTTGGCGATTGGCTCGGGGTGGATCCCGAGGAAGAGGGGTGGCGGCGCAGATGGAAATGGGTGGATGGGACGGCTAGGTCTAGGGTTGGACTAGTTTAAATAGCCTGCGGATTAGATTAGGGGGTATCACGACCCTACGATCGTAATCGGACGGTCATGAATAAAATAGCTAGGGAGTCCAATTAGCAAAACGGAGATGTTTTGTAGACGTTAGGGGACGATCCGGACACAACGGTAACGAATGTCCGGGTCGGGTTCGGGACAGCTTTCGGACGCGCGCGCGAGGAGGGCCGCGGGCTGACGAGAGAGGTTGGGTTGGGTCTGGCGGATTGTGAAGAGCGGGTTGGTCTGAGAGAAGAGGGGAGAGATGCAGCCCGACACGGTTTCCGGAGACTGAAAACGTCCGACGTTAGACCGGCTATACTGCCGCTATAGTTATCCGTTGGGGCGTCAAACGGACTCCAAATGCAATGAAACTTGGCATGCGGCCTACCTACAACATAAGAACACCACATGCCAACTTTCAACCCATTCCGAGAACATTTTCCGGCCACTTATAAAAATAATATTTCGGACATGCCGCGGGCGCGTGCAAGTGTGTGTGGGCTCAGAACGGACAACGGAGAGAACAAAGAGACCGGGACGGATGCAAGTTTTGAAAACATGATGATGCAATGCGGATGATGACATGGCAAGATGCAACACGCAAGCGAATGACATGGCAACAACAACGAATAATTGGAAGACATCTGGCACATCGGTCTCGGGGCGTCACAACACTCCACCACTACGAGAGGATCTCGTCCCGAGATCTAGAATGGCACCGGAGGGAAAAGGAAGAGAAAGAGAAGAGGTAAAACTAATTGCTTCTTTGACAAATGAGTGAAACCAATGAACCTTGATAGGTTGAACAATTTCGAGAAAAGAATACAACGAAGATTTAACAAAGTTGAAAAGGAACAAGGAACATTCGAGAACCTTGAGGTTAAGTGACAAGGTAGATATTGAAACCACTCCGGTAGAAAAGAGAAGAAAACTAGATAAAATGAAAAGTTATTGAAGAGATGATACAACACTCCGGTTGGAAATGGAAGGAATAGAATCTGAACTTGACAAAATGAAAGCACTTTGA
Source organism: Aegilops speltoides (assembly GCA_021437245.1). NCBI lineage: Eukaryota > Viridiplantae > Streptophyta > Magnoliopsida > Poales > Poaceae > Aegilops > Aegilops speltoides. Next base: position 11,215,314 of record CM038145.1, read on the forward strand.
TGAGACTCTAGTTAGAAGAGGAACGATAGACACAACACTCCGGTTAAATCGATAAGCAAGGAAAAGGGGCATGGTCTGACCAAACAAGATGATGAGAGAAGAGAATAACATCACAAAGATTCCGGAACAAAAGAATAGAAGCTAGATTGTTGGGATAAAGGGACGGAGAAGAAAATGACATCTTGTGCCACAAATGAGCTTGGAAAGCACCCTTCCAAGAAGGTTACAACGGAGTTGTTGGAAAAACAATAAACGAAAGGATAAGCTTGTAGTGGACTTATGAAAACATCTCCAAATTATGAGGTGACAAACGGCCACTAAAAGAAGCCATTGATTTGAGTGAGAGCACCACGGCGATGAAAAACTTCTTTCACCAAGAGGATAGGAGAAAACTTGGATCATTGATAAGCACCATAATAGCAACATTCCTTAGGGAAGGCTTTAGGTGAAACATGACACAAGATGACTCCAACGGAGATATAGATTGGTTGAAAAGATCTCTTGAACAAAGAGAAAATGATGGATTTAAATATCTCATACTTAACAACATGTGAATCATGAAGCATGAAGGAAAATTGTCAAGAATGACATAACACCACCTCAAAAGATAAGGTAGAAAGAATTGCACTTCAAAATGCAAGATGAAGAATACTTGAACTCCTCAAAACAAAACATGTGTTAACCACCCTGTTTAATTTTGAGTATAGCTTTAACTCCGAGAGAAATCTTGAAGAACAATTGAAGAATGAAAAGAATCATTGGCGAACCACCATGTAGAGCCTCCAAGAATAACTCTGGTAATAAAAGGATGATATAAAGAAAGAGAAGTTGAAAACACAAGGTGAAGCCTTGCAATGATTTAGATGGATCTACGTGATGATATAATTGCGAGAGCTTGGAACTCCGGGGAAGACAAGATGAAACAATTGAAATCAAGAATTTTGATAAATCTCCGGAATAAGGAACTGAATTTACTCGATGGAACAAGAATAAGGATTACATTATGCGTATCCTTCACCAATTTAAATTGATGACAAGCAATGGATTTGGCATACTACTTATTCTTGTATAAAAGATAGAAGAGAGATATTGCTCAACTTGGGAAGGTCTTCAACGAACCATCGGTAGAATTGGAAATGAAAGTAGCAAAGGCACAAATCACCGGGAAGAATTTGAAAATGAATAAAGATACTTGACAGAATTTAGATACATGAGAACGAAGAGATCATGAACTGATTAGAGGATATTTGAACGATGCACCGGTAAGATTTGGGAATGAGATCTGAAAGCTGAGAATGAATAATACTGAGATGATGGGCTCCGAAGCATCAAACTGAAAAGACTCCTGAAATGCTCCGGATGGGTGAAAAGAATTCTCACAATCGAAAACAATTATGAGAGGATGGCATGAAGCTAGAACCATGAATCTTGAAGAGAATGGAGCAAGATTTAAGAGAAGCTCTTCTTCAGTCTTCAAAATCCGAGAATGATGATGAGAAACACCATCAAGAATTGTTGAGGCACTCCGGAATGAAAATTGGAAAGGTTGAATCAACGATGAAAAGAATTTGGAAGATCTTGGAGAAAGGCATATGACTGATGATAATTCATTCTTACGTCAAACTTGGAAAAGAATATGAGAATAGCTCCGGAAAAATTAGACGAGTTAGGTAAGATCCTGGAAAAAGACCTGTGGGTTAGGGCCCACTCAAATGAAACACCGTTGAATGATAAAAAGAAATATTGCGCCGGTTGAATTAAATGGCTTGAATGAGGTAACAACCTCGAAATAGTTAGAATTGATGCGGAGTGGAAACACGAATCTTCAGAGATATCTTCAACACTTCAGAACAAATTGAATAACGAGAAGTGAATTATTATTAGGTGCACCGGTATGAAAAGGTATTGAAACGAGGAAAAAAGAATATGATCAACACTGAAAGCTTGAGTTAAATCCACCGGAAAAGAATACGAGAATGAAGAATGATGAACTTGGAGCTGTTGAGCATCTTCATAGAAAATCACCGGATAAGAACATTGAAAGAAAAGAATGAAGAGACTTCACATGAATAAAATGGATACTTGGTTAAAACATCTGACTCCTTGACGAAAAGGGTGGGAGGGCGGGAAAACAAAGGCAACTTGGGACGTATGAAACAAGCAACGTTGGGAAAAACTGAGAGGTAAACTTGTGAATGTTGAAGTGATCGTTAAAAAGGATTAAAAAGACAACCTCAGTGATCAAGAAGGATTAGTATTCACATAGAAGTATGAGAACACCGCTCAGGAAAGGTATGGAATCAACACTTGACATTTAAGCAACTCGAATACCACAAAACAAAAACAAAGGATTGGCTTGTAGAGTAAGCCGGAACAAACATATGATAGATCCCATATCGTATCATGTGTCTGTTGGAAAGATATTCTACGAGATACTTGAATTCCCACCTATAAACTCCCGAAACTTTCTGGTTATGCAATCAGGTGTTGGGGATACACGGGACACAAAATATATCACTCAAACTAACAATACCTAGATCCAGCTGTTGGGGAACGTTGCAGAAAATTAAAATTTTTCCTACGGTTTCACCAAGATCCATCTATGAGTTCATCTAGCAACGAGTATTCAGATTGGATAGCATCTACATACCACTTTGTAGATTGCAACGGAAGCGTTCGAGTGAACGTGGATGAGGTAGTCGTACTTGCCGTGATCCGATTCACCGATGATCTAGTACCGAACGGACGGCACCTCCGCGTTCAACACACGTACGGGACGGTAGACGTCTCCTCCTTCTTGATCCAGCAAGGGGGAAGGAGAGGTTGAGGAAGATCCAGCACGACGGTGTGGTGGTGGATGCAGCAGAACTCCGGCAGGGCTTCGCTAAGCAACTACGGGAGGAGGAGGAGGTGTTGCAGGGAGGAAGGAGGCGCCAGGGCATAGGGTTGGTTTGCTCCTCCTTTTCCCCACTATATATAGGGCCAAGGGAGAGGGGGAGGCGCAGCCCTTGCCCCTTCCTCCAAGGAAGGGTGCGGCCAAGGGTGGGAGGAGTCCATCCTCCCAAGGCACCTCGGAGGTGCCTTCCCCTTGTAGGACTCTCCCCTTTTTTCTCTCTCTTGGCGCATGGGCCTCTTGGGGCTGGTGACCTTGGCCCATATAGGCCAAGGCGCACCCCCTACAGCCCATGTGCCCCCCCGGGGCAGGTGGGCCCCCCCGGTGGACCCTCGGGACCCCTCCGGTGGTCCCGGTACAATACCGATAACACCGAAACTTGTCCCGATGGCCAAAATAGCACTTCCTATATATAATTCTTTACCTCCGGATCATTCCGGAACTCCTCGTGACGTCCGGGATCTCATCCGGGACTCCGAACAACATTCGGGTTACTGCACATACTTATCTTCACAACCCTAGCGTCACCGAACCTTAAGTGTGTAGACCCTACGGGTTCGGGAGACATGCAGACATGACCGTGACGGCTCTCGGGCAATAACCAACAGTGGGATCTGGATACCCATGTTGGCTCCCACATGCTCCACGATGATCTCATCGGATGAACCACGATGTCAAGGATTCAATTAATCCCGTATACGATTCCCTTTGTCAATCGGTATTTTACTTGCCCGAGATTCGATCGTCGGTATACCAATACCTCGTTCAATCTCGTTACCGGCAAGTCACTTTTCTCGTTACCGTAATGCATGATCCCATGATCAAACACTTTGATCACATTGAGCTCATTGTGATGATGCATTACCGAGAGGGCCCGGTGATACCTCTCCGTCAAGCGGAGTGACAAATCCCAGTCTCGATCCATGTCAACCCAACAGACACTTTCAGAGATACCCGTAGCATACCTTTATAGTCACCCAGTTACGTTGTGACGTTTGGCATACCCAAAGCACTCCTACGGTATCCGGGAGTTACACGATCTCATGGTCTAAGGAAAGGATACTTGACATTGGAAAACTCTAGCAAACGAACTATGCGATCTTATGCTATGTTAAGATTGGGTCTTGTCCATCACATCATTCTCCTAATGATGTGATCCCATTATCGATGACATCCAATGTCCATAGTCAGGAAACCATGACTATCTGTCGATCAACGAGCTAGTCAACTAGAGGCTCACTAGGGACATGTTGTTGTCTGTTATTCACACATGTATTACGATTTCCGGTTAACACAATTATAGCACGAATAAAGACAATTATCATGAATAAGGAAATATAATAATAATGCTTTTATTATTGCCTCTAGGGCATATTTCCAACAGTCTCCCACTTGCACTAGAGTCAATAATCTAGTTACATTGTAATGAATCGAACACCCATAGAGTTCTGGTGCGGATCATGTTTTGCCTTAGGGAGAGGTTTAGTCAACGGATCTGCGACATTCAGATCTGTGTGCACTTTACAAATTTCTATGTCTCCATCTTGAACATTTTCACGAATGGAGTTGAAGCGACGCTTGATGTGCCTAGTCTTCTTGTGAAACCTGGGCTCCTTTGCAAGTGCAATAGCTCCAGTGTTGTCACAGAAGAGCTTGATTGGCCCCGACGCATTGGGTATGACTCCGAGGTCGGTGATGAACTCCTTCACCCAAATTGCTTCATGTGCTGCCTCCGAGGCTGCCATGTACTCCGCTTCACATGTAGATCCCGCCACGACGCTTTGCTTGCAACTGCACCAGCTTACTGCCCCACCATTCAAAATATACACGTATCCGGTTTGTGACTTAGAGTCATCGAGATCTGTGTCGAAGCTAGCGTCGACGTAACCTTTTACGACGAGCTCTTCGTCACCTCCATAAACGAGAAACATTTCCTTAGTCCTTTTCAGGTACTTCAGGATATTCTTGACCGCTGTCCAGTGTTCCTTGCCAGGATTACTTTGGTACCTTCCTACCAAACTTACGGCAAGGTTTACATCAGGTCTGGTACACAGCATGGCATACATAATAGAACCTATGGCTGAGGCATAGGGGATGACGCTCATCTCTTCTATATCTTCTGCCGTGGTCGGACATTGAGCTGAGCTCAATTTCACACCTTGTAACACAGGTAAGAACCCTTTCTTAGATTGATCCATATTGAATTTCTTCAATATCTTATCAAGGTATGTGCTTTGTGAAAGACCTATGAGGCGTCTTGATCTATCTCTATAGATCTTGATGCCTAATATATAAGCAGCTTCTCCAAGGTCCTTCATTGAAAAACTTTTATTCAAGTAGGCCTTAATGCTGTCCAAGAGTTCTATATCATTTCCCATCAAAAGTATGTCGTCTACATATAATATGAGAAATGCTACAGAGCTCCCACTCACTTTCTTGTAAACACAGGCTTCTCCATAAGTCTGTGTAAACCCAAACGCTTTGATCATCTCATCAAAGCGAATGTTCCAACTCCGAGATGCTTGCACCAGCCCATAAATCGAGCGTTGGAGCTTGCACACCTTGTCAGCATTCTTAGGATCGACAAAACCTTCTGGCTGCATCATATACAATTCTTCCTTAAGGAAACCATTAAGGAATGCCGTTTTGACGTCCATTTGCCATATCTCATAATCATAGTATGCGGCAATTGCTAACATGATTCGGACGGACTTCAGCTTCGCTACCGGTGAGAAAGTCTCATCGTAGTCAACCCCTTGAACTTGTCGATAACCCTTAGCGACAAGCCGAGCTTTATAGATGGTCACATTACCATCCGCGTCTGTCTTCTTCTTAAAGATCCATTTATTTTCTATGGCTCGCCGTTCAACGGGCAAGTCAGTCAAAGTCCATACTTCGTTTTCATACATGGATCCTATCTCGGATTTCATGGCTTCCAGCCATTTGTCGGAATCCGGGCCCGCCATTGCTTCCTCATAGTTTGAAGGTTCACCGTTGTCTAACAACATGATTTCCAAGACAGGGTTGCCATACCACTCTGGTGCGGAACGTGTCCTTGTGGACCTTCGAGTTTCAGTAGGAGCTTGATCAGAAGCATCTTGATCATCATCATTAATTTCCTCTCTAGTCGGTGCAGGCACCTCAGAAACGTTTTCTTGAGTTTCGCCATTTTCCGGTTCAAGAGGTAACACTTCATCAAGTTCTACTTTCCTCCCACTTACTTCTTTCGAGAGAAACTCTTTCTCTAGAAAGGATCCATTCTTGGCAACAAAGATCTTGCCTTCGGATCTGAGGTAGAAGGTATACCCAACAGTTTCTTTAGGGTATCCTATGAAGACGCATTTTTCCGACTTGGGTTCGAGCTTTTCAGGTTGAAGTTTCTTCACATAAGCATCGCATCCCCAAACTTTTAGAAACGACAACTTAGGTTTCTTCCCAAACCATAATTCATACGGTGTCGTCTCAACGGATTTCGACGGAGCCCTATTTAAAGTGAATGCGGCAGTCTCTAAAGCATAGCCCCAAAAAGATAGCGGTAAGTTGGTAAGAGACATCATAGATCGCACCATATCCAATAGAGTGCGATTACGACGTTCGGACACACCATTACGCTGAGGTGTTCCAGGCGGCGTGAGTTGTGAAACTATTCCACATTTTCTTAAGTGTGTGCCAAATTCGTGACTCAAGTATTCTCCTCCACGATCTGATCGTAGAAACTTGATCTTTCTTTCACGTTGATTTTCAACCTCACTCTGAAATTCTTTAAACCTTTCAAAGGTCTCAGACTTGTGTTTCATTAAGTAGATATACCCATATCTACTCAAGTCATCAGTGAGGGTGAGAACATAACGATAGCCACCGCGAGCCTCAACACTCATTGGACCGCACACATCGGTATGTATGATTTCCAATAAGTTGGTTGCTCGCTCCATTGTTCCTGAGAACGGAGTCTTGGTCATTTTACCCATGAGGCATGGTTCGCATGTGTCAAATGATTCATAATCAAGAGACTCTAAAAGTCCATCTGCATGGAGCTTCTTCATGCGTTTGACAACTATGTGACCAAGGCGGCAGTGCCACAAATATGTGGGACTATTGTTATCAACTTTAACTCTTTTGGTACTCACACTATGAATATGTGTATCATCACGTACGAGATTCATCAAGAATAAACCATTAACCATCGGAGCATGACCATAAAACATATCTCTCATATAAATAGAACAACCATTATTCTCGGATTTAAATGAGTAGCCATCTCGAATTAAACGAGATCCAGATACAATGTTCATGCTCAAACTTGGCACTAAATAACAATTATTGAGGTTTAAAACTAATCCCGTAGGTAAATGCAGAGGCAGCGTGCCGACGGCGATCACATCGACCTTGGAACCATTCCCGACGCGCATCGTCACCTCGTCCTTCGCCAGTCTCCGTTTATTCCGCAGCTCCTGATTTGAGTTACAAATGTGAGCAACTGCACCGGTATCAAATACCCAAGAGCTACTACGAGTACTGGTAAGGTACACATCAATTACATGTATATCACATATACCTTTGGTTTTGCCGGCCTTCTTGTCCGCTAAGTATTTGGGGCAGTTCCGCTTCCAGTGACCACTTCCCTTGCAATAAAAACACTCAGTCTCGGGCTTGGGTCCATTCTTTGGCTTCTTCCCGGCAACTTGCTTACCGGGCGCGGCAATATCCTTGCCGTCCTTCTTGAAGTTCTTTTTACCCTTGCCCTTCTTGAACTTAGTGGTTTTATTCACCATCAACACTTGATGCTCCTTCTTGATTTCTACCTCTGCTGATTTCAGCATAGCATATACCTCAGGAATGGTCTTTACCATCCCCTGCATATTGTAGTTCATCACAAAGCTCTTGTAGCTAGGTGGAAGCGACTGGAGGATTCTGTCAATGACCGCTTCTTCCGGGAGATTAACTTCCAGTTGAGTCATGCGGTTGTGCAACCCAGACATTTTGAGTATGTGTTCACTGACAGAGCCATTTTCCTCCATCTTACAGCTAAAGAATTTGTCGGAGACTTCATATCTCTTGACCCGGGCATGAGCTTGGAAAACCATTTTCAGCTCTTCGAACATCTCATATGCTCCATGTCTCTCAAAACGTTTTTGGAGTCCCGGCTCTAAGCTGTAAAGCATGCCGCACTGAACGAGGGAGTAATCATCGCAGCGTGACTGTCAAGCGTTCATAACGTCTTGTTCTGCAGGGAGAATAGGTGCGTCACCCAGCGGTGCTCTTAGGACATAATCTTTCTTGGCAGCTATGAGGATGATCCTCAGGTTCCGAACCCAGTCCGCATAGTTGCTACCATCATCTTTCAGCTTGGTTTTCTCTAGGAACGCGTTGAAGTTGAGGACTACGTTGGCCATTTGATCTACAAGACATATTGTAAAATTTTTAGACTAAGTTCATGATAATAAAGTTCATTTAATCAAATTATTTAATGAACTCCCACTTAGATAGACATCCCTCTTCTAGTCATCTAAGTATTACATGATCCGAGTCAACTAGGCCGTGTCCGATCATCACGTGAGACGGACTAGCCAACATCGGTGAACATCTTCATGTTGATCGTATCTTCTATACGACTCATGCTCGACCTTTCGGTCTTCTGTGTTCCGAGGCCATGTATGTACATGCTAGGCTCGTCAAGTCAACCTAAGTGTCTTGCGTGTGTAAATCTGTCTTACACCCGTTGTATGCGAACGTAAGGACCTATCACACCCGATCATCACGTGGTGCTTCGGAACGACGAACCTTAGCAACGGTGCACAGTTAGGGAGAACACTTTCTTGAAATTATGATGAGGGATCATCTTATTTACTACCGTCGTCCTAAGTAAACAAGATGCAAAAACATGATAAACATCACATGCAATCAAATAATAAACGTGACATGATATGGCCAATATCACATAGCTCCTTTGATCTTCATCTTGGGGCTCCATGATCATCTTGTCACCGGCTTGACACCTTGATCTTCATCATCATGATCTTCATCATCGTGTCTCCATGAAGTTGCTCACCAACTATTACTTCTACTACTATGGCTAACGCATTTAGCAATAAAGTAAAGTAATTTACATGGCGATTCTCAATGACACGCAGGTCATACAAAAAATAAAGACAACTCCTATGGCTCCTGCCGGTTGTCATACTCATCGACATGCAAGTCGTGATTCCTATTACAATAGCATGAACATCTCATACATCACATATAGATCATTCATCATTCATCACAACTTTGGCCATATCATATCACCCAGCACTTGCTGCAAAAACAAGTTAGACGTCCTCTAATTGTTGTTGCAAGTTTTACGTGGCTGTTATAGGTTGCTAGCAAGAACGTTTTCTTACCTACGTAATAACCACAACGTGAATTGTCAATCTCTATTTACCCTTCATAAGGACCCTGTTCATCGAATCTGATCCAACTAAAGTAGGAGAGACAGACACCCGCCAGCCACCTTATGCAACTAGTGCATGTTAGTCGGTGGAACCGGTCTCACGTAAGCGTACGTGTAAGGTTGGTCCGGGCCGCTTCATCCCACAATACCGCTGAATCAAGATTGACTAGTAATGGCAAGAAGAATTTACAATTCGACGCCCACAACTACTTTGTGTTCTACTCGTGCAATAGAGAACTACTCATAAACCTAGCTCATGATGCCACTGTTGGGGAACGTTGCAGAAAATTAAAATTTTTCCTACGGTTTCACCAAGATCCATCTATGAGTTCATCTAGCAACGAGTATTCAGATTGGATAGCATCTACATACCACTTTGTAGATCGCAACGGAAGCGTTCGAGTGAACGTGGATGAGGTAGTCGTACTTGCCGTGATCCGATTCACCGATGATCTAGTACCGAACAGACGGAACCTCCGCGTTCAACACACGTACGGGACGGTAGACGTCTCCTCCTTCTTGATCCAGCAAGGGGGAAGGAGAGGTTGAGGAAGATCCAGCACGACGGTGTGGTGGTGGATGCAGCAGAACTCCGGCAGGGCTTCGCTAAGCAACTACGGGAGGAGGAGGAGGTGTTGCAGGGAGGAAGGAGGCGCCAGGGCATAGGGTTGGTTTGCTCCTCCTTTTCCCCACTATATATAGGGCCAAGGGAGAGGGGGAGGCGCAGCCCTTGCCCCTTCCTCCAAGGAAGGGTGCGGCCAAGGGTGGGGAGGAGTCCATCCTCCCCAAGGCACCTCGGAGGTGCCTTCCCCTTGTAGGACTCTCCCCTTTTTTCTCTCTCTTGGCGCATGGGCCTCTTGGGGCTGGTGCCCTTGGCCCATATAGTCCAAGGCGCACCCCCTACAGCCCATGTGCCCCCCCGGGGCAGGTGGGCCCCCCCGGTGGACCCCCGGGACCCCTCCGGTGGTCCCGGTACAATACCGATAACACCGAAACTTGTCCCGATGGCCAAAATAGCACTTCCTATATATAATTCTTTACCTCCGGACCATTCCGGAACTCCTCGTGACGTCCGGGATCTCATCCGGGACTCCGAACAACATTCGGGTTACTGCACATACTTATCTTCACAACCCTAGCGTCACCGAACCTTAAGTGTGTAGACCCTACGGGTTCGGGAGACATGCAGACATGACCGAGACGGCTCTCGGGCAATAACCAACAGCGGGATCTGGATACCCATGTTGGCTCCCACATGCTCCACGATGATCTCATCGGATGAACCACGATGTCAAGGATTCAATTAATCCCGTATACGATTCCCTTTGTCAATCGGTATTTTACTTGCCCGAGATTCGATCGTCGGTATACCAATACCTCGTTCAATCTCGTTACCGGCAAGTCACTTTTCTCGTTACCGTAATGCATTATCCCATGATCAAACACTTTGATCACATTGAGCTCATTGTGATGATGCATTACCGAGAGGGCCCGGTGATACCTCTCCGTCAAGCGGAGTGACAAATCCCAGTCTCGATCCATGTCAACCCAACAGACACTTTCAGAGATACCCGTAGCATACCTTTATAGTCACCCAGTTACGTTGTGACGTTTGGCATACCCAAAGCACTCCTACGGTATCCGGGAGTTACACGATCTCATGATCTAAGGAAAGGATACTTGACATTGGAAAACTCTAGCAAACGAACTATGCGATCTTATGCTATGTTAAGATTGGGTATTGTCCATCACATCATTCTCCTAATGATGTGATCCCGTTATCGATGACATCCAATGTCCATAGTCAGGAAACCATGACTATCTGTCGATCAACGAGCTAGTCAACTAGAGGCTCACTAGGGACATGTTGTTGTCTGTTATTCACACATGTATTACGATTTCCGGTTAACACAATTATAGCACGAATAAAGACAATTATCATGAATAAGGAAATATAATAATAATGCTTTTATTATTGCCTCTAGGGCATATTTCCAACACCAGATGTATCCATCCTTCAACACATAACCAAGAAATCCTCAAAAATCGTCTACCTCAACCTTCGAAAAGCATCCGTTATACGAGTCATGGCAATACTCCCGCACTCGCCATAGTACTGGGCTATCAGGGTTATCTCACCAACAACTGTACAAAAGAGATTTTCGATGTCGGCGTACTAAACTCAGGTATTCAAGAACTGCAACGATAAAATTATGACGACAACACCTCGGAGCTCAACTCCCCGGGACACCTCCACTAAACCCCTGCTGACAGGAGGCACCAAGACAATGTTGTCATCATAAAACCATCGGAACGATTCTAAGATACCCGCGTGATCCGATTTTTTTTTTGTGAAATTTGAGAAGAGAAGAGTCAAAACACTACGTCAGGATACCTCACCAGAAGGTCGAAGGGACTGGGGAGTAAAAAGAATTCCTAAACTCTCCGATATATAATTCCTAAATGACTCAAAACATTTTTCTAGACACAACTCGGCCGCTAAAAACGATCAAGCAGAGGGGGCTCCTAAGTCGGGGAAGGCTCTGATTACCAACTTGTAACGCCCTCGATGCGGCTATATTTCCTACGTGTCGAAGCACGACTTAGAGGCATAACCGCATTGAAAGCAATGTCGCAAGTGAGGTAATCTTCACACAACCCATGTAATAAATAAGGGAAGAGATACATAGTTGGCTTACAATCGCCACTTCACACAATACATGAATAAAGCATTACATCATACCGATACAATCAAGGTCCGACTACGGAACCAAAATAAAAGAAGACTACCCCAAATGCTACACAGATCCCCGATCGTCCCAACTGGGCTCCTCTACTGATCAACTGAAACGAAACAACACAATGAACAAGGTCTTCATCGAGCTCCTCCTTGAGCTCGGATGCGTCATCTGCACGGATATCAACGGCACCTGCAAACTGGTTTTGGAAGTATCTGTGAGTCACGGGGACTCAGCAATCTCACACCCGCGAGATCAAGACTATTTAAGCTTAAAGGTAGGACAGGATAGTGAGGTGGGGCTGCAGCAAGCGTCTAGCATATATGGTGGCCAACATACGCAAAAGAGAGCGAGAAGAGGAGGCAAAAGCACGGTCGAACAACTATGATCAAGAAGTGATCCTGAACTAGTTACGTCAAGCATAACTCCAACACCGTGTTCACTTCCCGGACTCCGCCGAGAAGATACCATCACGGTTACACACGCGGTTGATGTATTTTAATTAAGGTCAACTTCGGGTTTTCTACAACCGGACATTAACAAATTCCCATCTGCCACATAACCGCGGGCACGGCTTTCGAAAGTTCAAACCCTGCAGGGGTGTCCCAACTTAGCCCATGATAAGCTCTCGCGATCAACGAAGGATATTCCTTCTCCCCGGGAAGACCCGATCAGTCTCGGAATCCCGGCTACAAGACATTTTGACAGTAATAAAACAAGACCAGCAAGACCGCCCGATGCGCCGACAATCCCGATAGGAGCTGCACATATCTCGTTCTCAGGGCAACACCAGATGAACACTACGTACGGCAACCGACGATACCCCAAGTTGCCTAGGGGTGGCACCGCAAGTGGCTCTGGTTTGGACCAACACTTAGACAAGCATTGGCCCGGGGGGCTAAATAAAGATGACCCTCGAGAGAGCGACTCCCATGGGAAAAGGAAATAGGCTGAGGCAAATGTAAAAGGCAATGTTGGGCCTTGCTGTAAAAGTCTTATTCAAAGCGAACTGTCAAGGGGGTCCCGTAAATCACCCGACTGCGTTAGGGACGCAAAATCCAGGAACATAACACCGATATGACGGAAACTAGGGCGGCAAGAGTGGAACAAAACACCAGGCATAAGGCCAAGCCTTCCACCCTTTACCAAGTATATAGATGCATTAATTAAATAAGATATATTGTGATATCCCAACAAGTAAACATGTTCCAACAAGGAATAACATCTCCATGTTCCAACAAGGAACAAACTTCATCTTCACCTGCAACTAACAACGCTATAAGAAGGACTGAGCAAAGCGGTAACTTAGCCAAACAACGGTTTGCTAGGACAAGGTGGGTTAGAGGCTTGGTTTACAATATGGGAGGCATGATAAGCAAGTGGTAGGTATCGCAGCATAGGCATAGCAAAAGAGCGAGCATCTAGCAAGCAAAGATAGAAGTGATTTCGAGGGTATGGTCATCTTGCCTGAGATCCTGCAAGGAAGAAGAACGAGTCCATGAAGAAGACAAACGGACGTAGTCGAACAAATCCTCACAAACGCGATGATAACGGAATCAACCCGAAGAAGCAACACCGGAAAGAAGCACACAACATAGTAAACAACCAACACATGAACATGGCATGATGCGCAAACAAGAATGATGCATGTCCGGTTTAATGAAGCATGGCATGGCAAAGTGCAACAAACAATACTACAAGTTAAGTGGAGCTCAATATGCAACGAGTTGCATATTGACAAAACACCACAACAATTGTTTAGTTCACTCTTGTTTATGTACCCAACAATATTAAATGTTGATTAACATGGCAAGGGGTGAAGCACAATGAAACTACCTATCTAGGCAATTTAAATGAGGCCGGAAGCAACGAACAACAATTCCGGAAACTTCTCATGAGCATATAATAGATTTGGTATTGTTCTGCCCTAAACACAATTTTAGAGTTGTTAAGCATGCAAAGTAAGGCCACCATTTTAAACTAGGCAAAATTCTACCCCATTTACATATAAAGTTTGTTAGGTTTGGAGCTACGGTTGAAAAGTTATGAATTAAATCATTTTAGCATGTTCATAGAGCAAAATTTAAACAAACATCATTTTAAACATTTTAAACATGGGTGAAAGTTGCAAATTATTAATCTACACAAAATTCTGAGCAAGTTTCATATATAAAACATTTTAATATGATGCACCGTTGAAGAGTTATTAAATGTATGAAGAACAGGGTTTTTCTATAAACTGCAAACTTTGGGTAATAGACAAATTCGCAGCAGGAAAAAAAACAACATTGGGCCAAATCTGGCTGGAGCAGGCCCAACAGAAAGAAAAAAACGGAGGCGTTGGGGGCCTCACCCATGGGCCAAGCCCAGGTCGGTGGAGGAGGCGGTGAGATCCAGCGGCTGGGCCTTAGAGCCGCGGCAGGGCGACGGGTCAACGGCGCTGATTTAGCGGGGCCTCTCTCTCGCCGATGATCTGAGAGAGCAAAGGCCGGCGGCGCTCGATCTGGAGCAGGAGAAGCAGAGGCCGGCGAGGAGGGACTCCGGCGGGGTGGCGCAGGAGGTCTCCGGCGAGGCGGAGGATCCAGGCGGCGGGGAGCTCCCAATGGCGCGCCCATCCATGGCGTCGGGAAGAACCTAGGGCGGTGCCATGGCTCGATCTGTTGCAAGCAGAGGAGACAGGTGAGGAACGAGGGGAAGTAGAGGAAGGGGAAGGAGAGCAGGGCGCGAGAGAGAGGCCTGGATGGACTGCTCCGGCGACCGGCCGGCGAGGTCGGACAGCGGCCTGGGTCTGGGAGCAGAGGAGACGCTCGGGCAGGTTCGAGAGGCGCATGGAGCAGCTCCGGCGACGCGGGCGATGGAGGTCAAGGGAGGTGAGGTGGTGGATCGGGAAGGAGGCTGGCGATTGGCTCGGGGTGGATCCCGAGGAAGAGGGGTGGCGGCGCAGATGGAAATGGGTGGATGGGACGGCTAGGTCTAGGGTTGGACTAGTTTAAATAGCCTGCGGATTAGATTAGGGGGTATCACGACCCTACGATCGTAATCGGACGGTCACGAATAAAATAGCTAGGGAGTCCAATTAGCAAAACGGAGATGTTTTGTAGACGTTAGGGGACGATCCGGACACAACGATAACGAATGTCCGGGTCGGGTTCGGGACAGCTTTCGGACGCGCGCGCGAGGAGGGCCGCGGGCTGACGAGAGAGGTTGGGTTGGGTCTGGCGGATTGTGAAGAGCGGGTTGGTATGAGAGAAGAGGGGAGAGATGCAGCCCGGCATGGTTTCCGGAGACCGAAAACGTCCGACGTTAGACCGGCTATACTGCTGCTATAGTTATCCGTTGGGGCGTCAAACGGACTCCAAATGCGATGAAACTTGGCAGGCGGCCTACCTACAACATAAAAACACCACATGCCAACTTTCAACCCATTCCGGGAACATTTTCCGGCCACTTATAAAAATAATATTTCGGACATGCCGCGGGCGCGTGCAAGTGTGTGTGGGCTCAGAACGGACAACAGAGAGAACAAAGAGACCGGGACGGATGCAAGTTTTGAAAACATGATGATGCAATGCGGATGATGACATGGCAAGATGCAACACGCAAGCGAATGACATGGCAACAACAACGAATAATTGCAAGACATCTGGCACATCGGTCTCGGGGCGTCACAATGAGCACCGATTCTGATGGGTGGCGCGAGCAGATGTTTGCCCTTATTGGTAATGTTCCTCCGGAGCCTCGCGAACCAAAAGAAGAAGGCAAGAAGAAGGTTAGAGTCGCAGCCGGTGCTACTTTCACGTGGATTGTATCGAACTTCAGTATTTGCCCTGAGGATGCTGATGAGGACACAGTGAAGACATATGCTCGTGTCTACCTGTGGTACGTGATATCCAGGACTATGTTTGCTGATGACACAGGCAAGAATGCTCCATGGATGTGGCTCAAGGCGTTGACCGTCTTCGATAGCAAATGGAGTTGGGGTTCGGCGACACTGGCTTACTTGTATAGACAGGTATGAAGTTGTTTCTGTTTCACTTCATTTGTACATTATGAATCCAATCTTGCTATTAATTCAACCAAGTTCTTTTGTATGTGCACTTGGACGAAGCCTCTTGTAGGCTATCTGGAGGTATTGGTGGTTGTTTGCTCGCACTCTCCATATGGAGCTGGGAGCGTTTGCCGGTTGGACGACCGAAGATCGTGAAGTTCGAGGATTGGGACGACAAAGACGACCCACTACGGCTCCCCACTTGGGCTTACAAGTGGGATGTGTTAAATGAGATGACGGATGATCCCTCGGTCATGTACAAGCTGTACAGGAGAGAGATGGACGCGATCACACCTGAACAGGTGAATCGACATTCCATAAGTGATTTTGATGCTTCTATCGTAACTCGATATCAATTTTGCATTCTATTGCATTTTGTAGGTTGAATGGGAACCGTATGGAAAAGGAGAGAGCTTTGGGAACCCTATAGAGTTCAGGCTGAATCCGATGTGCACTAGGGATAGGGATCTCTGGCATATGCGGTGTCCACTCATATGCAACTGGGCGGTTGAGATTCACCAGCCATATCGGGTGTTCCGCCAGTTTGGTTTGTTCCAGCCACACCCTCCAGAGTGGGAGGACACGGACATAGTGCTACACGCGTAAGATATAATCAACCTTGAGCACTTAGCGGCTTCTCGGCGGTTTCGATGATGCTAATATTCTGTTTCTAACTTGCAGGTTGGATAAGAAAAAGAAGCGGAAGATCAAGGATTGGTCCAAGCATCACAGCAAGTATATCACACAGTTCAAGTTTGCTGTGGAGCAAGCTCGGGCTGGAAAACTAGCCCAGCTTCGTCAGCACTGCCCGATTGCGTTCAACAACTATCTCACATGGTTTCTTGCAAGTACTCGTGTGGAGGTATGCAAGCCGGCGTAAGCCGAGGAGATTTTGGAAGAACCCACCGTGTTTGATGAGGTTGCCCAGCACCAGTACAACTCATTGATCAGGAAAGGCAACTCAGTGATTCCTTCAGCTCCAATGATGAACTTTGTGGTATTTGCCCTTTTTCCTTTACCATTCGCACTATTCACATCTTCACTTGCCTAACACGTTAACACCGTTTCTGTCCATAGCGTGCCTAGATCAAGAAAGCAGCTGATGAGACCGACACTATTCTGGAAACAACCCCGGCTGGCAAAAGCGATGGGGAAGGTGCACTTCGAGCTTTCATTAAGGTTCACATCTCCTTCAAACTAGCACTTAACATGTGTTGGTACGTTCGATGTCTCATTCACTTGTTCATGTTGCAGCGCCAGGGCCAAAAGTTAAGGCGGCTATCAAACCTTTTCGGTTGTCGTGACCCCGAGTATGTATCACCAGAACGTTCTAGGTCGGCGACACCATCAGATCCAACTTCTGGCAACGCTGATCCTTTCGAGGATGAGGATGTGGGTGTGGTCACCCAAGAGGTATGGCATGAGGATATATCGAATTGTTGATGCATTGCTAACTATATCCTCACACACGGTCTTTCCATATATTTTGTGCATGCGTAGGTTCCTGATGATATGGTCTTGGGGACCTACAAGGTTCGGTCTGCCTAAGAGTTAAAGCCTAGGAAGGGAAGCAACAAATACACACCTGAGGACTTCACCCAAAGAGGCAAAAAGGCGGTCGGCACCTCGCGGATGTCTGCTTTGGATGACTATTTGGATGACGAAATGGACGACGTGGAGGTACCGGAGCCGGAGCCAGAGCCGGAGCGGGTTCCTCGTCCTAGGAAGGTGAAGAAGATAACCGTCAAGAGGGGGGGAGGAGGCAGCAAGCGCGGAAAGCACTAGTCATCCTTAGTAATGTGGAATTTGTTATGTCGTTGAACTTAGAGTGGTGGTTGAACTATGTGAAATTTGTAGTTATGGTAGCTCTATGTTAAACTTGATATTATTGTGATGGTGGTTGAATTTAGAGTGGTGGTTGTTGTGCTTTCTACGAAATGATGTCTTTGTTGAATCCTTTTTGAATCTTGTTGAATTGTGGCAGAAAATGTTGAATTGTGGCTGAAAATGTTGAATTGTGGCTGAAAAAGACAGTCTGAATGACAAAAAAACACCAAGTGTTTGTGCAGCGCCTAGCTCGGAGGCGCCACACTCCATAGTGCAACGCCCAAGGTCGGCGCTGCAGATGGGAGTGTGGCGCCTCCGTGCTAGGCGCCACACTGGGCTGTATCTATCCAGACTTCTGTTGCTCTCTGGATAGATACAGCCCAGTGCAACACCTAGCCCGGAGGCGCCACACTCCATAGTGCAACGCCCAAGGGGCAGGCGCTGCACTATGGAGTGTGGCGCCTCATGTTAGGCGTTACCTTTGGCTGTATCTATCCGCACTTCATTGCTCTCTGGATAGATACAGCCCGATGGCAACGCCTAGCATGGAGGCGCCACACTCCCTAGTGCAACGCCCAAGGTCGGCGCTGCACTATGGAGTGTGGCGCCTCGGGCTAAGCGTTAGACTTTGGGCTGTATCTATCCGCACTTGCTGCTTCTGGATAGATCAGCCCGATCAACGCCTAGCTGGGGCGCCACACTCCATAGTGCAACGCCCAAGGGGCAGGCGCTGCACTATTTGGTGTGGCGCCTCCGTGCTAGGCGTTGCACTGGGCTGTATCTATCCAGACTTCTGTTGCTCTCTGGATAGATACAGCCCAGTGTGGCGCCTAGCATGGAGGCGCCACACTCCATAGTACAACGCCCAAGGGACAGGCGCCACACTGGGCTGTACTTAGTGATTTTTTATGCATATGCAAACATAGTAAGATGATGTGAGGTAGGATTGATACATAGCAAGCAAACAACTATGAAGAGAACATATGCACGACACATAGTACTTCACGACACATAGTAGTTCTTACAACCAAATCGACGAGGAGGAGACAAAGTAGTTCACGACACATAGTAGTTCTTACAACCAAATCGACGAGGAGGAGACATAATGGTTCACGACACATAGTAGTTCTTACAACCAAATCAAGGAGGAGACATAATGGTTCACGACACATAATAGTTCACCGCCACATTGAGGAGGAATCATAGTTCATGACACATAGTAGCTCTATTGCGTAGAGCAAGGCCCCTTTCCCTTCTTCTTATTCCTCTCTTCTTCCTCTTCCTCCTCCCTTTTCCTTATGAGGTGAGCCTCCTTAACCACCCTCTCCATGAATATCTGATTCTCCCTTTCTTCTTTTTCAGCTGCAATTGCCCAAAGCTTCATGGTTCTTTCTTCAAAATCCTTTTGACGCTTCTTCTGTGCCTCCTCACATTTCCTCACCAACGCTTGCTCCCTAGCATACATCGCTTGTCTTCCTCTCTCTCTTCTCTTCCTCTCCGTCTCAAGCTCCTCTTCCTTCTTCTTCTTTAGCTTGGCTGCATCCTCCTCTCTACATGCCAACTTGGACCTCCTTTCCATGGTCTTGCATGCACAATCCACGGACATTTTTCATCTTCACATGCACATGCAACCGTGTAGCACACATTGACGTCCGAGTGCACCACCTTGTGTGGACGATAATGCGTAACCGAGTAGTTCTCGAGCCACATTTTCAATTCCAACAAGGTGTCGAACTTAGAACCTTTAGCAAGCCGGTTCTTGTCGTCTCCCAAATCACGGTGAGAGCTTGGCCTAACCCCAAGAGGTGCACATTGGCCACCATCTACCACGGCTTCATCCGCGAGACTAACATCCTTGAACAATGTAGTCCGATGATCCCGACGAAATACCTTCTCAAAAGCTTCGGCCTCCTTCACCGTGAACCCCTCCGCATCAACTTGTTCATCGGGACCATCGTCATCCGAGTCCGATGCATATGCACGGGAAAAAGGGATGGATGGGTCCATTGTCTCTTGCAAATGATATTTGTCGAGATCACCCACATTGTTGTCATGGAGATCAACTTCATTGTCATCATCCGCATACTCATCGTTGTCCTCTTGCAAAACTTCATCTTGGTTGTTTGTAAACGGGCTCACTGTTGGCCTCACTTCTTGGGTCAAAATAGGTTCAACAATTTCATCTTGCTTCAAGGGTGGGGGGATACTAGCAACCAAAGGGGAGGGGCTCCGGTTCAAGTCCAAATGCAAGCTTGAATCAACCTTCTTCGTTGCAAATAACTCAAGAGCCTTGTCTAGTGATTCGTCCACCGTCTCCTTGTATGCAACCCAACGTTGCTCCGAGTTGACACGCATTGTCTTTCAACGGACGTGCATTCCAAGACCAACATTATGCCTTCCCTCCAACTCAATGATATCATTAGGGTCCATCCAATTCAAATCTTTCCTAACTTGTTGCAAGAGCTCCGCATAGCTAGGACTACTATCAAACACCATGTCAAGCTCATCCGGGTCCGGTTCTATATTGCCTCTCAAAAAGGCGTCTTTGTCCCCATGATGAACAAACACACATGTTCTTCCCATCCCTATAAGCATTCCAAGAAACAAAAGGTAACATTGCTTCCATGAGTACTAATCCAAGGATTAACACAGAATAGAAACCCTAATATATATATCAAACAACAACCCTAACCCTATTCATAACCCTAACCCTAACCATAACCCTAGCCCTAAACCTAACCCTAAACCTAACCCTAGCACCAACATAAGAACACCCATAAGAGTAACCCTAGCATACTAACAAAGCCTAATCATAGAAATTGGCAAACAAACATATCACATCTCCATGCAAATCTCTAGATCCAAACAAAACTAGGGTTTCCCCAAACTAGCAAGAAATGAGGAATGGGAGAACTTTACTTGGATCAAAACAAGGGGATCGGAGAAGATTACCTTGAGGGAGGGTTTGACTTCGAAATCCACAGACAAATTCTTCGAATATGCAAGATTTGGGAGAGGATTTGAGAGGGGGAGAGAGTGGGAGAGGGGGCAAATCTCGGGTTGGGTGTGTGGTGTAGGGGAGGCGATCTTGGATAAGTCCTGATCAGGCGCCCTGCCTTGGGCGTTACTTCAACAGTGTGGCGCCTAGCTCGTAGGTGCTGCACATCACATGTGTGGCGCCTAGCTCGGAGGCGCTGCACTGCTGGGTGCGGGCCCAGGGGCTGCCATGGTGGACTGAAGTGCAACGCCCCCGAGCTAGGCGCTGCACCGTAGGGTGTGGCGCCGTCGTGGCGGGCGCCACACGAAAAGGTTATGGCTGTGAAATTGTTTCACGGGCAGTTCATTTAGTGAATTGATTTCGTGCACAGGTCAAAATAGTCAAATTTGCCGCTGCTCGCCGATGCTGAGCGCCCGGCCTTTTAGAGATACGACGGATACGAGATTTAACGTGGCCGGTGGCACATTACCCGCTCCCCATCCAACAACGCACCCTCGCCCGCCTCCTTCGTCGCCGACACCGCCGACCAGTTCAACATAGATAGTATAAAGATAGTACCAAGAATTAACTGTTTAGAAAAAAAAGATGAACTGCTTACCGGGGTGGCCGGATAGTATAAGGATACATAGATAGTTCATAGCATAGACTGTTAAAAGAAAAGATCAAGTACTCGTCGTTTTCCGACTCCGACTCGGTAATGTCCTCCTCCGACGTCTGAATGTAGGCGTCAGCATACCGCTCATCCTCGGAGTCCCAGGACGACGCTTCTCCTAGCATCATGTTCAATTGAGCGGCCTGCTGCTGCGCACGCTTGTCCTCCCAATAGGCGGCTCGCTCCGTCCTCCTCGCCTCCCTCTCCGTCCTCCGTTGCTTGTAGACTGGCGCTCGTTGACGATGTCCTGCGGGAAGCATTCGCGCCACACCGCCATGGCTTCCTCGTCCATCTCGGCGATGGCGAGTCGACGTGTCGCCTCCGGTTGTCACGACGATCCTCGTCAGTGAAAAGCCGCGGGAGAGGCGCGAGATCCTGCGCCTGCTGGCTCGTCGACACATCGGGAAAATTCATCTCCCGATGAGGCCGCCGGAGGTGCCACGCCGCCGCGTCGTACGCGCGGGCCACCTCCTCTGCAGTGTCGAAGGTGCCGAGATTGAGGTGTTTTTCGCCAAACCAGATTTCGGAGGAGAAGGCGCCGGAGCGCCGCTCGCGGACTCCGTGAAAAGCCGAAGCGCCAGGCGGCGCAGAGGCGGCGAGGCGAGTGAGAGGCGGCGAAGCGAGTGGGCGGCGGACAGAGTGTGGAGGGAATGCCTTCTTAATAACATGCGCCGGACGCGGCGCGCCAAAACCAGCGCGCGCTAGGCCGATTTTTTCCCAGCGTGCTGGAGCGCCAAAACCGGGGCGACGACATGGCCGCTGGCATGATCTATAGCTGTGGAACTTTTTCTAAATATTGCGCACGGACATGAAATGGGTCGGCGCGTTGGGCGCCCTGCCGACCCAAATCTAAAAGAGGTCGGACGCCGGCGGGCGACCGACCCAAACAGACAAAAAGCGGACGAAATCGCCTGTCCGTTTGGGTCGCCCCAATGGAGTTGCTCTTATCTAGCTTTGGTAGTACTAAAGTGGAACCATGTCGATGTGAGTTTATATGTCTCCTCTGAGAGCAACTCTAGCAGACCCCACAAAAATACGACCCGTAAAACGCGTTTGCAGGTTCACGAAAATCATTTTTGCGGGTCAAAATCATACGCGACCGAGCAGAGCCAGTATCTAAACTTGCATAATTTGAAAAAATTGTTTCGCGTGAGAAATTGCACGAACAGAGTTCATCACATACTACATTGTTCATGGCATACTACATAGTTCATCACAACTAGAAGCATAGTTATACTACATATTACGTTAAACTAGTACTAGGGGGTCGGATCTGACGGCGGCGAGGTCGCGGCAACTGGACGACGCCAGAGAGAAGCCGTACGCTCAATCCTCCTCACCGGAGCTGCAGAGATCGACGTACTTCTCCGACTGCGGAGGAGGAGGAGGATCCGGCGTACGAAGAACGCGCGGAGGAGAACGACGTTGATACGTCTCAAACGTATCTACTTTTCCAAACACTTTTGATATTGTTTTGACCTCATTCTTGCATGATTTGAACAAAACTAACTCAGACTGACGTTGTTTTCAGCAGAGCTGCCTGTATGGTTTTATTGTGTGCAGGAAAACGGATTTTTAGGTATCTCAGAAAATTCCACGAAAAATCACAGAAAATCCACGCACCCGAAGGAACCCGGAGCCAGAAGATGAGCCAGAGGGGGACCAGGGGGCCCCAGGCACCCTGTTGGCGCGGCCCACCCCCTGGCCGCGCTGGGAGGCCGCCTGGGTGGGCCCCACCTCCCCTGGTGCCCTACCTTGACCCGTATTTTAGCTCGTGACGGAGAAATCCTAGATCAGAAGTCCTCCTCCCAGTTTTCGTCGCGGAGCCGCCGCCACCCTCTGTTCTTCCTCGAGAGGGCTAATCTGGAGGCTGAATTGGCCTCCGGAGAGGGGAGATCGTCGCCATCGTCATCATCATCACCACTCCATCATCCCTCCATGACTTCTCCTTCCATGTGTGAGTAATCCCCTGCTGTAGGCGAAGGGGATGGTAGGGATTGGATGAGTTAGATCATGTAATAATTTGTCAGATCGTTGGGGGCATGTTGCCTATCATCTACTATGGTGTTTATCATCTTTGCTTCAACTTGTTATTCTTAATGCTTGTCACTTAGGGCCCGAGTGCCATGATTTCAGATCTGAACCATATGTGTTTGCATGAATATATTTGTGTTCTTGATCCTATCTATGAGTTGTTTGCACCTATTATGGTTCAGAACCGGCGATCCCAAAAGTGACAGCTTGGGACACCAAAGGGGATGGTCCGTAGTTTGAGGATTACATGTATCCATTGAGTCTATTGCTTTGTTCCGGTGCTCTTTGATAGGAACACCTTAATCTCCATAAGTTCCTTTTGGCCCCGTGCGTAGCGGGATGGTAGGACAAAAGATGTTGTGCAAGTTCTTATTGCAAGCACGTACAACTACCTATGGGATACATGCCTAATGTTTGATATTTGCCTAGATGATCATCACTTTTCCGTGTGCCTTGCCCCAAGTAGGAACCATGATATATCTCATCCATGCAGCGCCCAACCATCCGTCTCCCTAGCCTACAGTGTTTTAAATCCTGCTGGTTACTAGTTGCTACTTTTGCTATTCACTCTTGCTATTTACTTTTGCTGTTTACTTTTACTATCACTATAATCACTATCATATCACTATTACCACTTATCTTTTGTTGCAAGTAAGTATATTTCAGGTGCGGTTGAATTGACAACTCAACTGTCAAAGCTTATAAATACTCTTTGACTCCCTGTGTGTCGAATCAATAAATTGGGTTATTCTTACCCGCGAAGACTATCTCGATCCCTTACGGTTGAGGGTTATCAAGTACCGTTTTCTGGCGCCGTTGCCGGGGAGCATAGAAATATTTACAAGTCTACTTGAAGTATCATACCTGCTGCACTTCATCCGCTATGGGTAAGAAAGGAGACCCCAAGGTTCCGATCTTACTATCCACTACAAGAAGAGGTACTGTTCTGAGCACTAGTGCTACACTTGATTCACCCTCTGTTATGAGTAAGTTTGCCTCACCACCAACACATGATGCTCCTAATGAATCTGTTACTATGTCCGATACTCTTGATGATGCTTCTACTACTATTGATGATATTAGTTCACTTGGTTATGCTCTTGAGAAACAAATTGCTGCTGCTACAAAAAAGTCTGGAATTGAAATGCCTGTTACTCGCTACCCTATTGGTGAAACTTATGATTATCTGATTTGAGTAAACTCAAGGAGAGACTCCTTGATGATGATTACTATGTGCTTGATGAAGATTTATGCAGGGAACTGACAGAGTTTTCCGGCTCTGACCTTGAAGATATTAAGAAGCTGTTTGAAAAACACTCTTTGAAGAACAAAACCGTTCCTGATCCTGGATTTGCTACATCTCCTATATGCATTGATGATCCTGATTATGATTTCTCTGTTGATCTTTCACTTATACCTATGGTTGAAGCTGACCCCTTTTATGGCAGAGAAAATGATGATGCTATTGCACACCTGACTAAACTCGGCGAGTTGGGTGGCTTGTTTACCACGGATGAGAAGATACGAAACTTTTACGTGACCAAGCTTCTTCCCTTCTCCTTAAAGGAAGGTGCTAAAGCATGGTATGATTCACTCCCATGCGGTTCCATTAAGAGTCCTCAAGACTTAGCTCACTCTTTTGTTGATAAGTACTTTCCTGCTCACATGCAACATGCTGCTTTACAAAGAATTTATAACTTTAAACAGTTGCAGGATGCACTACTAGGAAAAGGGCTGCTAATGGCGCACCAGTTTTGCCTACTAATGGCGCATCACTGGTGCGCCATTACTAGCACGCCACTAGAATTTTTTACTACTGGCGCACCACTAGTGCGCCATTAGTATCTGGTATACTAATGGCGCACCAGGCAGTGCGCCATTAGTTTTTCCCTCGGTGCGCCACTAGTGTCTGCTATACTAATGGCGCACCGTACTGTAATGCGCCATTAGTAACAATTTTTTTAAATTTTTTTCTTAATCTCAGGTCACTATTTCACCTATGAGATATCCAACACATATATATACAACAAGCATCCATATAACAATCATAGCCAACATACAAGTTCCATCATATATGCATAGATAGCCAACACACAAGTTCCATCATATATACATACATAGCCAACACATAGTTCCATCGTTACATATTACAAAAGTTTCACATTGTTCATCCAACACCGTTCAGTTCTCATGCATTGTTCTTCTCCTTCTCCTTCCTCAGCCTGATGCGGCAAGAGCGGCGAGGCGGTGGAGGCAGTGGGATGTAGTCTTCTACCTGAATTGGCGTGGTCATGTCGCCCAGCTGTGGGATCGCCGGCGCCACCACCAGTGCGTGGTCATTGTCAGGCACCACCACCATCGCGAGGCCACCTTCAGGCACGACCATCGCTAGGTCATCCTCAGCCACCTCCACCTCTTGCCCTTGGTCAGCCACCACCAGCGCTAGGTCATCCTGCAGCTCCTCATCCCCACTCTGCTCCTCTTCTCCCGCACTCCAGTCCGGATCATCCTTCTTGTTGTCTATGCTGCTGCCAGAATCGCTGCTGCTATCGCTACAGCCATGGTCGCTGCTGCTTTTGCTACCACCATGGTCGCTGCTGCTTTGGCTGTAGCCATTGTCGCTGCTGCTGCTCCCATTACCTGTCCAAATGCAACAATGACCATTAACAATCAATGTGAGACAAAGCCAAATGTAGAGGAATAAGAAGAGGCAGAACGTACCGGCATCATAATCTTCAGCGTAGCGCATGCGACACATAGTCGTGTTGAACACCTTCACGATGAGCGTGGTGGCGTCGTCGTTGTACCTGAAGAGAAGGAAGTACCCCAGCCGCAGGTCGTAGGCACGGTAGAACTTCTCCCACCCACGAGACAAGTACATGTGGCCCTCCTTGATCATCAACTCCACATCCCACAGCCTGCGAAACCCGCTGCCGGCCTGTCGCACCTTCACATTATTTAGCGGATCTTCACCCATCAGCATTTTCTTAAAACTGTCAGGCAGCCTCTGCAGTTTGGGACAATGAGTGATGTAGGCAAACAACAGATATCATAATAAGATGGGTGAAGCTAGGGGAGATCTCTCATTTTATATACCTGCGTCATAGATGATACTGAAGCCCCAAGTATGATAGTGAAGAACTCGGAAGCATCCAACTCGTACTACGGTGTCGCAGAGCGGCGGTGGCTGCTTCCCGCCATCTCTGATAAGCAGCAAAAGAGATATTTTTATGATACAAGAAGAAAGCAGCCACAACTACAGTAAAAACAAGCAACTACACACACACAGGAATTTCAGCATGACCTTTGCTGAAAATAGGACATATGGAGTACCCGAATTTGCCGGAACGGAAGTTAATCGACATTCCGGCAATCTCAAGTGCAACCAATTCTAGGGCTGTGACATCACGACATGACAATGTGCCTCTACTTTCATATGGATGAAGAGGCCACAGACCATATGGTCCTCTGCTTTCATATGGACAAAAATCAGCTCAACTTATGTGAGCTTCCATTCCAGATCTAATAGGTCACCCAACAAAAAATCATCAATAGTTTTAGCTAAAAAAATCATGGATTGTTGTTAACTGAAAATTAGTGAAAGAAACTTTTGCTGATCATGGATTACTGTTAATTAAAAATAGAGCATCTGGCTTGTCTTATCATGTTCACTAAGTCCACAAAAATGAATAGGTTCAGTAAACTTGAAGTACTCAACACTGAACATGGTTCAGAGCTCACTACACTACACTACATCATGCAATGGTTCAGACCTCACTACACTAGAACAAGCTCACTACACTACACTACACTACACTACGCATGCTTAAACTCTAAACATAAACAAACACTAGAAACAAGAGTTATAATCAGTTTAGTTTGGTTACACCTCAAAATTCAGCTTTAAATTCAGTTTAAAATACAGAGCACGTTTCTGAATATTAATTTACAGTCGAAGCAAATAAACTTCTAGCTGTTGGTTATTTAATTAGGAAAGTAGGACCAAACTACGTTCACCTGTCAAATGATGTTCCCATTCATCTAGCAATACAAAAAAACACAGAAATTGCAAGGTCTGGACTGAATGCTTTTGAGTTTATTAAGTACCTTCAGTTCTGAGCTTTAAATGTCAAAAGAGCTTCACAGAATCTTGAATCCTCCAAATCACTCTTAACAGTTCTGCATTGCACAAAGGCAGCAATGAGCCAATGATATCAGTAGCAATAATAGGTGTTGCAGCTATATAACTTATCAAACAGGCCCAACTTAGTTAGCATTCTATCTGCACAACTGGCCAAAGAAAACAGATGAACTATTCATAAACCCATGGAAGTTTATTGGACCACTGTTCATAAACAAATCATTGGACCATTGTTCCTCTGTTTGTTTATCAGTATTTCTAGGTTTACAAACTCCAGCATTCAAGCAAAACAAACATTCAGTAAACACACATTCAATCAAAACGGGTGTTGACTTAACCTACAACATTCTGTGTAAACACACATTCAAGCAAAATACACATTCACTTTTTGATCTCCCAGAAAAGCTAGACTCCTGGTGTGAACAACTAAACAAATCTTGTTCATTTGAATGGGGTTACACAGATCATGCACACCGGAAAAAAGCTTATCCATGCGAAAACACTATAACTTTACATGGAAACAAGCAGTGGCATGAACTATATACCCCCTAGTATGAAAAAAGCTTCACTCATTAGTGCAAAAAATGCACTATTATTGCTGGACAAGAATACACTGCACTAATACTGATAGTAGTTCACCATTCCAACAAGAAAAAACACAGAAATTGCAGTACACCGACGGGAATGGAGAGGAAGGGTGGAGAGGGAGGAAGGAGGAAGGAGGAGAGGTACCTGGGTGGGCGCGGCCGGTCGCCGGAGGGGTCGGGTCGGGTTGGGGTCGGGTCGGCGGCGGCGGCGTCGAAGGGATGCGTCGGTTGGTCGTGGGGAGGCCGGCGGCCACAGCGAGGTCGCGGAGGCATCGGCGATGGAGGAGCTGCAGTGGTGGGGGGCGTGGGGGCGCGGGGGCGCCGGCAGCGGTGGCGGCGGCTAGGAACCCTAGCTATCGCGCTCGGGAGGGAGGTTGACGCAGGCGGGGCCGCGGGGGGAGGGGGATGGCGAGGGCGCGGGTGCGGGCGGAGGGGGACGGTGAGGGAGGTGGTCGGGTCCGGCGGGGGAAGCGAACACGACCGGGAACGGCGAGCACGGGGGTGGGCGGTGGTGGTCAGGCGCGGGTGAGACGAGGCAGGGGAGGGATTAGAGAGAAATGGAGATTGGGGATTTTAGTGAGGGGGGAGGCTTAGCAATGACGCACCACCCAGGGATGCGCCATAAGTACATCAATAGCAATGGCGCACCACCGAGGAGGTGCGCCATTAGAATGTTTTTTTTTCATAGCAATGGCGCACCAGCAACCCGTGCGCCATAAGTAAGAATTTTTTTTATTATTTTTTAAAAAATGAATATGAATATGAATATGAAACAGTAATATATTTTTTATAAAAACAGTAATAAGTGTTTTTAACAACAATTGTACTCTACACTTTATTATTATTTTTTAGAAAATGAATATGAATATGAATATGAATATTGTGCGGGGGAGGCTCGCGCCGCCGTCGAGGAGCGCGTCCGACGAGGCTAGCCGCCGTCCGTCCGTCCGTCGAGGCCTTGAGGAGGCTCATGCTGCCGTCCGTCCAGGAGGTCGCGGGCTCGAGGGGGAGGAAGGGAGAGGGAGGCGGCGGGGCGCGTGGGCTCTGCGGCGCATGGGTCGAGAAGCAGCGGCGGCGCGGTGGAGGGAGGGACGAGGGAAGGAGCGGCGCGGTGGATCGAGAGGGAGAGGGAAGGGGGGAGAGGGCGAAGGGGTATCCTATAGCAATGGCGCACTGACATCCTGGTGCGCGGCGCAGTGGGTCGGGGCAGCGGCGGCGGCGGCGCGGTGGAGGGTACTTAAGTGAGTGGGTAGGTGTGGGCTGTCCAAAATATCTTGTTGGTCCCAGGTTACTAATGGCGCATCATAGGAAAATGCGCCATTAGTAACCCTCTGAGTGCGCCATTACTAGTTTAAACTAGTAATGGCACCTTTATCTTGACGATCGCCATTAGTAGTTTTGCAAAAAAGAATAAAACAAAATTTACAAGAATGGTGCCTTTGCCCGCTTGTGCGCAATTAGTAGTTATAGGTAGTAATGGCGCATTATGGACCAGATGCGCCATTAGTATGTATGGGAAGATGGAAAAAAAATTCATACTAGTGGCGCACCCTGTTTACGGTGCGCCATTAGTGTCTTCCACACTAATGGCGTATCACAAACAGGTGCGCCATTACTATATAGTAGTGGCGCACTGCATCCACGGTGCGCCATTAGAATCAATCCTATCTATAGCTCTTTTCCTAGTAGTGATGAGTCCCTCCCTAAAGATTGGGGGAGGTACTGTGGTCTGATTCGGGCTAGACCAGGACATGAAATCCCTAAGAACGAATTAATCGATATATTCTATGCTGGTCTAACTGATGAATCCAGGTCCTATTTGGACAGTTGTGCTGGTTGTGTTTTCAGGAAAAGAATGCCGAAAGATGCAGAAGACTTGATGGGCAGGATTGCCAAAAACCATGAAGATTGGTCCGTCCCTGAACCACCTCTACCACCAAAGAAGAGGGGCATGTTTGTTCTAAGCCCCGAAGATATGCGAGAAGCAAAGAAGTCTATTAAAGAGAAAGGTATTAAAGCTGAAGACGTGAAGAATCTACCCCTATTGAGAAGCTGTGTGAGCCTACCACTCACCCTCCTATGGTAGAGGTACACTCTTTTCTAGATTTCAACGCAAGTGACATCCCTCATGGTAAGCCTCCTGATCAATGTTTAGATGAGTTTGATAATTTTATTATGAAACAAAATCATTTTAATGAGAGGATACAAAGTCAACTACATGATAATTCCCTTGCTATCAAAAGTCTGCTTGATGTTTTAGGTAGAACAGTTAATGATGTTCAATGTCTTGTGAAGCATTTTCCTATGGTTCAGACTCAGCTTGAACAAATTTCTAACGTGCAAAAAGATTTGCTTGCTAACAATGCCAAACAAGATGATTTGCAGGCCTTCGGGATTAAGACCCGAGGAGGAACTAGAACTCAAGATCCTCTCTATCCGGAGGGGCATCCGAGGAGAATCGAGCAAGATTCTCAAATGCAGGAGGAAGAAATTGTTGGTTCTCCAAAAAAGAAGAAGAAGAAACATAAGGAGGCTGACAATTCCAATGATCCTATTACAGATGAAGAGCCAGCTGTTGATCCCAATAGTGTATCTATCTCCGATGCTGAGACTGAAGACGGTGCCGAACCTGAAGGTAAGGATAATGAGAAGAATAATCCGCCTGAAGTTCGAGAAGAAGAAGCACCTGACAAACGTAAGAGGTACACTAAAGAAGACTTCATCGCAAGAAAACATGGGAAGGAAAGAGAACCATGGGTACAGAAACCCATGCCCTTTCCAGGTAAGTCCATCAAATCTAAAGAAGAAGAGCATTACAATAAGTTTTGTGAGTGGATTAAACCTCTTTTTCTTCAAATCCCTTTGACTGATGCTATTAAGTTACCTCCCTATTCAAAATATATGAAAGACATTGTCACTCATAAAAGAAAAGTTCCTAATGAAGCAATATCTACTATGCTTGCTAACTACTCTTTTAGTTGCAAGATTCCTGAGAAGCTTGGTGATCCCGGTATACCCACCATTCCTTGCTCCATAAAGAATAATTATGTCAAAGCTGCCTTATGTGATCTTGGAGCAGGAGTGAGTGTTATGCCCCTCTCTCTTTACAAGAGGCTTTGTTTAGAGAAACTAATTCCTATAGATATCTCTCTTCAGATGGCTGACAAGTCAACCACCGTTCCGATAGGTATTTGTGAGGATGTTCCCGTAGAAGTCGCTAATTGTTTGATTCTTACTGATTTTGTTGTGCTTGACATGCCCGAGGATGGGAGCATGTCCATTATTCTTGGAAGACCTTTTCTTAACACCGCAGGTGCTATTATTGATTGTAATAAAGGGAAGGTTACCTTGAATGTGAATGATAAAGAACACACGGTGTATTTTCCAAAGAAGACCGACAGGAGGCATGGCCTCAACTCTATAGAAAATATCGAGACCGTGAAGATTGGAGAATGGGACTGTCCACTACATGTGCACCACAAATACAAAACTATTATGGTGGGGACAATGTCCATCAAAATAAAGGTTCAGTGATTACTCCGTAAGAGGTGAGACTTTTTGCTCTATATATCGCCTGTTTGTTGGTAAGACTTGATCAACCTTACTAATGAACATGTTTTATATAGATAAAAAGTTGAGCTTGTTATGTTTTCAATTGTTTTAGTTTTTGTTCTCTTTGTTGACCAAGTGTTTATGTTTTGAAGTTTCACAATACTAATCACTGCTTTAAGTTTTCAGAAAATCTTGCAGCTTTTTGAACTTCGAGAAATTTTCAACAGTGAAGTTTTCAGAAAAATTCCTGAAAAATAAAAATAAAAATTTCCACATCGGGAGTAAACCAGAGGGACCCGGGGCCAGCCAGGGGGACCTACCAGTGGCCCAGGCGGCCAGCTGGCGCGGCCCACCCCCTGGCCGCGCCCACAGGGCGCCTGGGGCCCACAAGGCCCCCCTCCAGGTAAGTCTTCTTCCTCCTTCTCTCTTTCTCTCCAAAAACATGAGTTCTCCACTTGTTCTTGTGTTCTTGCTGCTCTTGGAGGCGATTCTTCGATCTCTCTCTACAGCCCATCATTTGAGCTGAGATTTTGAACAAATACTCCCTGGTATGTGACTCCTCCACCCCTCCAATTAGATTAATGATTGGTGGCTTCATTTGTGAGTATTTGGTAGTTCTTGGTGCTGTTTAGATGAGCTTGCATGCATGTGTAGAAAATTACTTTCCAAGTTTTGATGCAAGTTTATGTCGTAGGTAAGTGAGCTGAGTAGTTTGCCTTAACCCACTTTGTTTTAATCCTTGTTTTTGTAATTTGCCAAAAAATTCAGAAATGAGTTTGTTAGGAAGGGCAAAGGGGTGGCTTGAGAAGATGGAGGCACCCCACACCCTGATGATAATCCTTTTACTTATTTAAGCTTTGATCTTGCTACTATGAAAAGGCATAAGTTTGTTACCACGACTTCTGAGCTTGATAATCTTGTTTATATCTTGCGTTTTGGGACTACCGCGGAACGCGAGATCCGTCTACCTGCACCTCTTTTGTTTGATTTTTCTCGCAGGAACGGATGGACCTTTGATGTTATCCAGTTCGATGAGTTCATGGCCCAGCATCAGTTTCATAACCCCATGGAGGGGGTTGTGCCCGACGAGGAGGAGCACGGTGAGTTACCACCTTTTCAAGAAGAAACCGCCACCGATTTTGGTGAAGGGTCTTCCTCTGTTTGGCATACGGACCCTTACTCATGGGAGACTCTGAGGAGTTCGGTGTACGCGCCAGCATCCCTCTACGACCCTTGGACTCACCACTGTTCCCCCGGAGCAGGAGGCTCCTGGGGGCAGTAACTGCTACCAACTTAGGCCAAAAGCCTAAGCTTGGGGGAGTACGTGCCACTCTCACTTTTCCATTGTATTATCCGTTTTATTTGCTTTGATCTTTTCGAAGTTTTTGCCCATTCTTCTTTATTTCTCTCTTTGCAAAAACAACAAAAAGATTTTCTCTTTCTTTTGCTTTCGTTCAACCTTTAAAATAATCCAAAAAGATTTCCTTTTTCTCTTCAGTTTGCTTTGTTTTCAGAGTTCAGCTCGAGTCCGTGATGACATTTAATTATATTTCCTACGTTCGATCGTGCAAGTGACGAGGCAGTAATGACGAAGATCGATTGAAGGGAAGCAACAAGGAAGACCGGTGTGAACTCTTCTTGTTTCTACTTTTGTACATATGCCTGTACTTATGATCTAGAGACCAGCTTGTAGCGACATAGTGCTATGTTTACAATGCTCTTCCAGTGGTTCATGCTTTCCTTGTGGCTAGTCTCGAATAGCTAGAGTATATAATGTGTTATTGAAATGATTTACATGCATTGCACTGTTCATAGTCTGGTATACTAAGGTGGTATTTCCCTTTGGAGAATTTTTGGATTGACTTGGCACATGTTTACACATGTTTAAGACTAAAAAGTCTGCTCTGCCTTGATGATCTTTGAGTTTCAGAATAGTTATATCACTTTCATGCCCGATTCAATGTTGCTTTGTCGCTCTGCATGATTATGGCCGTTATTGCTCTCTAGTTGGTCGCTTCCCAGTCTTTTGCTAACCTCCACCTGTACTAAGCGGACTGACTGCTTGTGCATCCAAAATCCTTAAAACCTGTTATGCCATATGAGTCCACCATACCTTCCTATACATGGAATTTACCTGCCATTCCTAACGAAGACTTTCATGTACCATCTCGAAATTATTCAAAAAAGCATTTCTCTTTTGTGCCTCTGTTTTAGCTCATGAGGAAGTAGTAGTTAATTCATGATCTTTTTAAGTTGGACAAGCTTCACCCCTGGATTGCATGTATAATGTGCAAACCCTTAATACGAGAAGGAACTGGCATAGAGTGCACCCGGCTCACAAAAGATAATACAACAAACCCTCCTTCACGCTTTGTTCATGAGAAATCAGAAAACTTTGGTAGTGATAAACAAAGGAGATAGGGAGCCGTTCCTCGAGACTTGTCCAGCTTAAGAAGTGATTGAGTTATCTGCTAGCATTCGTTGACGAAATATGCACTTCTCAAAAACATTTTTTTACCTCTGTTTTTAAAACCAAGAGCTCTGGTACATGCTTAGTTTTTGTTTCTGACCACGGGTTTTCAACCTTGCCAACAAAAGCCACGGTTCGAGAGTCTCCACCTTCTTTCTCCAAGGCACCAACTAGGAGAGCATAATTGTCATTCTGAGTGTAATGTGCATTGTCCCAAAGTATTACATTGTCTTCTGCATGCTTGTGATATGATTTATTCTAAAATTCTTAGTTCTAGTCTCCTTTAAAACTCTGGAGGAGTTTCTGCATTTATGTTTTGCTTCACTCATGGAGGCTAGCGAGATACCACCCTAATATGCTCAAGCTATGTGCAATGTAATCTTGTCTTGATTTTCAGTAATATATTATTTACTTTTAGGTATTTGTGATTGGTCACTTGAAAGAGGGATTGCTCCGTGCATTGTCCTCATAGTACTGTTTCAATACTTGCTAGACTCCTTTTGTAGTACATGCTTATATACATCTAATGAAACAAAAGAGTTTGTCAAAGTTTCCTTTGTCGCGTCCAGTTCGTTGAACTGAATTGCTTGAGGACAAGCAATAAGTTAAGCTTGGGGGAGTTGATACGTCTCAAACGTATCTACTTTTCCAAACACTTTTGATATTGTTTTGACCTCATTCTTGCATGATTTGAACAAAACTAACTCAGACTGACGTTGTTTTCAGCAGAGCTGCCTGTATGGTTTTATTGTGTGCAGGAAAACGGATTTTTAGGTATCTCAGAAAATTCCACGAAAAATCACAGAAAATCCACGCACCCGAAGGAACCCGGAGCCAGAAGATGAGCCAGAGGGGGACCAGGGGGCCCCAGGCACCCTGTTGGCGCGGCCCACCCCCTGGCCGCGCTGGGAGGCCGCCTGGGTGGGCCCCACCTCCCCTGGTGCCCTACCTTGACCCGTATTTTAGCTCGTGACGGAGAAATCCTAGATCAGAAGTCCTCCTCCCAGTTTTCATGCGGGCCGCCGCCACCCTCTGTTCTTCCTCGAGAGGGCTAATCTGGAGGCTGAATTGGCCTCCGGAGAGGGGAGATCGTCGCCATCGTCATCATCATCACCACTCCATCATCCCTCCATGACTTCTCCTTCCATGTGTGAGTAATCCCCTGCTGTAGGCGAAGGGGATGGTAGGGATTGGATGAGTTAGATCATGTAATAATTTGTCAGATCGTTGGGGGCATGTTGCCTATCATCTACTATGGTGTTTATCATCTTTGCTTCAACTTGTTATTCTTAATGCTTGTCACTTAGGGCCCGAGTGCCATGATTTCAGATCTGAACCATATGTGTTTGCATGAATATATTTGTGTTCTTGATCCTATCTATGAGTTGTTTGCACCTATTATGGTTCAGAACCGGCGATCCCAAAAGTGACAGCTTGGGACACCAAAGGGGATGGTCCGTAGTTTGAGGATTACATGTATCCATTGAGTTTATTGCTTTGTTCCGGTGCTCTTTGACAGGAACACCTTAATCTCCATAAGTTCCTTTTGGCCCCATGCGTAGCGGGATGGTAGGACAAAAGATGTTGTGCAAGTTCTTATTGCAAGCACGTACAACTACCTACGGGATACATGCCTAATGTTTGATATTTGCCTAGATGATCATCACTTTTAAGTGTGCCTTGCCCCAAGTAGGAACCATGATATATCTCATCCATGCAGCGCCCAACCATCCGTCTCCCTAGCCTACAGTGTTTTAAATCCTGCTGGTTACTAGTTGCTACTTTTGCTATTCACTCTTGCTATTTACTTTTGCTGTTTACTTTTACTATCACTATCATCACTATCATATCACTGTTACCACTTATCTTTTGTTGCAAGTAAGTATATTTCAGGTGCGGTTGAATTGACAACTCAACGGTCAAAGCTTATAAATACTCTTTGAATCCCCGTGTGTCGAATCAATAAATTGGGTTATTCTTACCCGCGAAGACTATCTCGATCCCTTACGGTTGAGGGTTATCAGACGTGCGCCGGTGTTCGTACTCTACCATCTCGCGGTGGTCGAAGCTCGCCGATGGCGAAAGCCCGCGGTTGGTCCACTTTCGCGCGTCGTCGGACCGTACGCGCCGCTCGCGCTCCGGGTCCCTTTCCCGGCCGGATCTGCTGCCGGAGCCGCGCCCGGAGCTCCACATTCGCCCCCACATGGTGGCTGGAGGCGGGACAGAGGGTCGCCGGCGACGAGAAATTGGGAGAGGAGAAGCGGGAATTGGGTGGCTCGTGGCGGCGGGGGATAGGGTTTGGACCCGCAAAAGGGTCACAAAACCGCACTTATAGCGCTCGGGGAGGGGGGGCGGTTTGCGGGCTGCGGCAAAAGTTTTTGCGGGCCGGGCGAGTATGCGGGGTCTGTTCTGGCCGCAAAAACTTGCCGGAATTTTTGCGGGCCGGGCGTTTTGCGGGGTCTGCTAGAGTTGCTCTGACGCGATTTTTTGTGCAAAAGGACCCCCTGCCGAACCCAGTTGACAAAAAAGACTACCTACGGATAAAAGTGTCAAAAAAGACCCCCGCACTAGTAGCGGCAAGCACGGCAGGCGACACGTGTCACCTGCCGCCATGCCAGGAAGCGGCAGGCTCTGCCGCCACGGCAGGAGGCGGCCGGCGAGGGTATAACGGATTTCGCCCATTGGTGTACCCGGGACGGAACAGGCCAGGAGTCGCGGGCCCGGCCGCCACTGCGTGAGGCGGCGAGCAATGCCCCTGCCGCTCCCTGGCCGACGGCGCCTGCTGCGCGTGGGCCAAGGCGTGGGCCAGGCCGCCACCGGAGGAGGCGGCATCTTTTGTTGCTTTGGCAGGCGACACCTTTTCCTGTTGCAGACGGCGCTGATTCCGGTGCGTGCGGACGATGATGAATTTGACGGGCGGGAATCACTCCGGCTTTCTTCAGCGGATGCGACGGCCGGGAATCACTCACTCGCTGCGGGAATATGGATGCTTTTGCTACTTTTGGTCCTTTCGACCCGGGAATCAGTCCTGCTTTTGCTACTTTTGCCTCATAGGATGCGACGGCACTGTGAGAATCGCTCTGGCTATTACTTGAGCGGATGCAATGGCACCGCGGGAATCCGATGCTGCGGGAACCTGTTGTGCCCCGACATACAGGGATCCTAAAATTTCCACCTAATTTCGTCTGTTCGCACTTATTTTCTCGTCATCATTTGTCGTCTGAGCCTATAAAAGGTGACACCGAGGCTCTCATCCAGCCATCCTCGAAATCGGCACTGCGCAAAGTGTGTAACACATTTTTCTTAGTCGGTATGAGTTTGCCTTGCTCGGATCAAAGCATTAGGCCGAGGAAAATGAAGAATGCAAATTTGCCTCCGGGGGTGGCAGTCCTGTGGTGTTGGTGTGGCGATCTTTGCAAGGTGAAGGAGGTGACCGATTTTTCAGATTGGTTGGACATGAAATTTTTCATGTGCGCCAATTATGAGAAAGATCCACCCATAACTATTTCAGAGTACGACAAGCCTCCGGTATGCTTTAACCATCACGAATAGATATTGTTGGTATTTTGATAGATTCTTTAATAACATTCTTGTTTTTTTGTTGTAGTCTCCTACACCTCTGTGCATGTACTATTGTTGGATTGACACGGAGATGCCGGCTTGGGCAGTCACTAAGATTCGTGAAAGAAGTCGCCGTGCGTGGAATAGTTTTTATGCGGAAGAGCGACGCGAGCAGGCGGAAGCTGAGGAGAAAGCAGAGCAAGAGAGAGAGTTAAAAGAATACTATGCGGAGAAACACCGTTTTTTTAGGATTTAGGAAAGAAAAACAGGGAAGAGGCTTGTTGCATGGAGGAGCAGGAACGACAGCGAAAGGAGGCTCGTGAGGCGGAGAGGCGGAGAAAGAAAGAAAGGGCTCGTGAGGCCAAGGCAGCAGAAGAAGCTGACGATGGAAAAGGAAAATATCCATGCTGGACTCAGTAGATTCCTGTGCTAGTATTTTAAATTTCGCAATCATTTGTATCTTTATTTCAGCAGTTTAATGTAGCTTTATTTCAGTAGTTAAATGTAGCTTTATTTCAATTCTATGATGTATCTTATTTTTAGTTGTACAGTGTCGTAATGAAAAAAAATATAGTGTTAGAATAAAGTAGTGGCATTTTCTTTCCCTCTACTAATATCGAACATCGTGCAACAACTACAGAATGAAATTAAGATAGAACATAATGTCATACAATAAGAGAGTACAAACTAATAACGCAAGTACATCTGAATTAAACGATAGAACTGGAATACAGCTTAAAAACTACATGAAGGCATCATCGTCATCCTCCGTCGATGAAGAACTCTTGCCCTTCGAGGATGCAGAACTCTTACCTTTGGACGATGCAGAAATCTTGCCCTTCGAGGATGCAATACTCTTGCCCTTAGACGATGCAGAACTCTTGCCCTTTGACGATGCAGAACCCGGAAGCGGCTGCATGAAGATATCATCTTCGTCCTCGCTCTCCTCAGTCCATAAAAATGGATGCTTTTCTGTAGTCCTTCTAAAAGTTTCACTCTTCAGCTCCACTACCTTCTTCCACCTTGCATTCAACCTAAGAAGTTTTTTACGTACCTCCTCATAGGTCCTTTCAGGCCACCCAGACCTACGTAATTGGTGAGCCAACTCATTCATTATGGTGTCACTACCGGTGAGTTTGTCCCATGGAACTATCCTATTGTCCATCCTGAAATCGGTAGCTAGCCTCAGAAGAGTGCTGCTCATCCCAGGGTGAAAACTATGATCGAAAGGATAATGGAACATCTCGACTACACTACACTCGAATGCTTATCCACCTCCGTCTGAAGAGAGTTTTATAGGTAGAGAGGAGAAAATGGCGGGAAAGAACGACTGCAGTATGGTGGGAAAGGGTTGGCAGGAACATATGGCGGGAAGGGGTTGGCGGGAAACGGGTGGCAGGAAGATATGGCGGGAAGGGGTTGGCGGGAAACGGGTGGCGGGAACATATGGACAGAAAGCGTTGGCGGGAAAATATTGAGGGGAAAGGGTTGCGTTAAAACATAAGCCTAAGAGTGGAGCGGGATAGTATGTCGGGAGATATAGGCGGGAAAAATTGTTGCTTATTGGTGCATTTTTATTTCAGCATACATAGATGTTCAAATCGAAAAGTCTGATACTGACATATGTAGATACAAATGGGTCGCGCACGTGGATAGATGAATCATTGTAGTCGACGACGGCCACCTGGCCTTTCCTTCGGACCGGAAAGCTCCAAGCGATTAGGTGGTCGAGTTACACGAAGACCGCGACCGTACTCCAGTTGGTCTTCCTGTGCCTGCGACTCCTGCATAGGTGGTGCAGTCTGTAATCCTTGTTGCGAACCTGATGCGTAATTGTAGGCGTATGGTTGTTGTGACTCCTCGGGGATAAAAGATGGGCCAATAACGTCCTCTCTGAAGAAATCCGTATCTACTGCGTTAACATTGTCGCCGGGTTGGGTGTACTCATCGTTCCAATTTACATCAGGTATGCCCTGCACATAGAAACATTGTAAACAAAAACTGTTAGAGGATAATATGTAATATCACTGTAAATGCATTAAAATGTAAACATGACTACCTGATCATATCCCTCGCATGTACTGTCTGGACATTCTACCTGGTACTGGTTTAAATCTGGGACACAAGTCTCCTCGGGCATGGTGATCCCTCGCGTGGAGAGATACGGCTGAGATCCCTCACCTTGAGTGTATGTGCCATATCCCGTGTATGCATATGGGTTTGGGGAAAGATACAGCTCGCGCATCGAATCCAAGCCCATGCCATGGTCCTGCGATGTCTGCCCCTGACAAAGCAGCACCGAAGAAGAGCGATGTAGTGGCAGGGAAGAGTCATGTCGTGGCAATGTCGTTGTAGTACTCGGACCCTCCCCCCATTGCCCATGGCTGTCTGCGCCTCGCTTCGGTGCAGGACGACGGCTCCGCTTTTCGGTGCAGGCTGACCTCGATCTGGCATGTTATGCGCTCCAAAGGACAACGTCGTCGCCTCTACCACATCTCATCTTTGTTAGCATATTTTTTTAAAATGTTTATTGAATGACTTGACAGCTTGTCCCCTGGGCGGCATGCTTTCCGTCGCCATCTGCCCTATATCGTGGGCAGTTTGATGCTGGAAAATATTTGGTTGTTATTTGGTTGAAATGATTATGAAATGATGGACCTGAAAAATTTACTAGTGATTACCACCCGGTCATGATAGTAAGCTGCATGCAGCTCAACGGGTCTCTGCATCTGCTCCTCGTGCGTGAGATTTGTTGGTATTGTAGCTGGTTGACCGGCCAGGCTTGTACGCGTGCTGATGCAGTACCACTGCTTGTACGCTTGAGTTGTACTTCCATGGTACCGTCTGCAAAATTATATAATAACATCAACCATTGTGATGAAAGCAAAGCATCTTCGCGCATCATATGGTCATCGTAATAAATAATGTAAATAAAATGTACCTAAGTTGATACACTATATCTACTAGCGCGTCATTTTCCCACTTCTGTACCCATTGAATGTTGCGTTCCCTCTAATCGTAAAGACTCCAACCGTGGCCCATATTGGTTAGCCTGCAAATTATGTAACAAAGTGTGAGTTTAGTAAATTAAAAAGGACACTAACTATTTAGGGAGGTCACATCTTACTTATGGGTTTCCTCGTCGGTACATCTTGGAAATGGTGGTGGAATCTCCTGATACAGACCAAACTGTCTCATGACACGCTCTGGGTTGTAAGGCTCAACACACCACAGGAACAATAAGTAGCAGCGAGTCAGCCAGAATGCACTATCGGTCAACATGCCTGGTCTGATGGGTCGTATATTAAAGACCATCTGTACATGCTCCTGAGTCCATGGGTTTCATGTGACTACTGACTCATCAAGTGCCTCAAACTGCTGGTGCTATATAGGGTAATAATTTTTCGCAATACTTGGAGACTAATGTTTCCGTGCCTTTGTCCACCTGCTGGCCATAGTTACACAGCTGCCCTCGCTATAGTCGTATGGGTGTATGAGATTTATTATACGAAGTCGTCCTACAAGGAGGTATTCCCAGGACCACAACTGTAGAAACTCGTAGGGGACACAAAGTAACGGAGCTTTTTGTGCGAAGGAAGTTTTTTTTTGTGGCATCACACAAGCCTTTATATGTATGAGATAGAATGGCAGAACCGAAGCTGTATTTTGGCTGCTCAGGTAAAGGTTCATCTACCATCTTCTCCACAATGGAGATGAGACCAGGGAGAAGTACGTCCCCTTGTGAATTTGGAAACATAACCCTGAGGAGCCACAACAAATACACAAACAGATGTCTTTTCCTCGTCTCAGAATCAGCGAAGCTAGAAATATTAAGAAAGTTATCATGAAGCCAGGGGAGTGGGATGCCATGAGGGCCACCAGTACGTTGTGATTCTGGCATTGTCATTCCAAGACGGTCTGATATATTTTATGCCCAAGTTTTAGACACTCGTCGAGAGACTAACGGCTCAACTCTAATTGGTAGAGCAAGGATCATACAAACATTTTTCAGTGTAGGTGCAAACTCCCCAAAACGAAAGTGAAAGGTGTGGGTTTCAGGTCTCCACCGGTCAACGAGGGATGTCAAAAGGGATGGGTCCGAACGTAACTAGGATGGGTCTTCGATTGATGTGAGCCTAGCAAAAGCATGTAGTCCATAAGCGTCAAGGTGAGGAATGAAATAATTGTGTATTGGCCAGGTTTTCTTTACGGTTCGAAGTCTGAAACTCCGATAATCATGTTCTTTATTTGGGTTCAAAAATAGGTGGCAACGGTGGTCGGCGTCATGGGGCCCCTCCAAAAGCCGCGGCACTTCAGCCATAACCTGCACACAAACATACAAAAAAATACAAAGAGATTCAATGTACAATAAATATAAATACAATAACACAAAGAGATTCAATAATACAAAGAAATATAATTTACATTAATTAGCTGAAGTTAATATCACGGGTACAATAATACAAAGAGATTCAATTTAAAATAAATATAAATAAAATAACACAAAGAGATTCAATAATACAAACAGATTCAATTTAAATTAATAAAAGTATAATACAAATATAAGTAGACATAGCGAGTACAGATAAATCAACAGCATGCGGTGTTGTTCGCTCGATACGGGCATTCCCTATATGAATGTCCAGGACACCTACAAACGCGGTATCGCCTTGGTTCTCCCATCTGGCTATGGTCCATGTCATTGCGATGACGCCTAGACTGACGTTGTCCCTTGGCGGTTCTCATCAAGTCGGCGTTCGGAACCCATTTCGGCCCATCTAGCCACAACATTTTGTAGTTCATATCAATGCCCCAGGCCCAGAACTCACCGTTCCAAGTGTTGTACAGATTGTACATGTTGAAGTACGGTGATATGTATGACTCAACACTAATTTTTTGATCTGCAACCGCCCGGAGCACATGACTACAAGGGTAGCCCTCAAGCTTGGGCTTGTTACACGTGCACTCACAGGACGTTGGGCCGAGGGTGACAGCTTGCTTTTTTGATCCTCTGTGGTGATCCTTAACGTACTTGGCTCGCACATTGACCTCCCACTTATTCCTAAGTGCGTCCACTTTTCTGTAGCCATGGCTTTGGGACTTCTTTGCTTTCTCGTCCAGATGTCTTTGCATCTTCTCGGACCATGGCTTGTTCAATTCAACTTGTGCTTTAGCCACAGTAACCCTGTCTGCAAAGTATGACAAGGTCCGGTTCCAAGTTTCTTCAATTAGGGTTGTGATAGGCAAGGCTCTCACCCCTTTAATAACACCATTGTACACCTCTGACATGTTGCTGGTCATTATTCCATACTGAGCCCCGGTGTCGTGAGCCTGCGCCCACTTGTACAAATCAGGGCAATTCTCACCGATCCACTGGCTCAAATTTATGGTCGTCCTTCGACCCCTCCAGTCTTCTCTCTGCGGCAAGGCCGCACGCTCGATCTCACCATTGATACCTGCCCAGATGGCATTCATTTTGGCTTCAGTTTTCTGCATGCACATCCTCTTGAATAACTTGAACCAATCCTTATTCTTGAATTTGGAGTAAAAGTTTGCTGCCAAATGCCGCATGCACCACCTTCCCTCTAGATCCGGCCACCCCCACTCTTATGACGACTCCTTAATTATGTCGAGAGCACTTAATAATCCTGTGTTGCGATCAGAGATGATGCAAACACCTAAACGCTCTTTCACGACACCCATCTTCACGCAGCTCAGGAACCACAACCAGCTATCTTTGTTCTCGCTCTCGACCAGTGCGTATGCAATAGGAAGAGGCTGATTATTTGCATCTGCTGCAATCGCCACCAATAGTGTGCCCTTGCACTTTCCAGTGAGAAAGGTACCATCAACTGATAATACCGGGCGAAGGTGCCTGAAGGCTTGTATAGTCTGGGCGAACGCCCAGAATAAGCGGTCCA
This sequence comes from Aegilops speltoides, assembly GCA_021437245.1. Classification (NCBI taxonomy): domain Eukaryota; kingdom Viridiplantae; phylum Streptophyta; class Magnoliopsida; order Poales; family Poaceae; genus Aegilops; species Aegilops speltoides. Next base: position 11,259,166 of record CM038145.1, read on the forward strand.
GGATTAGCTCACCCGGGTTCTTTGGGTTCTGACGTTCTCTCTGCCAAACTTGAGTCCCCCTATTAGCACTTGCTATCTGATGAAGCATTCTGGGGGCATAAGAATAGGCCTCCTCATAGGTTCCATACAAGTTCTTGAATATATTTTCCTTCGCACGCCTAGCCTTGATGTAGCTGACAGGGAAGCCAATCTGATCTTCTGCATCTTTTTGCAAAGCCCTAACACTAATGTTGAGACTTCCCTGCATAATCGTTTCCATCACCAGTGCCACATATCTTGCCGTCACATTGCAGTGATTTGAAAGAGTCCCAGTTTGCTCACAGCTATGCTGCACTATTTTTGTGATATGCCATGACTGACATACCCCAGGCTTCAGTCTAGCGAGAACTCTTCTGCGGCAACCTTTCGCGGTGTGGATGCATATGACCTTCAACTCTTTTTTATCAGACTGCTTCACTTTCTGCTGGCGGTGGGGGGCGATTGCATACCTATTAATTGCTTGGTAAGCAGACTTCTTGTCTGGGAAAACCTGCCCAACCTCCAGGCTCCCCGCTTCTAGGCCAGAAACAGAGTGAAATTCATTTGTGATGCTCATATCCTGTAAAAACCCAGGTTGCAGTGACGCCGCGACCGCACTCTAGGGAGGAACATCTTCTCCTTCGCTTGACTCGGAAGGCGCGGAAGAGTGATCGCCATCATCGAGCGCCTCCGGCAATCCCTCCACGTGTTCACTAATGTCAACGGCCGCAGACCAATATCATGTGTCATACACAGGTTGGTCGCCCGTCGGTTCCGATGGGCCGATGCTAGGGGCTGATGTGATGGCCAACTCGACCTCACTGCCCCTGCTACTGCATCCGGCAACATCAGTGACTGAAATGAACTCCACATACACCATCGGCTGACCAAACACTTGGTTATTGGGATTGCTTGAAAACCTCATGTACGACCCCCACGACTGATCACCTGTGACAGGCCGCAAACCCCAATGGGAAGCTATCCCATCATTTGCTCCGTCAGCGACGAAGGCCTCCATTGTCATTTTTTCCCCTACATCCCTGGGCCAAACACCGCTCGGATGCACCTTCTGACAGCTGCGTAACCCATGTTGACCATGTCTCTAAGTACAACTGTAGTTGACTCGCACAAGGACACATCCACCCCGAAAGGACCGTCGTGTAAGACGTTCCCATAGTACACTTCTAAATTTTCCATAGTACCTAACCAACATACATGTTTACATTTCAAATAATTAGTAACTGAACATTTAGTAGTAGTACGATGACAACATTTACATATCATACGACTAAAATAATAATCCTATTTTCGTTACAAATATTCGGTTTATTTTTAGAATCATTTGATTAGACTTTCCGGGTTTGTCGGTATTTACAGATCTATTTTTTCTCAAACTCGTCTACGAGCATCACAAACTAAAACTCCATTTGCTTTTCTCTAACTACCCCAAGAATATCCTAAACTGATTCTCGTAACATGCAAAAACTGAGCTTTTGGAAAAACCACTATTAGTAAAATGTACTTTTCTTGCAACAAGTTATGACAGAACCGATGGTAATTACTTGCTATCCAAACAACCACTAAACATAATAGTACGACAATAACATTTTAATATCATATGATTAAAACATTTAATTTCTTCCGGCTTTATATAATTTTTTCATATCATACGATAACAATCATTTATATAAAAATAATAATTTTTGCAGCGGCATGCACATTATTCACAACAGTACATCAATACAAAAAATATTAACTAAATTACGGTGTCATTTCATACCTTAGCTCCAATATGGATGTGCTTGCGAATGGAATTAAGAGTCCAAATAGTTTGAATAAATATCCATCACCGGTACTATATGAACGGAGTCAACCTATTATCACATGAACATCAATATTACACACGGATTTTTCTTTCTGCTATCAAAAGTATGAAAATAGCACCTGCATGCATGTGGTCATCACCTCAAAAGGGACAACGAAGATGGAAACACAATTTCTTCAATCACGTCATCTCCTCCTTGTTTTCTACTAAGATGAATTATTTTACCTAATTATATACATCATCAAGTACATTAGCACATAATCTTAACATATAAAATTTAGATTATTGCGACATAACAAAGTAAACCTATGGCTTCCTAACTATAGACTTATTAATAAACATACCACATGCAATGAACAATTACAGTACAATTTTTTTTCTTAATTACCATATTAAGATTTCTCGCATGTCAATATTAACGGACGCACCTAACATAGATACAACATCTTCAACCTACTCTTCTAAAAAATATTGTAAATGTTGTATCTATCGTCTGAAATTATTTCTAACCTCTAAGCACTAACATCGCATAGCTAATGACGAGCTAAAAGACTAACTAATTACCATCGTGCATGCACAAAAAAATCCATGCATTGCAAAGCTCATACCTTGATCTTCAACTTCGTAGTTCACTTTGCTACACAAATCCTACTCCTGAAGCTCTAAATGACTCCTCCAAATGCTGAAATTATGCCTAAAACAACCGAGAATACACACTTAGGAACTAATCAAACAGAACGAAAACATCATGCATGCGAACGAAACCAACAAAAATGGATAGATCTTACCTTAATCTATCTTTTCTTCAACTTCATCATCTTCGAAATCCAACTCTAAATCGGCCAAAATCATGAGTGAAAGTGGCTACCAAGTTTTTCTTTCTGTCTGTGTATTTTTCTAGACTTAGAGAGAGCAGAGAGGCAGAGAAGGCAACCAGAGATATGCGAGAGAGAGAGAGAGTGTATGCGCACCGAGCCGCGGTTGTGGGTATAAAAAGAAGAGGAGCACTGTATTGTCGGCAGAACGAGCCAGAACTCACCTACCGCGGCCTCGGATTCCACCATCGCGGTGTCTCATCACACGCAGTAACAACAACGCTCTCGAGTGTGCGGCAGGAAAACACACGCGGGAATCCGATTCCAGATCATCGAAACTTGTGGCAGAAAGCAATCGGCAAAAGAAGGAACCGTGGGAAATCAGCGCCCGTGAAAATCGCGCCGTCAGCGCGGGAATCAGCGCCGTCTGCGTCATTGTCGCGCGTGCAGCAACAGGGACGCTGCCTGCTGTAGTGGCGACATGCCCCACAGGCTGGTCCCGCGAGCAACAGCGGCCTGTCGGCCAGCGAGCGACAGCGGCAACAGTGGCCGCCTCGCACGGTGGCGGCCGGGCCCACCTGGCCTCGCCCGTTCCGTCCCAGCCACGCACTGTGGCGAAATCCGTTATACCCTCGCCGGCCGCCTCCTGCCGTGGCGGCAGGTGACATGTCTCGCCTGCCGCGCCTGCCGCCACTAGTGAGGGGGTCTTTTTTGACACTTTTATTCGTAGGTAGTCTTTTTTCAATAGGGTTCGGCAGGGGGTTCTTTTGGACAAAAAATCCTCTGACGCTTCTATTTTTGTGTTCCCCTCTCACGTGCTCGGGTCCATGCCTCCGGCCCACACCACATGAAATTCCCCTCTTTTCAATCCTGTGTCGTGTCCAAAAACACGTACCGCAGTTGCCCGATCAAATCGTAACAGAGAAGAAGATCGCATATCCAAACGCCTCGATCCCGGCAGTGGCGGAGACAGGAGGACCAGCAGGGGCCCTGACCCCCCTAACAATATGGATGTAGTGCTAATTTATTGATGAACAGCGCAAAAATCAGTGATTATCTACTGTTTTGCAACTGGCAGGTGTTCTGCCTTTTTCATTATAGTAGAGGAAAAAACTGTACAGTGTTGCCAGTAGAGGATCGACAACCAGAAAGGGGGGGGGGGGGGACATAACGAGATCAGAGCGTAATAACAAAAGAGTTAATATTGGTGTGATTATCTATTGTTAAAAGCTTATTTTTCATTGGCATGGTCCTGCCCAGCTTGTTTTAGCAGCCTTCAGCTCCAGTGATACAAATTTCCTGGCTCCGCCACTGATCCCGTCCGGCATTCTATGGATCTTGGGTCACCGCAAGGCCTATGGTCTTTTGCTTCTCTTTTCTTTTCTCTTTCTTTCTTTTGATCGAGTACAGTTTATCTCGCGCGAGTGGTCTGGCTTAGTTAATTGCCATACAAGTGGAAGTAGTAGGCAAGCAAGGCCGGAGGCGATGGACTATCAGCCCGAGCCCGACCACCTTTTACTAGGGCCTAGGTGCACGAGGATCCTACACAAAAGTACTTCTTTTTTTTGTTTGTTTTTTTTTTGCCCAAGATCGATCGATCGATGGGTGCATGCATGCTTGTTTTGTAGCTCGTCTGGCTCTCCCTGTCTCTTCCTTTTTGGGTCACACGTACGTGTACCCATATATACTAACTTAATTTGCTTGGCGCATCTCTACTCTACTTACTCGCGGGCCGAGAAAACAAATGATTTTGGTGCAAAAATGTACGCGCATGAAGAGAGCCCGAGCGTGGAGTGGCGAATCTAGGTCTAGCTAGGGTTTGGTCGCGGCAAGGTGACATCAGACATGATAGTTTCCCCCGTCGTATTTATTATAATATGATATTGTAAGGCAGTTCACTGTCCATCGTGCCTTGCATGTGCACCCTTCTTTCCACCTTGTTTTCGCATGGACGTGGCACTCCACTTGTTGTCGCCAAACATCTTTTTGTAGCAGTTCACTGTCCAGTCCAGCAGCCAGTGTGGCCGCAAGGACCTCCATGACTCGTTCTTCTTCTGAGGGCGCCACTGTATGTATATGTAACATGTTAAAAATCAAAATTAGGGACAAGGTGAAACACGTACCAATCAAATGTGTGTTGCTACTAGCTAGTACAAGCCCTAGTACAAATTGTGGAGATTTCCTTACATTGATCTTCCGAAATGGGGCTGTTGAGCCAATTGTGGAGTAGTACATCATCAGTCACGACATCAAGTGGGGTACTCGTGAGGGGGTTGAGACGACACCTGGGACCGGCTGGTCTATCATTGCAGGTGCGTTCATCACCTGGGAAGGAAACCCGAGATGGGGGGTGGCTGCCTCGCCAAAATAGGGACTAGTATTTGTAGTTCGAACAAAACGCTCCAGCGTGCACACAGTCATTTCCTCTTGCAGTTAAATAAACACGAAAGGTAAAGGTTGGATTTTGTGTTAATAAAGACACAAAACAGTTTTTCCCGTGAAAAAAAGGCAAAAATGATTATTAAAACTAAAAGACGTGCAAGTATAAAAGAAAATTCTTATTATTGGCGAGCCCCTGGCTCCATCCCGCTTAACTCTTGTATGTCTTCCTAATATGCATGCAGTAGCGGCGCTAGGACGGCGCTAGGACGGAGGCACGCCCCAGGGACCAGGCAAAAACAACATATCTATAGCTAGAGTGGTAAACAGTGCTGAACATTACTCCCTCCGTAAACTAATATAAGAGCGTCTAGAATATTAAATTAGTGATCTAAACGCTCTTATATTGTTTACAGAGGGAGTACTTATGTATCTACAGTGTACAATGGAACAAAGACGGCCGAGAGATTCGAAGAAGCGGCGGCGGCTCTCCTGTCTCGTTGTGGCGCTCGGCGGAGGGGAAGAAAGCTGCCGCAGTGGCTGCCCTTCTCGCGTTTGGTCTGCGTTTGGGCGACTGCTAGATGGGCCCGCACAATATGGATTTCTGAGAAGCATATTCCTTCTGAGAAGCGGTTCAGAAAGCTTCTATAATCGGTCTTAGAAGCTTTTATGCGAGTTTTTTCTCTTATTCTGTTTTTTTCTTTCTTGACGGTTTTCGTTGGTTTTCACTGGGTTTTTCTTTCAACACACGCCAACTTTTTCAATGCTCAATGTACATTTTCTGTATACACGTGGATTTTCTATACATATTAAAGCTTTTCCAAATACATGTTTTTTGACATTTTTTAATACATGCTATCAACACGATGATTTTTTAGTAAATCCCGCATCATTTTTTAAAAATTGCAACACAAAATTTAAATTATGTGATATTTAGAAAAAATATAATTTTGTTAAAATGTTACTAAAATATTGAAACAAATGAATTTTTGTATATTTTATTAAAAATATATAATTCCAGGAAACATTTTTGAAATGGGTGAACAATTTTAAATACCACAACATTTTTAAATAGTACTAATATTTTTCAAAAGTTGCACGAACAAATGGTGCATTAATATTTTTAATGCATGATGAACACTTTTTAAAAATTTAAATAAATTATTTTGAAGAAATTATTATTTATAGTATTTTTAATAAAAAATAAAAAAGCTTGAAAACCCAACCAACAAAAGAAACAAGCAAAGCAAAGAAAAGTGGGTCGGTCTAATACAACGGTTCTTTGACGTAACGACCATACCTGGTAGGATTCAAGTATCTGTGCTCACTGTCGCCGTTGTCAGTCATCATCAATCCTTCTTAATCAACAATTCCATGATGCTCATCATCGGAAATGAGTAATTTCTCCGTAGGCTTGCTGAACGGTGACGGAGTTGGATGAGATTTGTCATGTAATCGAGTCAATTTGTTAGGGTTTGATCCCCGTATCCATTATATTCTGAGATTTATGTTGCCATGACTTTACTGTGCTTAATGCTTGTCATTAGGGCCCGAGTGCCATGATTTGAGATGTGAACCCTTTATGTTTTCTTGAATATAAGTGTGTTTTGGATCCTATCTTTGAAACTGTACAAATGAGGAAAAAAGGATAAAAACCGTGGGGAAGCTATTGTGGTCTGTAATGTGGTGCTGCCCAATTTTGTTGGTACCCAGCCCCTCTTCTACAACATTACTGCGACTATATTTATGGCCAGTAACTCTTCCACAAAAATCTGTTCCAACATAGCAACTATTGGCATGAAAGGTGAGGTAGTAAATAATTGTATCTTGGCATTTCAGATATAAAAAACGTGTGGCAGTAGGGTAATAAGATCCTCCTGCTCCATGTCTTATTAATCTTACTTTTTTGGCATGCTAATTACTATCTCTATACTATTAAACTCTTGATTTGTATGAATGGCGTCTTAATAAATTTGTGACCTTACTACCAAATATATATGGTATAATGTAGAAAGCTTCAGATGAGCTTGTGCTTATAATGAAAACTGAACATTGCTCAATATTTCTCCTGGGAAGCGTTGGTAACTACTCCCTCCATTCCTAAATATAAGTCTTTTCAGATATTTTAGTATGGACTACATACGGAGTGAAATGAGTGAATCTACATTCTAAAATATGTCTTGTATATATCCATATATAGTTTGTAGTGAAACTATAAAAAGACTTATATTTAGGAACGGAGAGAAATACATGTTAAAGTAAAAGCTTGCTTGAGCAATGACGTGCCATCCAAGTGATTGCTCCGCTAAAGCAAATCAAGGTCCTTATCTCAGACCTTGAACTAATGTATAACTATATATCATCATAATTTTTTAAAAAATAAGATAAGCTTTCATAGTTCATTTCAGAATAATTGCAGCAGTGTTGCATTAGTATGATAAAGCAAAGAAATTGTGTCCTAGTGGTGTTCGCCATGGTTCAACAACCTTGTCCACTAGGGAGCCATCGAACACGGGAAACTTAAGTGATTTCTCCTTAGACGATGAAGCTGTACTTAGCTAATATGTTACAACATTTCCCGCCATCAGTACTCGAACATTAATTGCTATGTTGAAACAAGGAGAAAGCTCAAAGGGTACTGTTCTCTAACTACATATTCTGTTGGTCACAAATGATCTACTAATATTTTTCTGTCATGTATGTACATATTATGGCTTTCAAATTGTAGTATCTACTTAAGTCAAAACTTACACATTTCGCTTCCGACATTAATTTGTATAATATTGTCAAGTTAGTTATATGGGACAAGTTAGTGACTAACAATAAAAGTACATGGGAAAACATGCCGAGGAGCATGCTAATTGCAAAGTGCAAATGTAAGTCCATAAGTGAATATATTCCCTTTTTTACATAGTAATGATGCAAAAATAAATTCTGCCTATAGACTGATGTTCATCTTTAATTAACTAGATCATCGTCTGCATACTACAAAGTCCAGACTTTAGTAGGATACACTTTGACCCAAGTAACGCAGCAGCTGCATGTGAACTAAGGCAAAGGTAACTGGAAATTTGGTTGAAGTTATTTCAGGCAAAGCTAATCTGTATAGCCACACGTGAATTTAAATGCTTGCAAATATTTTTGTGTAGGATCTATAATTAGCTCCCTGGATTGACCTCTTCTCTTGATCAAAAGAAGATGACCAATAAAGTCGTGGACGTGTGTTTCCATGTAAATGGTTGCGTCATTGTTCAGAGATTCTTGTCTAATGAGATTTATCCTAACCTTCTCTCTAGAAAATAACTCAGTGCTAATTTTGGCACCGCACTCTTGTTATACCACCTCATTTCAAGTTGTTCCGTAGCATAGCACGGGCACCTTACTAGTATAGTAGGGAATTATACATGGTAGAGATACATAAGCTGACAACAACGAATGCAAAATAAAGTCTAAAAGGAATGAACAAATCTTTGAGATCTTCAAACTCTTTCTTCTTCCATGACACAATCTTGTACTTTTCTGACAGCAACCGTATGAAAATAACAAAGGTATCAAACCATAGACCTGTAAATACCAACGAGGGTTCTCGCATAATTTTAGTTTGAGCCGCGATGCCAAGGCTGTGATGCACACACACAATCATTAAAGTAATCAACCAACATCGGCAGGAGTACCAACACCAGTATTCCAGGGACAAAAAACTGAACAGTCATATCAACGTCGTTGGGAGCCGAAAGTATGAATCACCATTGTCGAGGATGTAGCAGTCGGGACAAATATTGTGAGGACAATCCTCCTCATGAGGAAAACTCCAAAACCGATATGATGAAGTAAGATCTGAAGGACCATACCTAGACAATTTTAATCTTACAACACCACAATTGAAGCTGCGAAGGAGATCTCGTCATCGAACAAAGGATGAAAATTACTTGTTATTGTAGACGATGCCATCTTCAAAGAAGGAGACGGCGACTATCGAAACTATAAAGCAATCTAATGAGAACACTACTATTATTAAGAACTCCATTCATAGATCGGGTTCCCCATCCCTCCCGACGCTGGCGAAGCCAGCCGGAGGAGGGGAACCGATCTATGGTGAAGGTGAAGGCGAAGGTGCTTGGCCGCGGCTTAGGTCTTTTCTCAGGAGCTATCTGACTTTGACTCGAGTTTTAGTGGTCCCCGTACAAAGCCGCCTCCCGGGCTCTCCCGGATCTTAATTAACAATAATTATCACATAGGTAATGATGGAGCTCGGTGGCGGGCTCTTAGCTGGACGCCACGTAGCGTCGACTATGTACCCAAAGGGTATATCCCCGCGTACGTCACGCCCAGTTGGAAAGGCCCGCCATATTTATATGGCATGAACGACGCCAAACACATGAAAGAAAATGAAAAGCATCTTCCGACGGTAATATGCACGTATGAAATGCTGTCGAGAAAAAGGCCGTTATATATGAACGGTATGAGCTAGGACCGTATATATAAACGCTAGTTGCACCATTCACTTATTAGACGTGCATGTTTGGTTCGAAATTTCAGCATGAAAAAAGAGGCACGTACGCCCTAAGAGCATCTAGGGCCGCAGGTTACAAATCTGTTCACACAAACGTCCGCAGACATGCCCCCCGGACGGTGACTAGGTGAGCCTCAAAATTGACCATTTGCAACCACATACTCTATTTCCGAAACACTTATTACATACAGCGACATGCACGACGATCACCCCGTCCGTCTTGGGCGAGATGGGCTATCAATACACACCAAAAATTGCTCATATATAGTTAAGATTTTCAAACCCGTATTAGTGTCACCTCGCCACGTGACAAGCTAGTCGACCGGCTTAAATAGCCGGGTCGTGTAGAAGCGATAAGCCCCTGACATGATTGGATCCTTTATAAAGAAGATAAGTTGTTACTATGAACCTTCTATGTTTATCACATAGAAGATTCATAGTCAAGGTATATCTCCTTTACTAGCTAGGGAAACAATCATGTCCGTACTGCTTTTTATGAATCATAATTTTTCAAAAAAAAAATCGATGAACAAAATAGAAAATATACTGTCATTGTAGTAGGGGTATGAACGTACATGAATAAGATGAACTTGACACTCGACCAACAATCATCAACTAACGAAATGTAGTCTAGTGTTAAGTTATCTCGCTCACGCAACGATATAATTGATAGACCTACATAACAACAGAGAAGCTTGCCGGCGTACGCCGGCGCGGCTATTTAAACTGGTCAGCGTCAGCCTCGCCCGATGATGTGGGACTAAAATTTCGGTGCCCCGATGCTAGAGGACGGAGCTTCAGTCGCTGCAGATGGGACCGCTACTGCCTGCAACGGGGTCGGCGGATGCGCCCGGACGGCTCATATCCGCCTCATATTTAAGCTTGATATGAGGGGTGTTGATCAGCCTGGGCATCCCGTTGAGGCGTCCAGCTGGGTTGAAATTTCGTGACCTGTCAGTGACCGGCGGCCTATTCGGTCGTTGGAGAAGGGTTTGGGATGTCCGACTGCAGATGCCCTAGCATGACACACACCCCCTCGTGACTTTAACCTGTTCCCCATGATTGCTCCACGTTGTCAGTCCGTACCAAGGAATTCCGTAGTAGTGGCTCCACTACCAAGGAATTCCCATGATTGCCCACGCTTTGGAATTCTGATAAAAGCATATAGACAATTGTTTCAGGATCGTTGATGTGAAAGGTTGCTCGTGTTGTACAGCCGCCAGTTTCTCCATTCGTAGTGGGGATCCGTGGCACCAAATGTGGGATCGCGAGGTGATCCGGGTCCTTCTCGATCCATCCTCTGTTCAAAAGCCAAAAGGTAGTACAAAAGAGCACCCAGTCAGGATACTTGGAAATAAAATATCAGCAAGTGCCAAAAGGAAGTACATAGCACTCAGCCTGGAAAGGAATTCGAACGTACGGCGGTTCGATAGATTTCCCAAGTGGTTAGTGCTAATCACGTCGTCTGCAGATAGGGCAGACCAGAATCATTCCAAAGTTCTTTCACGAGCGATCCTAATCTCTCTCTCTTTCTCCAATTTTAAGATCTCCTCCAAATCTCTCTGTCCCCCCTGATATCAGCGTGGACAACTAACTTGGTCAGAAATCGCTCGCTATATAAAACTAAAAAACAACCAAGAACACTAGTAAAATAGAAGCATTCATCGGATGTGGTTTCCTTTATAACGGAGCTGGTAGGCACACGTGCGCCCAGGTACCACGAGCCTTGTAACGTATACTACTACGTACCAGTAGTAAACAAGGAAACGACAATGCACCCCACCAAGAATGGTATACATACACACACTGCTATACATACATACATTTTTTTTTTCGAATGTTGGCAAAAGCTTTGCCAAATTCATTGATCAGGGGAAGAGTACAAGTACAGAAAGGCCAAAACGGCAAGCACCAGAAAAACAAACAAATAGGTGCAAAAGGAAAAGAGGAAGAGAAGCAATCTACTCAGCCCGGATCAAAAGGAGCTATACATACATACATACATACATACATACATACATACATACATACATACAGTGGCGTAGTCAGGGCTAGGCTACGCCCTGGGCTAGCACTCGCAGCTACAGTACGTACGACAGCTACAGTGTCGAAAATAGCTACAGTACGCGCAGGATGGTAGAGCCACGTCCAAAGCCATGGCCCTAGTAGCCTGGAGAATGGCTACGCCCTGCATACACACATACATACATGCACACACTGTTGTGTTGCTTTATATCAACGACCTGGGAACCTAGTGGGTCGATCGTGTGGTAGAGCTACTTGCTACTGCAACCTTTCTTGTTCTGTTGCTCAAGCTGTGTGCTTCTTGAGATGGCCGTCACGGTGCCTGTTCAACCTGCTCGTGCCGTGCCTCTTGGGGTCAGCTTTCAGGATTTCGCCGCACTCGTGGCAGGCGGCCAACTGAAGATCATTCTCATGTACTCCCTCCGTTCCCAAATAATTGTCTTTCTAGCCATCTCAAATGGACTACAACATACGAATGTATATAGACATGTTTTAGAGTGTAGATTCACTCATTTTACTCCGTATGTAGTCACTTGTTGAAATCTCTAGAAAGACAATTATTTAGGAACGGAGGGAGTATCTGTTTCTGGAATATTTTTGTGAAGTGGTTCCAGACTAGAGATGATCCCGCAGGACGCACATCATCACCTGAAGTGAGAAGGAAAAACACAATTACCGTACATAATATATTTTCTCCTTCGGCATGTTCATCACATCAATATATACGGGAATTGAGATGTTTCCAACTTACCTTTAGGAACTTCAGCGTCATTCATGACCTTCTCGAGATCTTTGCACATCTCCATTACGCGTTCTTCTTTGGAGGGTGTCACTGTAATTTAAAAATCTAATTAACACGGCAAAACACTACCCACTGGTTACTGCTAGCTTGTCCGAAAGTTGTGAGAGAGAAGACGATTTCCTTACATTCTTCCTCAGAATCGGAGCTGCTCAACAGCTTCTCAAAGTTTTCGAAAAACTCTCCTGCGGGTGGAGAGTTGAGGACCTTGCACAGAGTCATTTTTCCTTCCTGCAACACGCAAGGTACGTTAAGGCTCGAATACGTACGTTTATAAATAAAGATTTTTTTATTTTCTGAAGTTCAACCATCTCCTATTTATTCATAAAAGTAAGGAATCTCTGCCGACACAATGTGCAAAAGACAATCAAGTGGTTCATGCAACCAAACCTTACATAAATCACTCAACACCCCTTCCCTTGCTAGAGCGTGTGCTGTGTGCAAATGCATGCATATTCCATATGTAAACAATTGAAAAAAGTATTGATGAAAACGAATGTGTAAATGAGGTTTCAATGTCCTATATTCACTTGGGTAATTGATCACCTCACCTCGATAACCAAATTAGGCCCTTCCTCTCGCAGGTTGTTGTACTGGAACATGAACCAGCAGTCCTTGTGGCCCCTCTTCTTCCCGGCGTGTGGCACAAACTTGAGTATGGTCTTCACCCCGACGTACCTGCGGAAACGGTCCATGACCGCTACGCGCTTCTCCTCCTTCCACTGCCCGTGTGGGCCACTGCTGGTCTCCTGCTGGGTCATCGGTGACACCAAGAGGAAGGACCGCGGGAGCTTTGATGGATGCAGCGAGGCGAGCTGCGGGCTCCACAGTAACGCCTTCGCCGACTGGCGGAGGTCGATCGGTTATGCACTGCTCGTCGGAGGATACGAAATCCATTGGAGCTTCAGGCACTTGACTAGCTACGAGCCTAGCTAGAATTAACGGTGTGGAGTTTCAAAGGAGGGACGAATCGAGTCTCTGTTTCTTCACTAGATCGTCGATCCGAGTACTCGGGTGTTGCATGCATGGACAGGTCGAAGGAGGCCTGCCGTTTATATAGTGGGGAGTCGGGCTCAGGCTGTCTTCATGTTGCCACCACTTTGATCGATGGCCCGAGTAAGTGCCTACCATAGACCCTAAACCCTATCTATCTGCCCAGGCTTGTCGCCACCAATACATTACCTGATAGGGCCAATCGGCGGCGGCGGTGCGAGGCCCATTTGGGGGTTACCACACACGTGGTGTCTATCCCCCATTGTTCAACCTACATTTTATTTCATATCAGGGACTGGCTTTTCTTCTCGAAAAGGCACTGGCTAGCTAAGTTAATTTTGTGCGACCGTCATCATACATTTGCGCGACCGGATGGAAGAGATTCCAGGCCGTCGCGCGCGTACGTAGCCTCGGGCTCGGGCTCCATGCATGTGTGCATCCCTCTCTCCATCGTTACTTCGTTAGACTTAAGAAAGTAGAACATCAGTCAGCACTGAGTGCATATCTCTAGCTAGCAAGTAAGGCCTAACCCGATGTTAGCTGAGTGCATATCGAAGTGGCGGGCTGGCCAGAACTGAGTGCATATTGCTCTCGTACCACTGCTGCACGATGCTTTCCGTCTCTTTCCTTTCGATTTTTGGCTTTTTGCGTCACTACTTAATTTGTGATCGAGCCATGCATACATGCATGCTGGCCTCTCGAAAGCCACCCACACGCACGTACGGTGCTCAACGTGACAATTTGGTGCGCGTCAGGGATAGGCAATTTTTTGTGAGTTTAGCCGGATCTTGGCCCGATTCGATTTTTTTAAAACATTTGACCCTTTTCCTACCGCTAGGGACGCCGGCTGTAGGATTGCATAGCCTACCGCCGACACCTTTGGCGGTAGGGGAATGGCAGCCGCCGTCACGCCAACGGCCAGATGCTGACCTGGCAGACGACCTACTGCCAGAGTCCTCGGTTGTAGGGTGTGCAACCCTATCGCCATGAGCCCCGGCGGTAGGGTGTGCAACCCTACCGCAGATCATGTGCCACTTCTGCTCACAGTATCCAGGGCCATGGAGTGAGGCTCCCTACCGCCGGAGGCCCTGGCGGTAGCATGTGTGTAACCCTATCGCCATGAGCCCCGGCAGTAGGGTGTGCAACCCTACCGCAGATCATGTGCCACTTCTGCTCACAGTATCCAGGGCCATGGAGTGAGGCTCCCTACCGCCGGAGGCCCTGCCGGTAGCATGTGTGTAACCCTACCGCCATGAGCCCCGGCGGTAGGGTGTGCAACCCTACCGCAGATCATGTGCCACTTCTGCTCACAGTATCCAGGGCCATGGAGTGAGGCTCCCTACCGCCGGAGGCCCTGGCGGTAGCATGTGTGTAACCCTACCGCCATGAGCCCCGGCGGTAGGGTGTGCAACCCTACCGCAGATCATGTGCCACTTCTGCTCACAGTATCCAGGGCCATGGAGTGAGGCTCCCTACACGGAGGCTCCGCCAGTAGCATGTGTAACCCTACCGCCATGAGCCCCGGCGGTAGGGTGTGCAACCCACCGCAGATCATGTGCCACTTCTCCACAGATCCGGGGCCATGGAGTGAGGCTCCCACACGGAGGCCCGCCGTAGCATGTGTGTAACCCTACCGCCATGAGCCCCGGCGGTAGGGTGTGCAACCCTACCGCAGATCATGTGCCACTTCGCTCACAAGATTGTGGTCAGTGGGTGAGGCTCCCTACCGCCGGAGGCCCTGGTGGTAGCCTGTGTGTAACCCTACCGCCATGAGCCCCGGCGGTAGGGCCTGATCATAGTGCATTTTTTGCACACAATTTGTATTTTGTCTTCGTTTTTTTTTTGGCCACAGCAATTTCATAGAGTTAAAAACAGTAAGCATGTATCACAGCTCCATATGAATAATAGCTCACGAGCAAATGGTTCAACTAAGAAACATAGCAAACATCCACGAATGGTTCACGAATTATATCGTTTATATAGGTTATATGATGAGGTATCGGGCTCAGGCTGGGCACGCGCCGGCACTCGGCATCCATCGGGCCCTCTTCACGAATATATTCGGATACGCGAGCCATGGAGAAAAGAATAATCCATCTTCATGTTGGCACCACTTTGATCGACGGCCCGACTAAGTGCCAACCATAGGCCCTAAACGGCTAAACCCTACCTTGGCCTGGCTTGTCACCACCAAACGGCTAAACCAGTCGACGTCGGCGAGGTTAGCACGCTCGCGAGGTCACTTGGCACCCATTTGGTTGTTCAACCGGCCTACATACATTTTATAAGGCCCTAGCTACCTAGAGTTAATTTTGTGCGGCCGTCACCATACATTTGCGCGACCGGTGAGTAGATATATTCCAGGCCGGCCGTTGCCAGCTCGAATGCCGCCACGTACCCTTCTTTTTCTTTTTTTTGCTCGGGCTCGGGACATCTACGTACGTACGTACATACATACATATGTATGTACGTATCCCTCTCCATCGTCGTTAGACTTGAGAAAGTAGAACATCAGTCAGCAATGTGTCTCGCGTCAAAAAAAAAAAGTCAGCAATGTGTCTGCGGGAGAGCCCGATGGAGTTACGTCGTTAGCACTTCGATCGATCTCCCGCGTACGTACGTACATACCTGTAGCTAGCAAGTATGCCCTAGCTGGTCGGGATTGTCACCAAACCAACAATACCCGATCGATCGGGCTAGCGGCGGCGACGAGAGAGAAAAGCTAGCAGACTTGAAAAAATCATTTCATTTCAAGGATTTATTAAGGATCCGTTCGGTTTGCAGCCCAGAAAATTTGCAGGCTCGATCGTTTTCCTCCGGAGAAGCAAACTATATATGATGCATTCGGTTCAAAGGGTCTTTCATCGCTCGTTCGTTCCATAGGAAAAGTGTACCTTTTTAGAAAAGGAGGAAAAGTGTACTTCTCACGGGAATCAGAAAATCCACTGAAATCCAGTGTTTGGCCGGAGGCCCGAATTAAAAATAAGTCGGTACACGCGAATCCATTCGCAGTGTAGGAGCATCTAGGGCTGAATAAAAATATATATATTCATCTCGTTGGAGGAAGGCTGCATGCGCTCGTTTCGTTGGTTCATTTGCTTTTACTTCTACGCCGAACGCACGAAAATCCGGTATTCGTTTGCTTCGCACTCCAATGTTTGCAATTGTCAAGCAAATCATATTCCTGCAAAGTTTATTCCACTAGCAGCACTGAGTGCATATCGCTCTCGTACAATCACTGTTGCACGTTGCTTTCCTCCTCTTTCCCTTCAGTTTCTGCTTCGCCACTTTGTGATCGAGCCATGCATGCATGATGGCCTTATCGAAAGGCACCTACACGCACCTACAGTGCTTAGAGCATCTCCAACAGGCGCGCGCGCGGGCGCGGCTCATCAAAAAACAGTTTGCAGCGTCGGAATCGCCAGCTTTTGTGCGCCGCTGTGCGTCGGCTTCAGCGGCCGTCGCAAAATAAAGCACGTCTGAGCCGCTCCAGCAGACGCGCTATATTTCTTTTCTTTTCTACTATGACTCGATACACATTCGGCTTGGATTCGACATAGATAGATAGAAAACGATAGATAGATAGTACATACATAGATAAAACAATAGATTAAATGATATATAGATAGTGTATAGATAGTTCATAGCCTCCTCCTACGATAGATAAAACGATAAAAAAAAACTACTACTCGTCGTCCTCCTCCTCCGACTCGGACTCCGCCTCGATGATGTCATCCTCCGACATCTCAATGAAGGCGTCAAGGAACCGATCGTCGTTGGAGCCCCAGGACGATGCTTCTCCTAGCGCGATGAATTTAGTGACCGCCTTCCGCCTCCGTTAACGTGACAATTTGGTACGCGTGAGGGATACGCACACTTCCGTTGGATAGTGGCGTCCAATGGTGAGCCCGCCAACTGAATCAGTGGGTGTTATACATGCATATATGTAGCTGCATGCATGGTGAAATTTAGGGCGGCTTCGGCCTTCAGGCAGGGAAGGGCGTGGCATTTTTAATACTACATTCCATCCTTAATTAAGCTGATCACAATAGAAGTATTATATGTCATAGTATCATACATGCCAACTAGACATTTTTGCTTAGGTGTCACACAATTATATGAGGAAAGAGGATGTTGAGTAGCATGATATGATACCATACCACCTTTGAACGAAGCACAACTTCATGTGCTTTTTTTGCTATTCGATCGCTCTATCAGTTCGCTTGCTCCTGTATCTGACTACATCATTTAGGTTTGTACGAAAAGAGGTAATAGCACCGCAGGTCCTACAACTTGTCCTAGATGTGATGGTTTAGTTCTAAAACTTGTAAAAATTGAGTGCTCCATCCATCCCCATAAGTCCTCATTGTGTGAGTGAGCATTCGATATGTTGACTTCACTGTGAACATGTCGGTTTTTTCGAAGTTGCATCCCCATAAGTCCTCATTGCCACAACGATGATGGCAAGCTAGAGTTGCAGGTCACAATAAACGATATACAGATGCTTGGGAGCTATATCTCGCTTGATGCGAGTGCTTCTTCCGTCTCGCTTGAAGCTTTCTCCTCGCATACTACCTAATAGGCCTGCACATTTCGTCATTTTTTTCATTCGTTGGGTTTAGTTCGTGGTTTTCTTCTGCTTTTGTGTGTGGGTTTCTTCTCCGGTCTTGGTGTGATTGTTTTTGTTTTTGTTTTTGCTTTGTTTTGTATTTTCTTCAGGTTTTTCATTTTTTTTCACCGGTTTTCTCGTTTTCATTTATTTGGTTTTCTTGTTTTTTTTGTTTTCTCCTTTTTTGCGCTGTTTTTCTTCAGCTTTTTGTTTCTTTTTCTCTTCGGTTTTCTTTCCTTTCTTTCTTTGTTTTTTCTATTCTTCATTATTGTTTTATTTCTTTCTTAGTTTCTATGATTTTTCTTTGTTGTCATCGGAATTGTTTTTTCTTCTTCATTTTCTCATGGTTTTCTTTGGGTTTTTCGTTTTTCTTTGTATTTGAGGTGTATCTTTCTTCGAATTTTATTGTTTTATCTTTGTTTTTATCCTCAACACATGTCTAGATTTTTCATTCAAATTTTCATATTCTAGGTATGCACCATGAACTTTTTTTTACAAATTTAACATTTTCAAATACATGGTTAACGTTTTCAAAAATAATGTATGATGACTACTTTTTCATACACATTGTACATTTTTGGTATATGCCAGGAACATTTTTTAATACATGATTGTATTTTTTGAAATATATGGTTAACATTTTTATACACAACCAACATTTTTAAAAATTCATGTTTTATGTTCAAATTTTGTAATACGCGTTCTAAATTTTGTAGACATTAGGAACTTATTTTGTACATGGTTAACATTTTTACATAATTGATTTAAAAATACTAGATAATTACTCGTGCCTTGCAACGGGATTATAAATATTCTAGTAGATTAGCCCAATACTGCATGTCTATTATTACATTTATGTGCTAAAATGGTCCTATTTCCCGACCCGGTGGAAAATAAGGTAAGACACACACACACACGCACGCACGCACACACACACACACTCGGGCAGGCCCAGGTGCGGGGCAGGGCTCCCCTGCTTTTTTATTTCTCTTGTTGCTTTTTTGCTACTTTTAAAAAGTTTGGGATTTACAAAACAATTCCAAAAATGTCCAGGATATTAGAAAGAAATAAAGCATTTTGTATTTCCGTGAACAAATCTTAATTTTTATGAACATTTTTTGAATTTTGATGAACAGTTTTTTGGATTTGATGAACATTTTCTGAATTTGATAAATAAATTTTGAAACCAGTTACATTTTTTGAAATGCATGATTATTTTTAAAATTCGATATATATTTATTGAATTGATGAATGTTTTTCAATATGATGACATTTTTGAAATTCGTGATCATTTTTTAATATGATGTGCAATTTTTGAATACAATGAAAAAAATGAACTCGATGTACATTTTTTTGAATTCAATGAAAAGTTTCTAAATTTGGTGAAAAAAATCATGATTTTTTTGCTAATTTGAATAATGTTCACAAAAAAGCCAAAAAGCAAAATAATAAATAAATTTTAAAAGAAAAAGAAAAACATTTAAATAAAAAACACGAATAAAGTGAAAAGGAAAAACGAAAAATACAATAAAAATAAATAAAATGGTCTAAGCCTTCCTAAATGTGAACTCTGCGCTTCTTGGGCCGGTGGAAATCACGTATCGAGCGGCGGCGCGCGCATGTGCGAGGGGGGTGCTTGCTTGGTCATCAACTAACAACCTACGAGGGGAATAGGCTTCCCGCAGGAGGTCCTATTCCCCGTGTGGCGTGGGGAAACCGAGCAAT
Organism: Aegilops speltoides; assembly: GCA_021437245.1. NCBI lineage: Eukaryota > Viridiplantae > Streptophyta > Magnoliopsida > Poales > Poaceae > Aegilops > Aegilops speltoides. The sequence goes on from CM038145.1 coordinate 11,278,867, forward strand.
CTCGCACCCCCGCTCCCTTATGCGAGCACTTTGGGCTGACCCAAGTGTAGGACCGGGGCATCCCCTGTTTTTTCGTTTATATAAACTTTGAAAAATATTCATGAATCCCAAATTCTTCAGCCAGGAAGGCAAAGGCAATTTGCTTGAGTGTCTTATCCCAACTCCAACCTTCACTGTTCATTTTGGCGCGGCAACCAAGCTCGTGCTGAAATCACCTTTTTTTTCTTCTAACAAGGTCTCACTGACAATCCATCGGACGAAGATGTTCCTCGTGTTCTCAAGATTTGTAGTACTAGCTAATAACAATATTGACTTGAAAAGATAACAAGATTCGTTCAATGTAATTTCTAGTAACAAGTGGGGAGGTAGTGTTTTAGCTTGCTAATTACTCCTAGATTCGTTTTCAACATGTACGTATAATGCCACCCTGGGGAAGCAATGTAATTTCAGGTGATGGATCAGAACAATATTGACCTGAATAATTAATTTATTCACTGTAACTTCAGGTGATTGATCATAATGTAATTTCAGCTGATTTCCTTACATTGTAAGCTGATTTCCAAATAGTCACAACGGAAATTAATTATTCTAAGTTTGGGAGATAAAAACTCAAACAGATTGAATGAATATGTTAGTTACAGACATGGAAACTTAATCGGTACAACAATACTGAGTTAAGTTACAGGCACAAAAACTTGGCCTTATGTTATTATGTCGATGCAGAAAACCGGCAGATCCCTACATAGGGTTACTGATGGGATTCAGTAGCTGTTTATTATGAGTATATTGTTTGAGCTCATTTATCGTACCTCGAAAGTAAGATAGACCCATATATTTACGGGAAATACTCAATGGTTCCTGGGGACATCTGTCCCCGGAATCTCACCGGTCATCCGCACCTGCCTATTAGTATAATTCTGTCTTCTCGTTTGGTATTGCAACGTTCTCTGCAGCCGCCGTTCTGGTATTTGATTCCCCCAGATCTGTTCCACACCCTGTCCCACACTCATCTACCCATTTACTTCCTCCCCAACTGTCCGTGACGCTATGCAAAGGCAAAAAGCTACTGTCCATCTTTGTCTGCTGTTGCTTTATCACAAAGGTTTGTCTGCATCTTGCTAATTAGGTCGATGGCCATCACGCAGATTAGGTACTTACTCTTCTCGCGAAGTTTAGTCGGCGACTCGGGATTTGATTAGCAGTGATGTTTTATCTGGTTCATGTGCTGCTTTAGCCGACTCTACCACATCTACTACATCCTGAGAGTTTATTCGAAGCAGTTAGTGAAGAAAGCGAACTGCGTTTCTACTCCTGTATACTTGCGAAATGAGAAAGATTGATGTTTCTTACCTTAGATGCAGACAGATCCGCCATTGCAGCCACCACCTTGAGTTGTCTTCCTCGCCCTGAGACAGAGGGCGGCGGCTGTTTGCTTGACTTTGGAGGGACGACCCTGTAGAGCTTATGGGATGGACTGCCACCGTGCTGTAGCTTACCCTCCACAATGCAACTGACGCTTCAATTAAAGGATGGCCAACCAACAACCAGAATTAACTGCACTCCACCTGTTTTACTGCGAGCGAACTAAACACTTGGCGATTATCTTAGACTAAAGTCTTAGTGATTACACTGCATGAAAACAGGACTAATGTCTATTTTTACTACTACCTCCGTTCTGGTTTATTGGTCCCCATTGTATTTCGTGTCAAATTTTGACAATAAATTTAACTTATAAAATGTTAATGCATGTTAACAAAAATTACATCGTTAGATTCGTATTTGAATGTAGTTTTCAGTGATATAATTTTTTATAACATGCATGAACATTTTTTTAGTTATATTTGTAGTCAAAATTTAGCACAGAATACAATGAGGACCAATAAACCAGGACGGAGGTAGTACCTTGAATGTCCCAGGAACGTTGCTATTATAAATATATAATTTAAGTTATTTGCATTCCGATAGTGTAGGAAACATTACAAAAAAACATTCTGGTCTCTTATATAATTACATTTTCCCCCATGCTAACACAACATAATCACATCTCCTTTCCATAAGTCCGTGTCGAATGTTTTTTCACTTGCTTCATAATGTGATTATATTTCTTTCGAAGTTATTTGTACTGACTTTTAGTTAGTAGTATCTTTTTGTCTGCAAATAAATATATCTGATCGACGAATTACCTAATCATAAACCTAGGAAGAAGTCAGTCGTCTCTTTTAACAAAGTTATGATATCTATCTACTCTGACAAGCGCATCGGGCGTGCAAAAAGGTGTGGGAATCACTAGGGATCAGACTACTGATCCCTAGCATCCTATCAGACCAATAGTATACCGTTGGATGGAAACTTGTACGGTCGTTGGATTTGCATGGTGATGGTGGCGTAGTGCGCATTTTTCGTGGACAGTTTCCAAACTTGAAACCAGAGGAAACGGATTACGTGGGATTTTATAATAACTACTCCAGACATTTCGGAAACTACCGCTACTTTTTCAGATGTTCAGGAAACTAATTTCGGATGATAAAGAGAGTAATAAATCTTTTTTTGCATGGAAGAGAGTAATAAATCTGGAAAATGGGCACCAGGACTTATAGTTTGCTGCTGTACGAGGCAAATTTTGTTTCCAAGGTTATTAATTTTGCTTCCAAGACGTTGCATAGATATGGGATTTTTTTTTGGCCTTTAACACAATAATTTATGTTTCCACCAACATGTAAATTAGCTTCTACGATTAATGGTGTTTGCTTCAATGGAATAGTGTCTTATGAACAAGATTGCTTCCATGACTTGTGAAGATATTGCTTCCACCGAAAAGAATAATAGCAGTATTGCTCCCATGGATGGAAGCATCGTTTTTCACTAACGGAAGCACTGTTTTCAGCGAACCATGCCTGATAATTGCTTCCAACAAATCTAACTAAACGCCATGCAATTATTTTCCTAAAAGAAAAGGCACCATCCAGTTTGCTTCCATCTGAAAAAAATGTATTGAATTGCAGTGAATTTTATTCGAGTGTAACTTCATCTTGCTTCATACCCAGAATATTTTGCGTCCCTTGGCCAACGGGAGTTGCTTCAAAGTCACCTGAAGATAATTTTTATGTGGTACTTTTGCTTAAAAGATGTGTTCCAGATGATCAGAGAATTTTTTTGGTGTAGCATTAGATTGCTTCCAGCGAAAAAATATATTTGTTTCTTGTCAACATTGCTTCCAAAAGAGAAAAGTATCATCTTCCAAAAGAGAGAACAATCTGCTTCGAACATACATAGTGTTTGCTTCCGAAGTTACATGAAATTAACTGTTCTCTTACTGTTCCCTCAACGGATGGACACAAACGGATTGCGATTTTGTCCGTTTCTTTTCCAAACACGACACACACGCCTACTTGACATTCTGGTTCGGCGCATGCCCGCAACGCTGTCCCGAAATTATTTAACTGCGCGACATGAATAAGTATATAACACTTTAGCACGCGTCTAAACAACGTCCGGTTCCGCACATCCGACGAAAGTGCCCTAACCTACCGCCCCCACAACGCCCCCGTGATACGATCCGGCCCCATGTGCGATTTTGTGCGCCTTATGTGTCGTTTTGGTACCGTCGAGGGATTGTTTGGTCTAGGTGTAACTCCATGGAGTTGCAATATCATATAGACGCGATGCCTTCGCTGGCCATCCGGCACCTCCGCGGACTCCTGGAGAACGCACGAAACATAACATAGGGGGTCTTAGAACTTCGACTTGCATCTAAAGTTGTGATATAAGACCACTATCTGCCATCGCTAGGGTTAATATGGAATCCCTGCCCCGGGGAGTGAAGATTTCCGAATGTGGAGGGTGGCTATCTAACAGTATGTGAGGGTGGCCTTCGCGCCAACGTATCAAATACGATAACTTGGGCCGAAAATGTTGTGCCGATAAGGGAATCATTCGGCCCGTTCTACTAACTCCTCCTCGTTAGTCCGCGCGCAACGAAACCAACGACTGTGGGTGTTATTTTTGGTCTCTCTGTTGTACTTATTCTAATAATATCATATGCGCTCCCTTCAATTCATTCACTGCTAGAAGATAAGCAACGTTCAGACATTTAACTAATAAAAACATGTACAAATAATTGACAAACCTATCATTTTTAAGGAACGTTAGCTATTTTTTATGCTGTAACTAGATAAATTGCAATAACAAACTAGATTAGATAGTACATTCTTTTGTACCACTTCAAGCCAGTCATTAAACTTATTTTAATAATCTATAATGCTGTACGTTGCACAAAAGGAACACAAGTGTATTTCCCCTCAATCCATTATTTTCTCAGTGTCATGTTTAAGATTTTTTATCCACAAATATAACTCATTTCCATTTTCCAAACAAACGTTGCAAGAGTTGGCGATTTTACTTAATTACTTCCACAAGCTGTTACATATTAATCGCGCAGTAAGAAAGAAATTTTCACGAAAGCACTCTGACAGAAAACTCTTTTTGGCAAACAGCAGGTGCCGTGTTGCAGCTGTACTGCATTTATTCATCATCGATACAAGAAGCTTCGTCTGTTCAAAAAGATCCTGTCCGAACCTGTTCCAATACTAGTACAGCACTATTCCTGTCCTGTATACTGCACTTTACCAGTTTCCCATCGAAACGTATATGAGGCAGCACTACATTACCTGTCAATCGCGAGGCAGGAACTGACGCATTAGATAACGGGGACACATGTCCCCATAGACCAAACGTCCGCGCCCATATATTTACCTGATATATAGTTAAGAAGTCACGGAGTATGCAAGGGGTAATCTGATCTATTTTGACACGAAGAAAAAGAGCCAGAAATTTATAATCCTGAGAAGATGCCATTTGCTGTAATTCACCAAATTTATAATTCTGTAAAGGCTAAATACATGACACTGTACACAAAACCCCTGTTTCTCTGCCATTTGCCATCCCTCCCATGCAATGCACACGCAGTAGCCAATAATGTGGGCAAATTTAGGGGCCAAAGTAAATGTGTGAAAGAAATAACCATAATGACAAACTATTAATAATGATTAACATATAGCAACAGCATTTGATGTGAAAATGTATGAAAGAAATAACCATAATGCCAAATATTCCCCGAGAGCACAGCATGTTGACGAATCACGTTCACAGTTGTAATGCACTACCCAACATCTTAACCATTTATCCATTGCAGAAACCACTCATTTTTCAACTTTCGGTTTCGGGAAATCTGAATCCTAAGTATATATTTCTTCTACCCACAAAGAAAAAAGATGCTATTGTCTCGTCTCATCTCATCCTAAGTAACACATGCTATTGTCTAGTCTCATCTTGAGACTAATCATCACACCATGCATCTCCAGTTCTCCGCTGCAGCAGTTTCATAAGGGTACAAGTCAGCCAAAAAAATTAAGGACCAGGAAAACCCTAAGAAGCTACCCTGATAATGAAACATGAGAAGAAATCTAACTTTTTATTTGTTTACCAGGAAGTAAAAGTCCTATCCTGGTGTCATACCTTGTTCTATGTATGTGCAGTTGCTACATGTCCTAGCTCTCCCGGATTCAAGCAGAGCATACTACACTAGATCCTCGCTACAAAAGGCCACGTGGCAAAATAAAAGGGTTAATCCATGTCATGATTCAGGCAACAAAGATATCAAGAGACATAGATGCACAACAAAGGAGGAAGAAATTATATCTTGCAGACTCACCTGGCAAGCCTTGACGTCCTGGCATCCACACAGGAGCATGCCGTTGTGCAGATCGGTGGCTTGGAATGCGCCCCCTCCCTCGCTTCTCTGAATTTAGTTCATTTCACAAACATGAACAAACATCAATGATTCTGTGTAACAACATAGCCTTGTTGTACTCGACCAGAACTGGGTATACTGGATAGTAAATATACACTCAACTGCATCGAGAGTTAATAGGTTTTACAAGTGCTTAGGTTATTTGAGATTAATATCTGCAGTTGTCATCTTGTGGAACATACAGGTACTTGACCCTGAAGTTTTATGTATATACATATAAGTATATATTGATTCCTGTGTTCAGTACCTTGTAGTAATCAACTGCGATGAAATTAGCCCATCGGTTTCCAGCTGAGCCGTAGCATGTGTTAGACATGCCAGTGAGGCCCCTGGAGTGCTGCAAACACGCAGTCGGCTTCATTGGGACAGATGGGAAGTAGTTCATGAGGACCAGTGACTTGGTCTTGTCGTTGAGGGGCGCGGACTCCGCACGGTTTGAGCATTTGCCAGCATCCATTCCATCGTCGCCATCTTCAACACAGTGAAATCAATCAGTTTCATAGCAACAACAGTTACGATAATTAGGAACTACAGCAGAATGTTTCGTATGGAGGAACTAGTGTCTCACAATTGTTCTCAACCATGAAATTCCACTGGTATGCGATTCCTTCTGTGACTTGCTTCGATCTGGCAGAGGTGAACACAAGGAGGCGCTGGTTGCTTGTGACCATATCGCTGACAAGAGGCCACTCCTGACCATTCTTTGGCATTTTTGACACTGGAAACCAGTACTTTTGCAGACCAGAGGCCTTGAACACGTTCGTCAGGCCATTTGGCGCGTGAACATAGTCTTCCAGGATCAACGTAATGATTTCAGAAGGGTTGGCAGAAAGAAACGCCTCAATTTCCTTGAATGTGTTCAATGCCGGTTCCTACAATCAAGTAATAATATTTATAGACTGTATTCTGAAAGTCTATGTGGATATGAGGGATGAAGGCCTATTCAGTATGTACTCACAAATGCAGTAAAATCGTTGCATTTGCCTCCACTGGAATGGCACAACCATACACCTCCTTTGAAGTCATATGTGTCGAGCATTAGCGCGCGAACACCATTCTGTAGAGCAATGCAATTGTGATGAGAATTGATGTTCATAAGATAGGGCATGTAGAACAAGAGAAGAGTCTTATCAGATGACACAGAAGCTACATTTAACTGATCGGTGACTGTATCCTCCTGGTTGTCGAAGGTGATGCGTGGAATTCCGGTGTGCGACGGTTCCCCAATAATCGCGAATGAATTGTGCGTCGTGAGGTAGGCGTACTTATTGAATGGCAACGAGTTATTCTGAAGACCAAACCAGAAGCAAAGCAAATTCACATTTAAACATTAGGGCCATAAAAAAAAACTGTTTTCATCATGATTTTCTTGGCTACTGAGTCCAAACAAGTCCTATACTCCTAATTGGGTATTTTGAGAAGTATCAAACTTATCGGATTTTTTGTTGGCACAGACTGAACAAGATTATGGGAGAAAATTATGCCATAACGCCCTGCCATATCTTACTGAAATCTCTATGCATGTAGAGAATGTGACCCCAATATACAAGCAACATTACATAAACATGATTATCGAAATATCCTAATAAAATCCATCGTTTTGTCAGCACGGACTGAACAAGAGAAAGTTTGCTGCTGAGCGATACAATCTGCCCATAACATAAACCGCATTCTGTTTGCTTCAGAAACAGATCTTGCCAACCAAGAATTTATGGAAAGAGGAATAAAGGAACTGAAAATCATCAACAAACATAATCACCTGTTCTTATTCCTTCTCCGATACAGGAAAAAAAAGAGAGAAGAATCAAACAACTGGAAGAATTAAGCGGACTCTTACAACGAGTTGGAAGGGGTTGGTGGCGGTGGAGCGGGCGCAGTGGGAGCCGGCGAGCTTCGGCTCGCAGTCGAAGCACCACTGCCCGGCACCGCAGGCAGCACTCGTCGAACACTTGTCGCCTACCTGAATTCAGATGCAACCCAAAGCTCAGTTTTAGCAGGGAATCATTATGGCGAATCCGATCACAGTTCTTGCTGGAATCTTACACTGGCAGCTGCAGCTCCCAAGAGGCCAGCCATGACTAGAACCAGTGCTGCTGCTGCTGCCCCCATCTGAAAGCTGTAGAGAAATAGGAGAAGAGGAACAGAAAAGGATAACGCCAACCAACCGAACAATAATCAATTATTGGCAAGAGAGATAGAGATATAGAGCTGGAGTTGTTGGGGGGTGGTTGCATACTTGTAGTGCATTGTCATACTATACTTATATATACTAGATCTACTTGACCTTGTCCCATATTTTTATTATACGAATAAGACCGTGCACGTTTGGCAAATCCGATAAGATAAGAGTGCAGTATTGAACTACTACTTGTAAAGAATGGCATGCCAAAGAAAGCAGCTGATTACTCTCTCACAAAAACAAAACAAAAAAAGCAACTGCCTAAGAGACGGCATGCCAATTTTGAGCAGTGTGTTTTTTACTTGTTTGGGTGAGAATTTTTAATGATAGGGAGGAACCCGAACCGGAGAATTTCAATGAATTGTGTAGCAGCAACATACCAACATGTCAAATTTGGAATATCCATGGCACATTTTGTTTTGTTTTTTTGGTGGCCTAACATGTGCACTACTACCTATCATCCTTAACACACGATAGCGATGGCCATCCACGATTTTGCTCACTAGTGAGATGTGGAAACGACGGCCACGGATGTGAGCACTAGCTAAAATTTTCATCTGCAAACAACTCACACCAAGTTGCAAGCTGAATACTCCCTCCGTTCCCAAATAATTGTCTTTCTAGCCATCTCAAATGGACTACAACATACGGATGTATGTAGACATGTTTTAGAGTGTAGATTCACTCATTTTGCTTCGTATGTAGTCACTTGTTGAAATCTCTAGAAAGACAATTATTTAGGAACGGAGGGAGTACAAAGTGTCATTTCACCGCTCTGTAAAATGGCGTTTGGAACAATTGTGGTACAAATTCTATTCCCCTATCTCGTATGAAGATACGGTTCCACCGGATTGAGGATGAATGAAGCTCAAAATCTCAAAAGGAGGAGGAAATCTCAAGACCTTACACTGGCATTCATGAAGCAGCAGCAACTGCGGGGTTGCAGGTCCCGCTCCGCCGGAGATGGGCGCCGTTCTCCACACGGCCAGTCCAGCGGCCGGTGTGGCCGGAAGCACGGCAGAGAGATTCGAAGAAGCGGCGGCGGCGGCGGCGGCTCTCCTGTCGCGTTGTGGCAGTCGGCGGCGGGGAAGAAAGGAGCCCAAAGCGGCCGGCGTCGCGTTTTTGGGCTGGCTTTGGGTGGGTTTCTGAGATCGCTAGATGGGCCCGTACAATATGGGTTTCTGAGAAGCGCTTAGAAGCTTTTATGCTGGATTTCTCTCTCTATTATTTCACTTTTTTGTGGGTGTTTCTTCATGATTTTCATTGTTTTTCACTGTTTTTTTCAACACATGTCTACTTTCTTCGATGCTCGTTGTACATTTTTTTGTATACACGTGGAACATTTTTCAATACATGCTAAGGTTTTTTTCAAATGCATGTTTTGAACATTTTTTAATACATGTTAAACATTCAGCATGATGATTTTTAAAAAATAAATCTCACAATTCTTTAAAAAAATTGTAACACAAAATTTAAATTATGTGCTTTATTTTTTACAAATGTATACTTTTTTTAAATGTTACGGAAATGTCTTGAAACACGTGAATTATGATGGACACTTTTTTTAAAATTAAAATAAATTATTTTAAAGAAATTATGTATTTAAAATATTTTTAATATAAAAAATAAAAATAAAAGAAAAGAAAGCCAGAGAAAAACCAACCAACAAAAGAAACAAGCAAAGCATGTTATAAGGAGAGGGCAATCAACACAACATACGGGGTGAGCTGGGGGAGACTAGTATAGGATCAGCCCTTTGGGTGAGATCGTTGGATCAACCCAAACATTTCATATTTAGACAATCCAAAAATCTGACAAAAATGTACAACATACCTGCGGGGTATGTCTACAACTTCAAAAAAATCAGCTCAAAACTCGATTCATAGTTAAGACATCGAAAAGGACAAATTCGACTATGAATAGTGTCAGCTTTGGGGTGAATAGTATTTGACACTATTCACATCAAATTTTGTCTTTTTTGGTCCTCTAAGTGTAGTCGAATTAGGAGCTGAAACTTTTTGAGCTTGTACATCAGACATGAATGTGTGTCTCCAAAAAATTCAAAATTTTTGAACATGTTTTGTATCTTCAAAAAATTTGATCTTATTGATCTCACCTAAGGGCTGGTCCTATACAAGTCTTCCCCGGGAAGAGCTGGCCATGTTAGTCCTGCCAATGTTATAAGGTATACTCTCTATTATTAGTTCTAAAACTGAAGTTTGCAAGCTTTGATTGAAACAAACCAAGTCCTATCAAGTTATGGTTGGCATGCCAATAAATATAAGTTTTGATATATATTCCTTCAAGAGAAAGTGTAGCATGTAAAAGGAGGTAAATTTTCTGTTCAAAATCATGCAAGTGGATAATAAACTATGAATACAAATTTAATCTTTGAACAAAAATGTTGCAAGATGCCCACCTCAAGATCTTATGTAAGATCCGGCATATATAGGATATTTTTTGTGGTAGGTGGAATTAAATGACTTCTGAGTTATGATCATGGGGAAGAATAAGCCAGACAGAGATGTAAACTCTTATCAAATACTCCTTCCGTTCTAAAATAAGTGTCTCAATCTTACTACTTTATACTAAAGTTAGTACCAAATTAAGACACTTATTTTAGGACGGATGGAGTATCCAAGAACCATTGAGCTGCATTCTTTATTCCGTAACTAAAGATCAAACAAAGTTAAGAGCACATTCCATAATGGTATATTCGTTGAAAAGAAAAGAATCAACATAGATGGCCCCAAGTTCTGAGAGAAGGCATAGTGGTAGCATAGAGGTAGTGAAATTGTGTGGTTACTTGTAACACAACAGGGTTAAAGTTATTCGTTGGGGCTCTACTGAATATTCCATCTTAGCTTATGCTCGGACATGTTTCCACCACGAAGGATGTTCTTCAACAAACAACTCTTTATTAATCAATACGGAAAAATAAATAGGAAAGGCAGATTGTAAGTCGAAAACCTCACTTACATTTTTTTTTTTTCGAAAAGGGGGAAATCCCCGGCCTCTGCATCAGAACGATGCATACGGCCTCTATTATTAAAGATAAATCAAGGTCTCAACAATGTCTTACATCAGCGTAATACGCGCATGGATAAGCTCACATAAAACCTCACTTACATACATATCAAAGTTTCCTACTCCCTCTGTAAAGAAATATAAGAGCGTTTAGATCACACATGAGAACCATCAGACTTAGCGAACCTTCCAAACTGCATGTTGACTTAGTGAACCTTTCAATCTTTATGCAAGGGTGTACCACACTGAGCAGTAAGAATGCACAATTTATATCTACATCTCCATTGAACACAACTTCATATCTTCTTTTCTAGAGATCTAAAATATAAAGAATGGACAAGTATGCACTATTAGGCCAACAGAACAGAGCACTGTTTCAAGTCGCCAATAATAAGCCAAGATTAGATCTCTCTATACATAAATATAAATTTTGGATGGGCAAATAAGCAAATTAAATACAAGTAATAAATATTTATAGGAAAATAAATTCATAAATGATGTGATCCATTATCCGCCAAATTTGAAGGACACATGGAAGCTTACTATAAAATTCAACGACCAGCCAAACATCATCTCATTGGAAGTTTTGAAGGATCATTGTATGACCCTACAGAGCAAGAGGTACTGCTTTTAGAAGAAAAATAACATGAACAATGTAGGCTGCATCGAAATCCTTCTTTCCTTTTTTTTTGGAAAAAATGATATCTTCTCTGCCGTTGAAAAAGATACAAGGAAGACTGAACTATATGAAATTGCAAAACCTAGTTTCCGAGAAACCCACGAGGATTTGCTCTATTTAACTATATTATATTCAGAGAACTATCACTCAAAGTTAGATCTGAGAGGAAAGAGTTTAATTTGGTGTACTCGACTGAAGCAACCAATGGGCTATGAGCAATTCCATCAATGCTATGGAAAATGAATTATGAAAAGCATTAGTAACCGAAGAAATAGCTGGAAAGAGAAGCATAAGAACTATATATCCTGAGTACATGATCAACCATTTTTGCCATTCCTAGCTGGCATATTGTTCTTTTTTTGAAAATCCTAGCTGGCATCAGTGTGAAAATCTGGACATGAAAAGAAGAGCATCAGCGTGAAGTATGAAAGGAAAATGGGCGTTTTATTTTCGCTATTTTGATTACTACTTTTAGCTTTACAAAAACTACAGCTTATTTATTTCTTTCATTCTTGATGCCAATCAAATCTTGGGCAGGGGGTATAATGCATGCCTTGATTTTCAGTGCTTCTTATGAGGAAAAGGTTGTCACGTTATGCTTTTTTTTTTTGAGTAACCACACATTGCATTAAACATGGAGATTGCAACGTGAACAGACGTGGAAACCATACAAGACCATCAGAAAGGTCGGTGACATGAAGCATTGCCAAAAGCACCCCAAAGTAATAAAATTTACACTCTGGCCCTTGGAGTCCTTCCTGCCTCGCCTAATCGCTGCCCACCATCGGTCACTGGTGCCGCCGGAGCGCCACCGAGAACAGATGAGAGCATCCACCATGCCCAGATCTGAAAGAACATCTTCGCAGACAAAGCTGCTTTTCAAGCTGATGAACCGGTTCGCTGCGGTCGACGAGACCGAGGCAATGTGGCACGTCGGCCGGGGATCATCCCTGTGTCCGCCAGATCGCGATGTCGTCGTCTTCAGTCGACATGGACGAAGAACAACGCTATCATGTACCCCACTTCAAGCCACCAAAACCTTCTAGAAAGGCCAAGCTCGTGGATACCAAAGAGGATAACGAGCAGCGACCAACAACACTTACACTCGCCAGTTCCGAAGACCACCGAGAAGACCTAGCCATCTGCTCCTCGACGCCGCCGGTAGAAGCGTCGTCGATGTGGGAGACGAGCGAAGGCACTTTATTCCAAAGACGCGGCGCCGTCCTCACCACTAAAAACGACGCCCAAGGACAAACTTGGCCAACCCTTCCAACAAGCAGGAGCAGAATCACTAGGGTCCCCACCCCCATCCGTCGCCGAAGCGGCGGACGGAGGAGGCGAGGACCCGTAGCCCCGGCAATGGAGAAAGGGGGCAGAAACGTCGCCTGGAAACCGTCAGGAGCGGGGTATGGGGAGGTTTCCCCGTACCCTTGTTCTGGAGCAACCACGTTATGTTGTTGTGGACATTAATCTGCGTTAATCTTCAGAAATACACATGCAACTTATGTTGTTGTGGACATTAATCTGCGTTAATCTTCAGAAATACACATGCAACTTATGTTGTTGTGGACATTAATCTGCGTTAATCTTCAGAAATACACATGCAACCGAACACGCGATAAGCGGCAATCGAACACACGATAAAATTCAACGACCAGCCAAACATCATCTCATTGGAAGTTTTGAAGGATCATTGTATGACCCTACAGAGCAAGAGGTACTGCTTTTAGAAGAAAAATAACAGGAACAACGTAGGCTGCATCAAAACCCTTCTTTCCTTTTTTCTGGAATAAATGATGTCTTCTCTGCAGTTGAAAAAGATACAAAGAAGACTGAACTATATGAAATTGCAAAACCTAGTTTCCGAGAAACCCGTGAGGATTTGCTCTATTTAACTATATTACATTCAGAGAACTATCACTCAAAGTTAGATCTGAGAGGAAAGATTTTGGTGTACTCGACTGAAGCAACCAATGGGCTATGAGCAATTCCATCGATGCTACGGAAAATGAAGTATGAAAAGCATTAGTAACCGAAGAAATAGCTGGAAAGAGAAGCATAAGAACTATCATGAGTACACATGATCAACCATTTTTGCCATTCCTGCGGTTACCCTCACGCGTGTCATGCCCATAAAATTCGTAAAAAAAATTCAAAAATCGCAGGAAAATAGAACCCTTGCAGGCCTAGAGTCTTTAGTAGTATATGTCTACACGCATTGAAAGAAAAGGAGTTGCAAAGAGAAGACAAAGAATCAAAGTCACAAGCTCACAACAAAATAGCACGCCCATATTTACATTGGTATGATTTCTCAGAAACCTGAGTACCATGTGCGTGAGACAAGTCAAATATACTCCAGAATATGCAAAACCATGCAAGATGATGAATCCGCAAACATTACCATAAGAATCATCAGAGTTCAAAGAATAAAACATGAGATACAGCTTAAGCAATCGCAGATAACGCAAGCTTGTTCATACTCCTAGAGTCTTTAGTATATGTCGACAAGCATTGAAAGAAAAGGAGTCGCAAAGAGAAGACAAAGAATCATCGTCACAAGCTCACAACAAAATAGCACGCCATAAGAAACATGAGTACCATACGAGACAAGTCAAAAATACTCCAGAATATGCAAAAACCATGCAAGATCATGAATCCACAAACATTACCATAAGAATCATCAGAGCTCAAAGAATCAACATGAGATACAGCTTAAGCAATCACAGATAACTCAACCTTGTTCATACTACTACTACTTGGCTAAGCAAATAGGGAGTATATATGATAGCTACACAAAATAAGTCGAATGCTAATTCAGATGAGATATTCATAAGGAAACAGTAGGCAACCAAAAATAACTGATTCGACTGCGTGTACAAGTAACTTCATGGGCATTCATGATTTACAGCGTTGCAGAAACATCACTAAAATAAGGTCTTGACAACAGGGCTAGTCACAATAACCACTAGTACATCATACATATAAGACCCTATGATCATCTTCACACTTCAAAGTAGAATAGAATTACGAAAGGTCACACATGCAACGAAGTAAACACGCCACTCGGCCCTTGCGATGCCCGGTCCCAGATCCAGATCACACTCTTCGGCACACCTGGACCGAAACACCCTGAAAAACACAACAGTTCTGAAACGGTTAGTGCATCGGATTTAAGCAATACTTTTTAGCAGTACAGTAAACCAGTAAAAATGTACTCCCTCTGTAAAGTAATGTAAGATCATTTATAGATCGCTAAAGTAGTGATCTAAACGATCTTATATTACTTTACAAGAGGTAGTATTTCTTAAAGATTGCCCCCTTCAGGAATGAACAGGCCTGCAAATACAAAAACAATGCAGCTTCAATAAAAAAAAAAGATAGACACAAGAAGTAACACCAAGTAATTAACTAAATGTGAACTATAATAGTTCAGAAAAAATGTGAGCTCTAATTCAAATACCACCACTGTTCAAGCTTCACATGCATTCCAGTGCATGTGCATGACGAAAACGAGAACATGTACATCCTGCCTGCCAATGTAGCATATCAGATCCTTGCTTTTATAGATAGAGAGACACAAAAACACACCATGCAAAAAAAATAATGCAAACATGGAAGGTGACAAGAAAGATTGAACACTACTTGATTAATGTTTAAAGAACTGCATATACATTTTCAATAGCCACTGCACATATTAATTAACAATTAAGAAATAAGAGAGAGACTCACGTTGATTGATCACACGAACATGGTTAGCTCTGGACGGCTGAAGATGTCGTTGTTTCCAAGATCGCCTAGTGCAGGATAAGAAGCCACAAGTGCATCCTGTGCGCCAATATACAGCGAGTTGTAGATCTTCCAGTATACTTCACGTACTTTCCTTGCTGGATGGAAGAGGCCCTGAAGGCAATAATTCAGAACCACGGCTGCGCCTAGAGCAACTCGCATCCCCTCGATAGCCTCCATGACAGCATTTATGAGATGGGGAGATGTCTCAAATATGTTGGGCCAGACATAGTTGAGCAAATGGACAAGAGCATCCTCACAACCCAAGCCAGCAACTCCTAGAGCCATATGCTTGATAGCAGACGCAGCCGTCTGCCTGTGAACCAGATCCCTGTCCATCAGTGCATCTTCAAGCAAGGGAGCAACAGCGTATATGTAATCTTTGCCCATCTCACCAATATACTCAAAGAGGAAAGACAGAGATTTCAAAACACCATTCTGGACATTGAGCTCCGGAACCCGGTACTCATTCATGAGGGCAGGCAAAACTGTGAACGGCGAGCAAGTTTCAGCAACAATAGCAATTGCTACAGTCGTGCAAACACGGTTCTGTCGCTCCTGCACCTTCAGGTTATTCAACAGAGTGGCCAGCACGTCCTGAGGCCCGATCGCCTTGGCAATGTAACCAAATGTGTTCACAGTGGCTCTTCTGATACCCTTCTTGTGAGCCTTCAACATTTCCAGCAGCTCAAAACAAATCCTCATCCACTCCCGAGCTGGTACGAATTCTGCTCCGCGATCAGCTATCCTACCAACTAGATCAATGCAGTTCTCTTGGACCTTCTCATGCCTATTTTTCAAGATGGGGGTCAGACGAGGAAGAAGATCCTTGATTGGAGGCGTCATCTTAGTCATGCCAATAACATTCACGATAGCCTTCAACGCTCCGAGAATTGAACCCAGCACCTCAGGATACTCCTCCCCCAGGTACTCATACAGCACAACACCCAGGTGGCCCATAAGCTGCTCCTCCTGGCACTGCTTCATCACAATAGCTATCCTTGAGATCAGATCAGCAGCTTGCTGCCTAACTTTTGCACTCTTGTTGTTCAACCGCCACTTGATGGTACCACATATCTGCGGAAGGTAAGGCTTGACCCTCTGGCCGAGCGCATTCACAACAGCTCCAAAGCCATTAAGCATGACATTTGCATCATCACTTGTCTGCTCCTGGAAAGCATACAGGATGCCATCAATAAGCAGCTCCTCCAGGCGGGGATCAATATCCGAGGCACCCAAGTTAGCCACCACCTTCTCAATTGTTTCCATCACCATTCTCCTGTAAGGCTCACTTTCATCTTTCAGATCCTCAACAATCTTCCCAACGATATCAGTAACTCCCACCTTGTTTGCCATCTCTACTGTTGTTTCCACAAGTTGCTTATAGTTCCTACGATCTAGAGCCATTCTCCTAACCCAGAAGTGTTTGAAGAACGCTGAAAGGACGGTGTGATTCCGGATACAACCAGGATCTAAACACTCTGTGCTGATGAGACACTGCCTCCGGATATAATCAGCCTGTACACCCTCTGTGCTGACACACTGCTTCACAACCTTCAGGACAATCTTCTTCATCTCTTCATCTGGGGACTTGAATTCTCTGGTTAAGACTAGCATCACACCCTTCGTGTAGAAACTGGCATACTCAGCATCCATAAGAGGGATGATGAAACCAATAGCCTTCAAGAAGGCAGCAAGGACCTTTCCACTGTGAGATCTGGTACCCTTCCAGAGAGGTCTCAACACACTATCAAAACTTTCTATACCATAGGGCGCAGCAGCTTCAGCAAGTGCAGCAAGAGAGAGAGCAGTGATTGTCCGCACTTTCTGGTTCTCATCAGTTAGACCATGCTCAATGATCTCAACTAGGTTCTTAAGGTGAGGCAGAACGGCACAGCCCATGAGAATAGCAATCTGCTGAACAATCTTGATACCAGTGTGCCGAGCTTGCCAGGACTTCTTACTCTGACAAACAGCCTTCAAAAATGGGAGGAGGGCGGGGATACCCAAAGCAGAAGCCACCACACTGAATGCCCTAGCAGTTGTATTCCTCACATACTCATCAATGTTATCAATATCCGGCCTCATGGCGGCAATCATAGTAGCAAGACCAGCAGCTTTGCTAAGATTTGAGATAATCTCCCTGCCCTCAGCACGAGCATAGTAATCCTCATCAATCAAAAGTGGCTCGATAACTACAAGAATCTTGTGCACAAATGGACGGACCAGCTCATCCAGCTTATACAGCACCCTGTCAATGACCTTCACCAGGAGATGCCGCTCCTGGTCCTCAAGCGTTGGCTGCATGAGCAATGGCAGGATTCCATTGAACAGCGGGCCAGCACCAAATTCACGTGCTTTGTCCGTGAGCTGCTTAAGTGACGTCTTTCGCTGCAGGGGCGTGCCGTTCTTCACCTTGAGCAGGAGTTTCATGATTTTTCTCTCCTTCCGCTCCTCTGGCGTCAGCTGCTCCTCGTCATCCTCATTCAGCAACTTCCCAAAGAACTGTATATCCTCTGGCTTCATGAGTGGCAACCCAGGACCCAAGTCCTTGGGCACATCAAATTGTTGCCCACGATTCTCCTCAGGAATAGCATACAATGGTGTGCTCAGAGGTGTTGGTGTAGCAAGCAGCTTCCTTGCAGGTGTGCGTATGGGCTGGTACGAAGCTGGAGGTTCAAGAATCTTGTATCCCTGCGTCGGGAACATGGCGTCAAGCTCCTCGTCAGTGAGAGGCCTGTTTCGCTCCTCGATGTCCCGCTCCATCCGCAGGAGATGGTAATACTCCGGAGTCATCGGGACAGCAGCAAGGTGCCCAGGTGTCGGCGTGGCAAGGTTCTCTCCTCCAAACGGTGTCGCTGCCGTGCCACTGGGTGTTGCGTTCCCCATACTAACCGGAGTCTCATCCCACCTCGACCTCTGCTTCTTGGGTGTTGGCGTGGCAAGCCCA
Organism: Aegilops speltoides; assembly: GCA_021437245.1. Lineage (NCBI taxonomy): Eukaryota > Viridiplantae > Streptophyta > Magnoliopsida > Poales > Poaceae > Aegilops > Aegilops speltoides. The sequence goes on from CM038145.1 coordinate 11,297,297, forward strand.
CTAGGGAGCTTAGGAGTAGCATCCCATGCCCCAGAAGGGGTGGCTCCTGCTGCAGGGGTAATGCCACCAGCTGCCGGAGTTGCATCTGCATCAGCCATCCTCCCTGGAGTCGGCGTCTCATCCCACCTGTTCCTCCTCACAGAGGGCGTCGCGTCTCCGGCACGCCCAGGGGTGGCATCCCAGCGCCCAATTCCAGGAGTTGCATCAGGGGCGTCCCAATCTGAGTCTGTCTTGGCCTTCTTCTTGGCCCCGGCAGCAGCTGCAGCCTCACCCTCCTGCGACTGATCCCACCTATTGCGCCGTTTTTTCGATGCGGCTGGCGGTGGCTGAGGCGCGGCCTTCTTCTCCTTGGCTCTCTCCCCCTCCTCCTTCTTCTTCTTAGCGATCTCCCGCAGCGTGCGGTCCTTCTCCTGCTGCGCGCTGGCCTCGCGCATGGCGTCGCCGTAGGTCCGGACGGAGGGGGCCGGGGTGGCCTCGCCCGCGGCGAACGCGTCGTGGCGCTCGGGCGAGAGGCCGCGGTCGAGGCGGCGGCGGCGGTAGTCGTCCTCGCGGTCGATGATGCGCCGGGGCTTGCTGGCGGGGGCCCCGCCGTCGTCGCCCGACACGGGGACGTCGGCGGCCGCGGCGACGGCGTGGCCCGTGTAGGAGGCGAGGCGGCGCGCGGCGGGCTCGGGCGCGTCGTCGTCGTCCTCGGAGGCCGGGATGGAGGTGTCGTAGCCGGCGAAGCCGCCGCCCCCGCCGTAGAGGTCCTTGTCGAAGGTGACGGAGGAGACGGCCATGGGGGCGCCGGCCGCCAGGGCCTCCTCCAGCCGCCGGCGCTCCTCCTGCGCGCGCGCGAGCTCCGCGTCGATCCCGTCCATGGCCGCGGCCGCGTCGCGCCCTAGGGTTTCGCGGGGGAGAGCGATGGGAATTGGGCGAGATTTGGGGCGGTTTGGGCTTCGGATCAGGCAAATCAGACCTCTCTTGGATTATATATATGGAAGGATCGAACCGACCTAAATCAAACATCAAATTCAAATTCAAAACTGAATCAACACAAGAAGAAGGATAGGTTTGGGGAGTTTTATCCTATCTTGGCTTGGCTCCTTTGCAAATAGGGTCAAAAAAGACCCAACGTACCCGAACCGACTCCTCCACTGAAACCCAAGCCAAATCTGACACAAGTCTTTCCCGATTGCACTTGTCGCCGCCACAACCTCTCGAGAGATGAAAATACAGCCCGTTGATATGGTGGCTGATGGTGGGTGCGACCCATTTGACAAGGAGGTGTTGGTGAGCACGGGCATGGTGCAAGACTACTTGGGGCAGAGGCTTGGTTGTGACACCACCAACGGGGCGCCCAAGGTGGACTCTGGAATCACCAAGTTGAAGCAGCATAACTGTCTTTCTCTTTTGGCACAACCGCCACAAGGAAATAAAGGAGCCGACAATCACTAGAGCTCTAAAAGGTTGCCTTTCAACCATAAGATTCTGCAGCTTAACGTCACATTCATGGAGAGGAAGTACAATTGTAGTCGATTTGCTATGGACAAACAAAAGAAGTTCTTCGGCCGTCTGATCTCGCCCTCTCATTCCCTTCCTCCTATTTTTTTCTCGAATATGCACGAGTGTGCATATCATATATTAAAGAAGAAAGGCATAGAAAGCCTCCACCACAATTACACGGTTTTTGTTACATATTACTCCTCACTAACCTCCCACCTCTCCACTCTAGTAAAGAAGGGATTTACATTCCCTTTCATTAGCCCGGCCGATGCCCACAGTTGGCCCTCATGCCTCACTCATCCTAGTAGATACTCCAAGCAAGGGCACGCTCCATAAAAAACAATAGCATTCCTATGCTTCCACAACTCCCACCAGACTAGAGCAATAATAGTTCTAAGGTCCATGAAGAGAGAGAGGAGAGAGAGAGAGAGAGAGAGAGAGAGAGAGAGACCAACCAGGCGGCAGAATCGAGGATCCAACGGCCTTATTCAGAGGGTTGCTGCCAGATCACACTAGTAGAAAAACACCTATTAGTCCCGGTTCATAAGGGCCTTTAGTCCCGGTTCATGAACCGGGACTAATGGGTCGTTACTAATACCTCCACCCATTAATCCCGGTTCAAACACGAACTGGGACAGATGTGCCTCCACGTGGCCGGTCCGCCGAGCCCAGTCAGGGGGGCCTTTGGTCCCGGTTGGTCCATGTTTTTTTTAGAAAAGTGGATGCTTTAGGGGTTTTGGATGTTTTTTATGTTGTTATTAGCTAGCTAATAGAGAGAAGTGTCATCTCTTATATCTTCGTCCTTGGTTTACCAATGCTGCTGCTATATTCATTTCACCCGCTGATATAACAACTCATGCATGCTCGCATCATACATCATCATATATAATAACAAGTCCTACTAATCATGCATCATCATACAAACTTCTACTCGTTATTAATAATAAGTCATACGATCATCATCCTCATAGTCATCGAACCCAACCCTACATAATTGTTCTTAGCACATGATCATCAGTAGGTAGGACCTAAACACCCTTAAGGTAAAATAGCATAAAACAATATAGACCCTGACTCTCCATTATGAAGAATGGCGATCATCCTGTCTCCAATTCTTGCCCTTTGCTGCCTTCTGCTTTCAAGAAGCTCCTTACGACTGTCCATACATTTTTCCATTCTTTGATTGTCATGTCTCCACTTCTTTTAGAAAACAGGTATGGACAGTTGAGATTCGTAGGAAGACCTGGTTGTATGTTTAAAACATGAAGGGTACTGTGCGTATACATCAGACGAGGCACACAATCATTCGGGATTATCTGTTGAAAGACATAGTAATAACTTCGTAGTTAGCAATGATGTACTAGTTTTAGAAGTGTGCAAAAAGATGCATGGATGTTGTAATAGTAAAAAATAATCTTACCAGGGTATCTCCATGGTAGTTACCGTAGTTCAACACGTGCACTAGTGGCACGTATTGACCATAATGTTGAGGAGTTTGATTGTAGATATTGTAATTCTCAAGATCAGTACAAAATGCGACCAGATGATTTTTCTCCTGATAAGTTAATTCGGAGCCTTCGGTGTAGTACGTTCTATCTACCATCTTCCGCACATTCTTTGAAGCATGAAAATATGCTATCAATGGAAATAATAAGTTGTCAACTATTTTGAAATAAACAATATAAATTACTTAATAACTATGTTAAGCTCACATGGGGGAAGAATTGGAGGTGTATCCACAAGGACCCAAATCGAAGGTCTCTCTTGCTCGATTGTAGGATCACCAAGATCCATGGTGACAAGCATACCCTCATCAAGACCATACATCTTGCAAAGTGCTTCCCAATTTTTGCAACCAAAATGGGTTACACTCTGAGCATTGTACAACTTTACTTGAAAATCCACACCATGATGGGTACTTAGGATAATTTTTTTGGTTTTGAAACTTTCATGGTCTTCAAAACCCATCCTCTCTAAGACATAGCGTCTTGCAAAGCATGGGATAAGCTAGTCGAATTGGAAAAGATGAAAAATACACGTTAAAATAGTTGAAGTCATGCTTAATACGAAAAAAAACTATTGTCGTCGTTGCGTACCGTATGAACATCGAAGGTCTCCTCGAGCTTAATGCTGAAGCGCCGATCTTCGTCCAGCTCAATGAACCTGTCGCACATACCTCGGTCGTCGTGGCACCAGTCGCACTCCCCCGGGCGGTTTTCATCGTCCGAGTACGACATTTCCGGCCTATGTTCATAATTCAAATATTAAACTAGATTCATAATTCAAAAATAGTTGATGTCAAGTCACCATTAGGATTACTTGGCTCATTTTTTCTCTTTGAAGATGGAGTATTAGCTGTGAGAGTTTCTTTTCCATGAACTTCGTACTATAAAATTGCATCTTTGATAGCTACATCATCTTGAAGCAAATGTCAAAACAAGATCAACGAAATTACACCTTTTGGAAAAGAAAAGGCTAGTAAATGGAAGTTTATTTAAAGCTCACATGGTCTCTGACCTACCTGACGAAACTTATAACAAAGGAACTCTTAGCTATTGTTATTGTTCTACCAGAGCGCTAGTGACTTCATATCACTGCCTACCACCCAAGTCTCTTATAAAGGGAAGGGCTTCACAAAGAAAACATGAGAACCTTGTCCGTCATTTAGTTCGGCCTTAGAAGTAACCAATATCATACTTGTGGTGCACTATTCAGTGTTAGATGTTCAATGCGTATTTATGACCATTTTTGTTTTTTGGTTGGTCGCTTCTCAATCTATTTGCTAGCCTTTATTTGATCTAAGCGGGAATGCTACTTGTGCATCCAACTCCTTAAACCCAAAGTTGTGCCAAATGAGTCCACCACACCTACCTATATGTGGTATTTCCATGCCGTTTCAAGTAAATTTGCATATGCCAACTCTAATTTTTCAAAATAATTTCCCGTTTTGTGTGCCCGTACCGCTCATGTGGCGGGGGGGGAATGTTTTCCATGCTAGGCTGGTTTTTCTCAGGATGAGTGTTTATACATTTGTCATTGCACGAGAGTGTGGTAGGTAATAGGGATGCTGAGTCCCGAAATGAAAATAATAATAATATGATGATAACAAGTTGTCTGAAGCTTGCACAATAAACATGCAGCACTCTTTTTAGTGTGCTTGCACTCTAAACATTTGCTTCATGAGTACCAGTGAGTCGTCTGCAAAAAGTAGGTGAGAAATGGACGATGCATTACGCAAACTCGAATGCCTTCCAAGCCATCCATCTCTTCTTCATGAGCCAACAAGCTAGATAGTCATTCAGCACAAATAAAAAAAAAGAGAAAGAGATAAAGGATCTCCTCACCTCAATCCTCTTGCGGGTATGTCTTTTTCAGTTTCAGTACCATTTAATCTAATTTTGTACTCCCTTCGTCCGAAAAAGTTTGTCTCTCAAATGGATGTATGTAGCACTAACTTGGTGCTAGATACATTCATTTGAGGGACAAGCTTTTCCGAACGAAGGGAGTAACTAACTGAAGAAGCACACTGGATTATCAGCTCAACCCAAAGTGGTGGAACTCCAACCGCGGGGTGGTGAACAAGAGCATGGCGGAGCGCAACAAGGATACTACCACGTTCCTGACCTCGCATGACAGCGTCGACTGAAATCATTTCTAGGTACATAAGTATCTATTTAATCAGAGAAACACCAAAAAAATTCCAAGATTCAACCACTAGCTAGGAACGGTCATGCCCGTCGTTTTGACCGCATTTTGAAATGGGCATAAAAAATTCAAAAAAAATCAAAAAATTAGAAAACCTTCGCATCGTGTCATTATATGTGACCAAGTTACCAACAGAAATTATAAACTTGTAATACGTCGATTATTTTTAAAAAGTGTTCTCAGAAACGAGCTATCAAGTGTGAAGTTGCATGTCTTTCAACACAAATGCTCAATCTTATGGCCACATTCATGGCATAGTTTGTTCAAATGATCTCATATTGTGCACAAGGGTGCATATTGGAATGAAAAATAATGTTGCCTACGGAAGTTTTCATTTTCTTTGGACGGAAATTTCATTTTCCATTTTCGAGTGCCCAAAATGAGTTTTTTTGTGAAGGACCTACCATATATTTGTTGCAAAATTGTACCAAATCAATTTTCTAAAGTATTAGGACATATTTAATGCACAATTCACCAAATAGTTGGGTGTCAAAAGTTTTGATCCACCACTCGTGAAAAAGATAAATTTCCGTTGATTCAGTTGGAAACGGGTCAAGTTCGAACAGTAGCTACCTCATAGTTTGCTTTTATTTTTTTTTCAAAAATCATTTCTAGGTACATAAATATCTATTTAATCAGATAAACACCAAAAAAATTCCAAGATTCAACCACTACCTAGGAACGGTCATGCCCGCCGTTTTGACCACATTTTGAAACAGGCATAAAAAATTCAAAAAAAAATCAAAAATTGGAAAACCTTCGCATTGTGTCATTATGTGTCACCAAGTTACCAGAACAAATTATAAACTTATTATACGGCGGTTATTTTAAAAAAGTGTTCTCAGAAACGAGCTATCAAGTGTGAAGATGAATGGCTTTCAACCCAAATGCTTAATCTTATGGCCACATTCATGGCATAGTTTACTAAAATGATCTCATGTTGTGCACAAGGGTACATATTGGATTGACAAACAATGTTGCCTAAGGAATTTTTCATTTTCTTTGGACGGAAATTTCATTTTCCATTTTTCGAGTGCCCAAAATGAGCTTTTTTTGTGAAGGACCTACCAAATATTTGTTGCAAAATTGTACCAAAATCAATTTTCTAAAATACTAGGACATATTTAATGCATAATTGACCAAATTATTCAGTGTGAAAAGTTTTGATCCACCTCTCGTGAAAAAGACAAATTTCCGTCGATTCAGTTGGAAGCGGGTCAAATTTGAACTGAAGCTGCCTCATAGTTTGCTCTTTATTTTTTACAAAAATTATTTCTAGGTACATAAGTATCTATTTAATTAGAAATACATGGTTTGGTGGCGATACATCGAGGTTTGGACAGTGGCCGAGGGCCCCAACTCTAGAGCGCGTAAACTCGCATGCCCGCCGCGTGGTCACCGCATGACCGTGGCGTTTCCATGCCTTCTGGGCAGCCTAGGCATGTCCAGTGTCTTTGTCACTCCCCAGGTAGGTGCTATGAAGAAAATTACAACATAATATTCTCACGAGGAGACCGAACTATGCTCAAACATGAATTAGCAGCCAAGTGTTTGATTAGCGGTACGGAAAATTCACATGGCTAATGGGCGTGAGTTTTGGCTGAGGATGATCAGTTACTAAGAAGACTGTCTTCACAAATTTTCAGCTCAAAAGGAGGAGCCTAGGTGGTACTTGATTTGCAAAGTACCACACTGGACATAAATACGAATGTTGAAGCTAGGCTCAAAACAATGAATGGACTAAGCTGAATTTTGGTGAAAGATGGTTATTTGGGAATATGAAAGCACTGTAGAAAATGGATACCATTTGAAAATGCCAAAGTGGTACTTCCTTCACAATGCTCTTCTCTGGACAGAAACTTGGGAAAATTAGTGAGAGAAATTGGCTATATGAAATGAGCTCAAATTTGGTGTAGGTAAGTTACACAGGCATATAGGATATGTGGCAAAAATTCAACTCATTAGGATATGCATAGCTAGTACTTCTTTCACAAAGGTTCTAGGTGGACAAAAACTTTGGAAATTTGCCGAGGATGATTTACCGGGCAAATGGAGCTGAATTTTGTCATGAGGCAATGATTTGGATAGGAAAGAGTGCCCAAAATTTTTGAGGGCAACCAAGAATATATAAATAGCACTTCCTTCACAATGCTCTTCTGGATGTAAACTTCGAAAATTAGTGAGAGAAATTGACTAAATGAACTGAGCTCAAATTTTGTGTAGGTAAGTTACATATGCATATATTATGTGGCAAAAATTCAACTCATTAGGATATGCATAGCTAGTACTTCTTTCACAAAGGTTCTAGGTGGGAAAAAACTTTGGAAATTTGCCGAGGAAGATTTATTGGGCAAATGGAGCTGAATTTTGTCATGAGGCAATGATTTGGATAGGAAGTGCCCAAAAATTTTGAGGGCAACCAGGAATATATAAATAGCACTTCCTTCACAATTCTCTTCTCTGACAAAAACTTCAGAAAATTAGTGAGAGAAATTGGCTAAATGAACTGAGCTCAAATTTAGTGTAGGTAAGTTACATAGGCATATAGAATATGTGGCAAAAATTCAACTCATTAGGATATGCATAGCTAGTACTTCTTTCACAAAGGTTCTAGGTGGACAAAAACTTTGGAAATTTACCGAGGAAGATTTATGGGCAAATGGAGCTAAATTTTGTCATGAGGCAATGATTTGGATAGGAAATAGTGCCCAAAATTTTGAGGGCAATCAAGAATATATAAATAGCACTTCCTTCACAAAGTGTTGTTACGAATGAATAGGAAAATGAATATTGTTGAATTATTTTGAACTAGTCAAGGAAGGTTTTTTACATATTTGACGAAGATATGACCCAAAGAATTTATGAGTTTTTTTTGGGAATTTTGGGAATGACAGAAATATAGGTTACTTCACAACCTAGGGCAAAAATTGACATATGGACATGACACATAGGCAAAACTGATGAGGTGGCGCCTAGTCATAGCAACCCATCACAATTTACAAGTTTATGACCATCTATATTGGTCGTGATCAGCTAGAAATAAGGCAGCGGGCTAGTGCTATCTGCTTTATGACCATTTTGTGTAAGGAAATTCCGACCTTTCTGACAAAAATGGTCGTTATAGTTCAGGGTTTGGAGCCCCGAACAACTTTTGACCAATTGGTCTCAAATGGTCGAGATTTATGAACAAGTTGACATATTTCTTATAGTGATCATGACTTGGTCCAGGAGGTCCATCCTGTTTTGACTTTTGACTTGTCCCACCCATCTATTTTCTGTTGCGTATATAAAGGACAAACAATGAGCATCATCATAAAAAAAAAGAAAAATGATGCTGAAAAATTGTATATCATCCAACAAAGTCATGTGACTAAATTCCTACTAAACTAAGCAAAAAGCAATTCACAAAAGTAGACAATGAAAGGGTTGTAAACTATCTGAATTTCACTATGTTACAACATTAATACAAACTTAAGTAACATGACTACGAGGAGCAAAAAAATGTGTTACACATCAGGCACCTGAAAAAAACACATATCATGACTACTAGGCAACAGATGCGGATCGGACGACGTGGACGCGTGTGTGTGCTCGGTAAGTCAAACGAGCACAGCTGCACTTTTTAAATTTTATTAGGTAGACACATTCATTTATTTTGAGACCTCGGAGGGAGTATTTGGAAAGGAGAAAGAGAGCCCAAGCCATATTTTGGTGCGGCCGCGAATAACTGGGCCGAAGCCATTTCCGCTGTGGCTCGGACGGTCCGGCCCACCACATTCCAGTCCCACAGCCCGCACCAAATCCCCGCAGACCAAAACCCCGTCGTCCTCCTCCGTCCTCCTCCCCTCCCTCCCTCCCTCCCTCCCTCCCTCCAATTCGAAGGAGCGCAAGGGGCCCTAGTGACCGATGCAGCCGGGCGGCGGCCGCCGCGGAGGCGAGGAAGACAGCGCCGGCAAGCTCGTCCGCGCTCCGAACTGGTTCGCCGTGTCCGCCGGCAACCTCAACCGCGGGGTGGTGTACAAGAGCAGGGCGGAGCGCGACAAGGATACTACCACGTTCCTGGCCTCGCATGACAACGTCGACCGGAAGGTACCGATGCTGGGATTCTTCTAGTTCTATCCTTGATTCTGCTAGGGTTTCCGTACCACTCGTGATTGCATCTTACTCTCCCGCTCTCTGTACGTGAAGGAACTCTACACCTACCGCGTGCCCAAGGGGATGCGTAATCAAGGGGAGCCCGTTGATGGCATGAATTTGGAGCTGGTTGGATCCCTAAATTCGGGGGGCTTCAATAGAAGGTGAGCTGTGGACTTTTGGTGGTTTGGTCTTTATTCAATTGATTGAAATGATGTCCGTGTTGTATGCCGTCAACTGATACCTGGAATGCTCTGAATTGAAATGTGTCTCCAGGCAATTTCTGGAACTCGTCATCGTGGGCCGTGCTGGATCACCCGAGGGGAAGACGCTGTGGGGCATGTGCAAGGCCGACTTCCGCAAGGCCGAGGATCTGTCGGAAAGGATCAGAAAGGAGAACGGGAACCCGGTTCCCATCCCCAACCACTTCTCGGAGCCACCGGCGCTCCTCAAGGCGTAGAAGGGGCTTGCGCCAAGTCACCCACTTGTCGATACTGTATTGAACTTGGGGATGGGTCTCAGCTTGAGATGTCAAATCGTTTTGGGTGGAGCCAGTGTCAGGCTTATTTGTATCCCCTTCTTAGTTGGCCGCGTGGAGGTGAATTGCATTTGTCATTTGATTGCTTGACATGGTTATGACGCAACTGTGCAAGAGGTGTATTACTTCTGTTGGTAGAAGTGCAGCGGAATATATGTGCAAATTTTGATGGATGTCACCTGCCTAGCGCTTTATATTACTTCTGCTGTGGAGTCTTTTTCTTTTTTTCTTTTTCTTATGCAGGCAACTTAAATAGCCGAGAATTTCTGCCCGCGTGTTACCGTCACCACCTCAAAGCATGATTTTTCACATGCCCTGGCTGGAAGGTTTGTCAGTTTGTGCCTTATTACATGCCTGTAAGATTCTGTGTAGTATGTTACATCTTGCTTTACTATGCACTACAATAACATTGTGCCCGTAGATGTGTACTTGAAAATTGCATAAACCAGAGTCATGATATATAGTATGGTATTACTGATTCAACCTCAAAGTGATAGCTGCAGGTTTCTTCCTTAATGAGCAAAACTAGTGACATTTGATAACTTCACAATAATCCATTGTTTGAATCTTCTCTCGGCCACTGCCCGTGCATTTAGGCGTTTTGCTAGCTCTGTCATTTAGTGGTGACTACTAACACTGGGTGATAGGTTACTCCATTTGTAATCGCCACTCAACTGATTGAAATAGAACCTACACTAGCAGTCTGTGAGCGCAAGTGGTATGATGAGAGTAGCTTGACCACAACTTTGTTTTAGTTTTACCCAAGATAACTGCTAATTTAGAAGAGACATAGAAGAAACGAAAAGAAGATATCTCTGTATCAACTAAAGGCTGATTCCTTATTAGCACTTAGTAAGCATAATGGTTTTCACCGTAACATATACCAAATGCCGTCTTTTACCATATGTTTTCTCTTGTGTTGCGTTTGTTTGTGCTCTTTGAATATGCTGGCTACCCAGATAGCTGTTCTCCGCAGATTATCGTCTACATTTCTTATCCGCAATTTTGATTTAGTTTGCCGATGTGCAGCTTTGAGATAACTTACTGGTCATCTCTTGTTTCAAGGGTTTCAGCGCGAACTGAAAAACGCATGCTTGTTTCTTTATGATGGCAGTGATGACGTAGCTATGGGCGGGCGTATTACCACCCTGTCTAGAGCTAGTACTTGAAGGGATCCATCCAGGTAGCATTTCCCTGTCCTTCTCTCGACACCACACATGGATGCATGCTTATGATCGCCTTTGGTTTGTTGGCTGGTGTTAGTTGAACTCGCAGCCTTTCTAAAACATTTTGAGTTTTGCCCGTCTGCTAACTTGGTGTTGTTATACTTAATTTGCATTGTGCCCTTGTTTTCTTTCTTCCCACCACCATCGCCTGTCAAGGAATACTGGCATTTGGACCTTTTGCTTGCTCTGTCATTTAGATTTATTGGGGACTAATGCTAGGGGGTAGCTTACTTCATTTGTGATCTCCAAACAACTAATTGAAACAAGCAAGTATGATGAGAGTAAGTAGACCACAGCTTTGTTTTAGTTTTACTGAAGATAATTGCTAATTTAGAAGAGACATAGAAGAAACAAAAGGAAAAGGAAAAGAAGAGAGAAGAGACTAGGTGTTGTTATATTTTAAGTTTGTTCTGTGTTGTTATACATAGCATCTTGTTGAGCGGCGTTGCATGGTTGATTTGTCTTGTAAACTAGTATATGTCATTATGTTTGCTGCATATGACTGGAATTACGATGTCCGTGATTGTGCAAGTTTCCTGTCAGGAGAAGTGGTATATATACTGGAATTAGACGTTTTGCTAGCTCTGTCGATTATATGTAGTGGCTACTAACGTTTTTTTTTCTGATGGATTCGTCTTGTCATCCTTCTTTTTGGGTGTTGTCAATTGCGCAACTAACATGTCTCTGTCATGTTGATATCTTGGTAAAGGTCAAGTCACTCGCATCTTACCAGTTTTGTGGGCTCCACTTAGCTGGAGGATTTTCTGATGGCGCACTGTACACATTTCTCATTAAGGTACATACCACTTGCTGTTGCAGCGTATTTCTTATGTTTCCATACTCCTTTTGACACGTGAATGCAGATGATGGATTTGGATTGCTACTGGTGTTCATTGATTTCGTACGCCATTCTAAAACATTTTGAGTTTGCCCGTTCATGTGTCGCTGACTGGCCGATGTGCTTGGTGTTGCTATACTTGCTCCGCAGCCTTGTTTCCTTTCTCTCGGCCACTGCCATCGAGGTATACTAGCATTTAGGTGTTTTGCTAGCTCTGTCATTTGGTGGTGACTAACACTGGGGGATAGGTTACTCCATTTCTAGTCGCTACTCAATTGATTGAAATAGAACCTACACTAGTCTGTAAGCGCAAGTACCATAAGAGTAGCTTGACCACAACTTTGTTTTAGTTTTATCCATGATAAGTAACTGCTAATTTAGAGAAGACAGAAGAAACGAAAAGAAGAAGATATGTCTGTATCAACTAAAGGCTGATTCCTTAGTACTTGCAAAGAACAATGTTTTTCACCGTACCATACCAAATGCCGTCTTATACCATATGTTTTCTTTTGTGTTGCATTTGATTGTACTCTTTTGAATATACTGGCTACCGAGATGGCTGTTCTGCACAGCTCATCATCTACATTTTTTATCCGAACTGAAACACGTATGCTTGTTTCTTTAAATTGGCAGGGATGATGTAGCTAAGGGCGGGCAAGTTACCACCCTATCTAGAGCTAGTACTTGAAGGGATCCATCCAGGTAGGATTTCCCTGTCCTCTCCACACCACACATGAATGCTTATGATCGCCTTGGTTTGTTGGCTGGTGTCCGTTGAACTCGCAGCCTTTCAAAAACATTCTGAGTTTGCCTGTGCATGTGTCGCTGACTGATCTGCTAACTTGGTGTTGTTATGCTTAATTTGCATCGTGCCCTCGTTTTCTTTGTTCCCACCACCATCGCCAAACAAGGAAAACTGGCACTTGGACCCTTTTGCTAGCTCTGTCAATTGGATTTTGAGGGTAGCTTACTTCATTTGTGATCTCCATACAAACTAATTGAAACAAGCGAGTACGATGAGACTAGAGCTTTGTTTTTAGTTAGTTTTACTGTAGATAATTGCTAATTTAGAAGAGACATAGAAGAAATGAGGAAAAAAGAGAGAAGAGGCTAGGTGTTGTTGTGTTTTGAGTTCCCTCCGTGTTGTTATACATAGTATCTTGTTAAGCGTCGTTGCATGGTTGATTTATCTCGTAAACTGGTATATGTCATTCTGTTTGCTGCATATGACTTGAATTACGATGTCTGTGATTGTGCAAGTTTCCTGTCAGGAGAAGCGGTATATACACTGGAATTGGACGTTTTGCTAGCTCTGTCGATTGGATTAAGTGGAAATTAACGCTGGGGGGGTTGGTTACTTCTTTTTTATAATCTCCACTCAACTGATTGAGATAGAAACTACACTAGTCTGTTAAGGCAAGTACGGTGGGAGTAGGTAGAGGCCACGGCTTTGTTTTAGTTTTACCGAAGGTAGCTGGTCATTCAGAAGAGACATAGAAGAAACAAAAAGGAAAATATATCTTTATGTATCAACTAAAGGCTGATCTGATTGCTTAGCACTTAAGAATAAAGGTTTTTCACCATACCATACAATTACCAAATGCCGTCTCCTAGCCCTGTTGTGTTGTGCTTGGTTGTGGTGTTGGGATATACGTACTCGCTATCGAGATGGCTGTTCTGTGCAGCTTGTTGTCTACATTTTTGTGCAACTTTGACATAGCCTACTGGACATCTCTTAATTGCAAATGTTTCTTTGAGCGGTGAACTAAAATATGTATGTATGTATGTATGCTTGTTTCTTCAAGAAGATGATGGCAGGGTTGATGCGACTAGGGGTAAATGACCCTATAACGATGCATGGTTGATGTTGTCCCCAACAGATCTAGGGCTGGTACATGAAGGACTATCTATCTCTCTGCTATGTCTATCTATCTAGCTAGCTATCCAGGCATTTGTTTGCATTTCCATTTCTGATATGATGTATGGCATTGGTTTGCTGACTGGTGTTTGTTGATCTCGCAGGCCATTCCAAACATTTTTGAATTTGCCCGTCGCTGACCGACTGATGTGCTTAGCTTGGTGTTGTTATACTTTGCTCCGTGCCCTTGGTGTACATTGCATCGTCGGTAATCGCTATGCAAGTGGTTACTTGCTCGTACATATACTCCCTCCGTCCCGACAGAGAGAGTATATGTCATTGGTATATATGTATCCGGAGAGAGGTAGATTCTCTCGTAAACTGGCGTTTTTGGTTGGTCACGTCCGCCCTACGTAAACTGCGCCAAAACCTTAGATCAACCATCAATTTCCTGGTGATGCATGTAGTCGCTGTGCTGTCTAAACGTTGAACATTAGGCTATATATAAAATGAACCATATCGATGAAATTTTCCTATCCCTAAAAAAGAAAAAGCTTCAAATTTGAAAGGCACAAACTGGACCGTTTCCGACATAGTTAAATTGCATCATTTTGCAGGCTGGTTCGGTGCAAACGGCGTATGGCTAGTCCGGTAGAGCAGCACACAGGGAATGGATATAGTAGTTCTTTGTCTTTCCATCTTCATCAGCGACATGAAAATGGATCAAGACCTTCAACTCTCTTGTGCCTGGTTGTGGAACAAAGATGCGTTTATAGATGGATGTATTTCGAAGAAACAAATAGATCAAGACCCTCAACTCTCTTGTGCCTGGTTGTGGAACAAAGATGCATTTATATATAGATGGATGTATTTCGAACAAACGAATAGATCAAGACCCTCAACTCTCGTGTGCCTGGTTTCGGAACAAAGACGCGTTTATAGATGGATGTATTTCGAAGAAACGAATAGATCAAGACCCTCAACTCTCTTGTGCCCGGTTTCGGAACGAAGATGCGTTTATAGATGGATGGATTTCAAAGAAACGAATAGATCAAGACCCTCAACTCTCTTGTGCCCGGTTTCGGAACAAAGATGCGTTTATAGATGGATGTATTTCAAAGAAACGAATAGATCAAGACCCTCAACTCTCTTGTGCCCGGTTTCGGAACAAAGATGCGTTTATAGATGGATGGATTTCGAAGAAACGAATAGATCAAGACCCTCAACTCTCTTGTGCCCGGTTTCGGAACAAAGATGCGTTTATATAGATGGATGGATTTCAAAGAAACGAATAGATCAAGACCCTCAACTCTCGTGTGCCTGGTTTCGGAACAAAGATACGTTTATAGATGGATGTATTTCGAAGAAACGAATAGATCAAGACCCTCAACTCTCGTGTGCCTGGTTTCGGAACAAAGATGCTTTTATAGATGGATGTATTTCAAAGAAACGAATAGATCAAGACCCTCAACTCTCTTGTGCCTGGTTTCAGAACAAAGACGCGTTTATAGATGGATGTATTTCGAAGAAACGAATAGATCAAGACCCTCAACTCTCGTGTGCCTGGTTTCGGAACAAAGACGCGTTTATAGATGGATGTATTTCGAAGAAACGAATAGATCAAGACCCTCAACTCTCGTGTGCCTGGTTTCGGAACAAAGATGCGTTTATAGATGGATGTATTTCGAAGAAACGAATAGATCAAGACCCTCAACTCTCTTGTGCCTGGTTTTGGAACAAAGATGCGTTTATAGATGGATGTATTTCAAAGAAACGAATAGATCAAGACCCTCAACTCTCTTGTGCCTGGTTTTGGAACAAAGATGCGTTTATAGATGGATGTATTTCGAAGAAACGAATAGATCAAGACCCTCAACTCTCTTGTGCCTGGTTTCGGAACAAAGATGCGTTTATAGATGGATGTATTTCAAAGAAACGAATAGATCAAGACCCTCAACTCTCTTGTGCCTGGTTTCGGAACAAAGACGCGTTTATAGATGGATGGATTTCAAAGAAACGAATAGATCAAGACCCTCAACTCTCTTGTGCCTGGTTTCGGAACAAAGATGCGTTTATAGATGGATGGATTTCAAAGAATCGAATAGATCAAGACCCTCAACTCTCTTGTGCCTGGTTTCGGAACAAAGATGCGTTTATAGATGGATGGATTTTGAAGAAATGAATAGATCAAGACCCTCAACTCTCTTGTGCCTGGTTTCGGTACAAAGATGCGTTTATAGATGGATGGATTTCAAAGAAACGAATAGATCAAGACCCTCAACTCTCTTGTGCCTGGTTTCGGAATAAAGACGCGTTTATAGATGGATGTATTTCGAAGAAACGAATAGATCAAGACCCTCAACTCTCGTGTGCCTGGTTTCGGAACAAAGACGCGTTTATAGATGGATGTATTTCGAAGAAACGAATAGATCAAGACCCTCAACTCTCTTGTGCCTGGTTTCGGAACAAAGACGCGTTTATAGATGGATGTATTTCGAAGAAACGAATAGATCAAGACCCTCAACTCTCTTGTGCCTGGTTTCGGAACAAAGACGCGTTTATAGATGGATGTATTTCGAAGAAACGAATAGATCAAGACCCTCAACTCTCTTGTGCCTGGTTTCGGAACAAAGATGCGTTTATAGATGGATGTATTTCGAAGAAACGAATAGATCAAGACCCTCAACTCTCTTGTGCCTGGTTTCGGAACAAAGATGCGTTTATAGATGGATGTATTTCGAAGAAACGAATAGATCAAGACCCTCAACTCTCTTGTGCCTGGTTTCGGAACAAAGATGCGTTTATATATAGATGGATGTATTTCGAAGAAACGAATAGATCAAGACCCTCAACTCTCTTGTGCCTGGTTTCGGAACAAAGATGCGTTTATATATAGATGGATGTATTTCGAAGAAACGAATAGATCAAGACCCTCAACTCTCTTGTGCCTGGTTTCGGAACAAAGATGCGTTTATAGATGGATGGATTTCAAAGAAACGAATAGATCAACTCTTTGCTTCATCAGGAGCATAATCATATTGCTTCATCAGGCAAGAGTAAACATGTATAGGTTTTGGCCATTAAAAACCAAGTAAACATCTCATATTGCTTCATCAGGCAAGAGTAAACATGTAGGTTTTGGCCATTAAAAACCAAGTAAACATCTCATATTGCTTCATCAGGCAAGAGTAAACATGTAGGTTTTGGCCATTTATTAAAAACCAAGTAAACATCTCATATTGCTTCATCAGGCAAGAGTAAACATGTATAGGTTTTGGCCATTAAAACCAAGTAAACATCTCATATTGCTTCATCAGCAAGAGTAAACATGTAGGTTTTGGCCATTAAAAACCAAGTAAACATCTCATATTGCTTCATCAGGCAAGAGTAAACATGTAGGTTTTGGCCATTTATTAAAAACCAAGTAAACATCTCATATTGCTTCATCAGGCAAGAGTAAACATGTATAGGTTTTGGCCATTAAAACCAAGTAAACATCTCATATTGCTTCATCAGGCAAGAGTAAACATGTAGGTTTTGGCCATTTATTAAAAACCAAGTAAACATCTCATATTGCTTCATCAGGCAAGAGTAAACATGTATAGGTTTTGGCCATTAAAACCAAGTAAACATCTCATATTGCTTCATCAGGCAAGAGTAAACATGTAGGTTTTGGCCATTAAAACCAAGTAAACATCTCATATTGCTTCATCAGGCAAGAGTAATAAGATACCCAAACCATTTCATCCAGGGTCATCACTCTTTGGTGTCCGTATCTTTCATTCAGAGACACCAAGTTGATATAGTTTCTCAACTCTTGGTGCACAGTTTTGGAAGAAGGATATAAATTTCGATACATCATCAAACAGAAAGAGATTTAATTCAAGCCTACATTTCTCTTGGCATAAAACATTCTTCTCTGGGGCGTTCATCAGGATTGGTAACAGAAAAGTGAAACAAACTACACTCCTCAATCAATCAAACGAGAAAAGAAAAGCAAGCAATTAACATCAGGAGCATATTTTGATAGCAAACACAGGTCTTGCTCATTAGTCATTACACATGGTATCAATCAAGATATAGATAAGATGAAGCATTCAACAAGGGAGGATTGGGTAGGGTAGCTAACATGAGGAGCATAACAACATTCACGCGGATACAGAGACAGAAAAGTGGAACCCAAAGCATTCCATCCATCCATCCATTCCAGGGTCTTCACTCTTGGCCGTAGTAGATGGCCTCCTCATCATCATCCCCGGGACGAACCACGAAGTCGTCGAGCCCCTCGTCGCCGGGGTGGTACAGGTCGAACTTGCTGAAGTCGAGCGTCGCCCACTTTTCCCTGACCCACGCCTCCGACCTGGCCCTCTCGGCGAAGTAGCCGTCCTCCACCTCCACGTAGCCCTTGGTGAAGAACTGCTCCACGACGTCGTCGCGGAACTCGTTCCACATGGCGCCGATCCTCCCGGCGAGCGCCACCCTCTCCGAGTCCTCGGGCGTCGGGCAGGGCTCGCTCTTGAGGGCCAGGATGAGATTGATGTCCGACTGGGACAGCCGCGGCTTCTGCCGGCCGCCGGAGACCGCCTTGTCATGGTCCAGGATCTGCCCGGTCGCCGCCGCCGCCGCCTTCCTCATCTCCTGCGCGGACGACGCCCTTGTTGCGTTGGCGTCGAGGTTGAGTGCCTTCAGCGGAACACGGCCGACGCCGGCAACCTCCATCGGAGCCTCCTCACCGGCGATCGGTCGCTAGATCCTCAGCGATTTCGAAGGTGTGGAATCGTTGGGTGGGGAACTGCGAGGGGAGGGGGAGGGGGCGGCGATGAATATAAAGGCGGAGGGGAACGAACCAACCCTAGCCCTACCTGCCCACACTCGGACGGACTTGGAAATCTGGTGCGTCGCCGAGTCCGACTGCCTATCCTATCCGCCCCGGCCCGGCCCATCACAACAACACAATAATAATGCCTCCTATTGCCCCGGCCCACGATATTTTATTCTCCCTCTTCCACTCGGTAACCCACAAAGCAAATAAGGTTCACTCTTCCATTCAAAGAAAAAAAATACTATGCTGAACGGCCCAAGACAACCAAGGAGTCCGACGCTCGCCAGCTCAACCAGGAGCTCCTCCGACAATGTCTTGTCAAGTTACAGCGCAAGCACGCCACTACAGCCGGGCGAGAATGCCGCGGAGGCTAGGGACGCCCGTAATATTTTATTCTCCTTCTTCCCACAGTGGTAACCCACTAAAAGCAAAAAATGGTTCTCACTTCCACTCGAAGAAAAAAAATGCTTCACTCAAGGGAAAAAAAAATCACCGACAAAGTTTTAATAAGCGCGCGCTCGACAGCCTTTGCAAAGATGCACTTGTCACCGCCACATGCCCTGGCCGAGCCGGTGCTCGCGGAGGCCTACGCGTTGGAAATGGTCGAAGACGACCAAGGAGTCTGACACTCGCCATCTCAACGAGGAGCTCCTCCGCCAATGTCTTGTCGAGTTAGAGCGCGAGCATGCCACTACAGCCGCGGGAGAATGCCGCGGACGCTAGGGACTCCCGCAATATTTTATTCTCCTTCTTCCCACTATGGGTAACCCACTAAAAGAAAAAAAATTAGGTTCTCACTTACACTCGAAGAAAAAAAAGCTTCACTCAAGGGAAAAAAAAAATCACCGACAAAGTTTCTATAAACGTGCGCTCCGCAGCCTTTGCAAAGATGCACTTGTCACCGCCACATGTCCTGACCAACCCACAAGGCCCAGGCGTTGGTACGGTCAAAGACGACCAAGGAGTCTCACACTCGCCAGCTCAACGAGGAGCTCCTCCGCTAATGTCTTGTCGAGTTAGAGGGCGAGCACGCCACTACAATCGAGGGAGAATGCCGTGGAGGCTAGGGACGCCCGTAATATTTAATTCTCCTTCTTCCCGCTGTGGGTAATCCACTAAAAGCAAAATTTTGGTTCACTCTTCCACTCGAAGAAAAATAAATGCTTCATTCAAGGGAAAAAAAAATCATGAACTAGGTTTTTATAAGCGTGTGCCGATCGGCACGCGCTCGGCAACATTTGCAAAGTTGCACTTGTCATCACCACATGTCCCTGCCGACCCAGTGCTTGCGGAGGCCTAGGCGTTGGAAAAGGTCGAAGACGACCAAGGAGTCTGACACTCGCCAGCTCAACCAGGAGCTCCTCCGCTAATGTCTTGTCGAGTTAGAGCGCGAGCACGCCACTACAGCCGAGGGAGAATGCCGCGGAGGCTAGGGACGCCTGTAATATTTTATTCTCCTTCTTCCCATTGTGGGTAATCCACTAAAAGCAAAAATTTGGTTCACTCTTCCACTCGAAGAAATTTTTTTGCTTCACTCAAGGAAAAAAAAATCATGGACTAAGTTTTTGTAAGCGTGTGCCGCTCGGCACACACTCGACAACCTTTGTAAAGATGCACTTGTCATCGCCACATGTCCCTGCCGACCCAGTGCTTGCGGAGGCCTAGGCGTTGGAAAAGGTCGAAGACGACCAAGGAGTCTGACACTCGCCAGCTCAACCAGGAGCTCCTCCGCTAATGTCTTGTCGAGTTAGAGCTCGAGCACGCCGCTACAGCCGAGGGAGAATGTCGCGGAGGCTAGGGACGCTTGTAATATTTTATTCTCCTTCTTCCCACTGTGGGTAATCCACTAAAAGCAAAAATTTGGTTCACTCTTGCACTTGAAGAAAAAAATTTGCTTCACTCAAGGAAAAAAAATCATGGACTAAGTTTTTATAAGCGTGTGCCGCTCGGCACACGCTCGACAGCCTTTGTAAAGATGCACTTGTCATCGCCACATGTCCCTGACGACCCAGTGCTTGCGGAGGCCTAGGCGCTGGAAAAGGTCGAAGACGACCAAGGAGTCTGACACTCGCCAGCTCAACCGGGAGCTCCTCCGCTAATGTCTTGTCGAGTTAGAGCGCGAGCACGCCACTACAGCCGGGGAAGAACGCCGCGGAGGCTAGGGACGCCCGTAATATTTTATTCTCCTTTTTCCCAATGTGGGTAATCCACTAAAATTAAAAATTTGGTTCACTCTTCCACTTGAAAAAAATGCTTCACTCAAGGGAAAAAAATCACGGACTAAGTTTTTATAAGCGTGTCCGCTCGGCACGGGCTCGACAGCCTTTGCAAAGATACACTTGTCATCACCACATGTACCCAGTGCTTGCGGAGGCCTAGGCGCTGGAAAAGGTCGAAGACGACCAAGGAGTCTGACACTCGCCAGCTCAACCAGGAGCTCCTCCGCTAATGTCTTGTCGAGTTAGAGCGCGAGCACGCAACTACAGCCGGTGGAGAATGCCGCCGAGGCTAGGGACGCCCGTAATATTTCATTCTCCTTCTTCCCACCGTGGGTAATCCACTAAAAGCAAAATTTTGGTTCACTTTTCCACTCGAACAAAAAAAATGCTTCACTCAAGGAAAAAAAAATCATGAACTAAGTTTTTATAAGCGTGTGCTACTCGGCACGCGCTCAGTAGCATTTGCAAAGATGCACTTGTCATCGCCACATGTCCCCGTCGATCCAGTGCTTGTGGAGGCCTAGGCGTTGGAAAAGGTCGAAGACGACCAAGGAGTCTGACACTCGCTAGCTCAACCGGGAGCTCCTCCGCTAATGTCTTGTCGAGTTAGAGCGCGAGTACGCCACTACAGCCGAGGGAGAATGCCGCGGAGGCTAGGGACGCCCAT
The DNA here is from genome assembly GCA_021437245.1 of Aegilops speltoides. Classification (NCBI taxonomy): domain Eukaryota; kingdom Viridiplantae; phylum Streptophyta; class Magnoliopsida; order Poales; family Poaceae; genus Aegilops; species Aegilops speltoides. Next base: position 11,318,789 of record CM038145.1, read on the forward strand.
AACATTTTGTTCTCTTCCCACTGTGGGTAATCCACTAAAAGCAAAAATTTGGTTCACTCTTCCGCTCGAAGAAAAAAATTGCTTCACTCAAGGGAAAAAAAATCACGGACTAAGTTTTTATAAGCGTGTGTGCCGCTCGGCACGCGCTCGGCAGCCTTTGCAAAGATGCAATTGTCATCACCTCATGTACCCAGTGCTTGTGGAGGCCTAGGCGTTGGAAAAGGCCGAAGACGACCAAGGAATCTAACACTCACCAGCTCAACTAGGAGCTCCTCCGCTAATGTCTTGTCGAGTTAGAGCACGTGCACGCAACTACAGTAGGGGGAGAATGCCGCGGAGGCTAGGGACACCCGTAATATTTTATTCTCCTTCTTCCCACTGTGGGTGACCCACTAAAAGAAAAAAAATTGTTTCACTCTTCCACTCAAAGAAAAAAATGTTTCACTCAAGGGGAAAAGTCACCAAGTTTTTATAAGCGTGTGCCACTCGGCACGCGCTCGGCAGCCTTCGCAAAGAAGCACTTGTCACCGCCACATGCCCTGGCCGAGCCAGTGCTTGCGGAGGCCTACGCGTTGGAAAAGGTCGAAGACGACCAAGGAGTCTGACACTCGCCAGCTCAACCAGCAGCTCCTCCGCTAATGTCTTATAGAGTTAGAGCGCGAGCATGCCACTACAGCCGGGGAAGAATGTCGCGGAGGCTAGGGACGCCCGTAATATTTTATTCGCCTTCTTCCCACTGTGGGTAATCCACTAAAAGCAAAAAATTGGTTCACTCTTCCACTCGAAGAAAAAAATGCTTCACTCACGGGAAAAAAATCACGGACTAAGTTTTTGTAAGCGTGTGCCGCTCGGCACGTGCTGGGCAGCCTTTGCAAAGATGCACTTGTCATTGCCACATGTCCCTGCCGACCTAGTGCTTGCGGAGGCCTAGGCATTGAAAAAGGTCGAAGACGACCAAGGAGTCTGACAGTTGCCAGCTCAACGAGGAGCTCCTCCGCCAATGTCTTGTTGAGTTAGAGCGCGAGCACGCCACTACAATCGGGGGAGAATGCCGCGGAGGCTAGGGACACCCGTATATTTTATTATCCTTCTTAACACTATGGGTAACCTAAAAGCATAAATTTGGTTCACTCTTCCACTCGAAGAAAAAAAAATGCTTCACTCAAGGGAAAAAAAATCACCGACTAAGTTTTTATAAGTGTGTGCCGCTCGGCAGCTTTTGGGAAGATGCTCACGGAGGCCTCGGCGTTGGAACGCCGGAAGACAACCAAGGAGTCTGACGCTCGCCAGCTCAGCCAGGAGCTCCTCTACCAATGTCTTGTCGAGTTGGAGCCGACCCATTTCGGACTCCTTCCCCACCGGTTGATACCGTTTTCTTTTCATTTTCCATTGTTTTTTCTTACCTTTTTCTTTCTTTCTATTTTTTTGTTTTTATTTTTGGTTATGTTTATTTTCATTTTCCTTTTTTATTTTCAATTTTTTTTCCTTATTTCTTTCTTTCTTTAATTTTCCTTTTATTCCTTCTCTTTTTTGCTACCATCTTTTTAATTTTAGAACATATTTTCTAAAATATTTAATCTTTTTGGAAAATCATGAACATAATTGAAACCGTGAACTATTTTTTTACAAATTCACTAACATCTTTGGAAATTGTGAACATTTTCTTTTAAGCCCGCGAACATCTTTATTGAATTGCGAACATTTTTTGGAAATTGGGGGAACAAATTTTGTAATAAACATTTTTTTTTTGTTTTGACGAACATTTCTGAAATGCGTCAACATTTTTCAAATGCATGCACATTTTTTGAATTGATTAACTTTTTTGATTCTTTTGATTATTTTTTGAAAATACGTAAACATTTTTTGAATTTGTGAACATTTCTTCAATTTAATAACATGTTTTGAACACATGAACATTTTTTCAAAATCTTGAACAAGTTTTGAATATGCAAATATTTTTGTAAAATCACAAACATTTTTTGAATCTACAGACATTTTATGGTTTCTTGAAAAAAAAGTCACAACCATTTTTATATTTTGGAACGTTTTGTAATCCCAAATTATTTAAAATTGAAAAAAATGGAATATAAAAAAGAAATTAAGAAACAGAGCGCCCGCACATGGGCCGGTGCAAAACGGTGTGCTGGGGGTGCGCCTGCGCCTCCTCCCGATGCGCAGCCCGCGGTACAGGAGGTCGTGTAACTATGGTTCACCCTTCTTCTTAAAGAAAACAATACAGTAAAGTCAAGGGAAAAATCATCGACAAAGATATTATAAGCGTATGCCGCTAGGCTCGTGCTCAACAGCCTTCGCGAAAATGCACTTGTCACCGTCACATGTCCTCGCCGACCCAGTGCTCGCGGAGGCCATGGCATTTGAACAGTCGAAGATGACCAAAGAGTCCGAGGCTCGCCGCGCGTGCTAGCTCTACCGGGAGCTCCTCCGCCAATATTTAATTCTCCTTCTTTCGCTATGTAACCGACAAAGTAAGTAAGGTCCACTCTTCGAATCAAAGAAAAAAATATGGTTCACTCAAGGAACAAACAATATGGACCATAGCAACCATCACTCCCGAATCTAAAAAACACCAATGCAGTCCATGCTGCTAGATGAGTCGATTGAACGGTCCCGCACGCTACAGAGTCGAGGATATGTGGGTCGTCGACCTAGGATCATCCCCAAGCTAGTCAGACCTCGGCACCTTCATCCACTAAGGTCGAAGAAGAAAGACACCACCGCAAACCACCATCCACACCCCGCGCTCCAGAACAACAACACACCATGTACTAACCAACACCGTTTCCTAGAAGAGCGATGAAGCCGGCCAGCACAACCAATGCCTTGGCGCAAGGCGAAGGCGATGTCCGAGAGGTTGCGACTAAACCTGGCCATCGACAGCCCGACCCGACCTGGACCGAAAATCACAGGTCGAGCTAAGCCTTTGCAAAGATGCACTTGTCATCGCCACATGTGCTTGCGGAGGCCTAGGCGTTGGAAAAGGTCGAAGACGACCAAGGAGTCCAACGCTCGCCAGCTCAACCAGGAGCTCCTTCGACAATGTCTTGTCGAGTTAGAGCGCAAGCACGCCACTGCAGCCGGGCGAGAATGCCGCGGAGGCTAGCGACGCCCGTAATATTTTATTGTAACATCCCAATTTTTAATTTGGATGTTATACATAGATCATCATATGCATATCATATTTATTCTTGCATTTGGTTGAGATCCTAGAAATCTTAAGCAACTCAAGGACCCAAGGAGAGAGTTGGAGGTTTTACAAAAGTCATATTTGAATTTATTTCAAATATGAAGAAAGGATCAATTTGATTTTATTATTTTAATCTCCAATTATTTCTAATGTTAAAAAAAATGAGAGAAGATAATATGACTTCTTCAAATTAAGAGAAATATTGGAGAAAGAATTTTAAAATCAAATTATGATTTTATTTGAATTAGAAAAATATGCATTTTTGAAAATTGCATTTTTAGGCCAAAAAAATGTTCACTTTGTTCTAAATATTTTATTTAGACGGCAAAAATTGTTTTTGCCATTTTTAGATTTTTTTATATTTTATTAGGAATTTTTCTTCGGACGAAATGATTTCTTTTTTTTTTTAAAAGTTCCTTCGCCCGACTGGGCCAAAGGCCCAGCCGAGCAGGCCGAAGCCCAGCTGCGCCGCCGCCTTGCTCGCGCCGCCGCCATGGAGAGGCCGGACTCCCGAAGGAGTCCGACTCGTCGCCACGCCGCCGCCGACCCCCTCTCCAAGTGAGAGAGCTCGGGAGGGCTTCTCATAAGCCCCGAGGCTGCCGCGTCTCTTCGTCTCGCGCCAGCGCCGAAAGCACCGCCGCCAAGACGCCTCAAGACGCCGTGCCGCCGTCTCCCTGACGCCTCAAGCCGTCAGCCTCGCACCGCCCGACGCCACCGATCCGCCGTTGACCGCCGCTAGTTTTTCTCTTAAAACTGGTAAGAACCGTTGGTTCTTCGGTTATTTTTTTATTTCCGGTTTTTTAATTATGGCTTTAGATCGGTTTCGTTTGGTTTATTTATTTAACGGACGTTCGTCCGTTCGTTCGTCTTAACGAACGCTTTTCGTCGGATTAGTTCAGACAGCGAACGATAGTCTTTTTCTTTTTAGTTTATTTTCGGCCAAGGACTTATCAGCGATTATTTTTATCACGATTTAGCCCTTGATCTTTAAACTAGCATAACTTTTTACTCGTTTATCCAAATTAGATGAGACCAGTGCCTAAATCTTCGTATCATTCTATTCTTTCTAGTTAACCAACTTGAACATGATTTTGGTACTGTAAAAATTGTGTTTAGTCCAGATTAGTGAACGATCTTGTTTCGTTCGTATTTTGAGTTTCGTTGCTCCGTTTGAGTTGAATCTTTTTACAAATCATAGGTAATCACATGTACCTACTGCTAAGATCTAATTCACATGTTAATATTGTAGTTAGGTTTTGACTCTGGTTAGTTTAAGCCGTTTGCTTGTTTCGTGTCCAATTTAGATCTTTTCTCGGTTTTTCTCGTGTTTCGATTGAGTGATTGCTTATGTATACTATTGTTTGTCTATGCTAGATTACCCGCAGTGCGAAGCTTGTTACTACGAATCTCTAGAGTCTGCAGATCATCAGCAAGGCAAGTTACACTTTGATCATACTCTTTTATACCCAGTTTTTCCTATGCATTAGTTTGCCCCTCAAATATTTGCATGAGTAGGATTGGGAACATGTGGTTTTGGTTGTAGTGCTTAAGGTAGGAACCAAATACCTTTTGAACACCCCGGAATATACGTTATGCTTATTATTGCTTAGCAATGCTCATAGACGGGGATTGGATCATGATTCGCACATGGAAGTTGAGAGTTATTTTAATCATGGATAACATTAAGGTGACAACTTTAATATACATCTGGGTGGATTAGTTGAGGCACCTGGGGAACCCAGTGTTGTCTGTTTGTGGAAATCCCGGAGTACCCGTGTAATTATCCTATGGAATGCCACCCAAGCTCAAAGGGATCATAAGATTATTCATGCTAGAAACTTCCGTGTGCAGCCACAAGCCATTATGGGCTCTGGCATAGTTGAGTAAGTTCCGTGAGCTCTTGAAGAGGTAGACTAGCATATGTAGAGGGATGTACGTGGTACTGTCTACCTGGAGTAGAGAGTTAATGCTTCAGAAAGGCTATGTCTCGATCATCCGATCATGGATGCGGTCGAGTCTTGTGGGGAAAAGTGCGCAAACATCTGCAGAGTGTATAAACTAATCATGGTTAACCGTGTCCCCCGCTATGGACATCTTGAGTATCTAGTACTTGAATCTATTGATGTGATCTCATCACGTTACTTTAATTAATTTGATTTGGGTTAATGATGATACTTTTAGTTGGGATTGGAGTTGGGGTTACCTCCTGTCTCGTGGCTGCCTCGACTGCTTCTTGACTTGCACTCCAAGTCCTCTGGATCACGTTCGTTCCAAAAAATCACGCTCCCGAAGGTTTCATTCCATTTGGACTCCGTTTGATATTCCTTTTCTTCGAAATGCTGAAATAGGCAAAAAAACAGCAATACGGGCTGGGCCTCCGGTTAGTAGGTTAGTCCCAAATATGATATAAATGTGTAAAATAAAGCCCATAAACATCCAAAAGGGGTAATATAATAGCATGGAACAATAAAAAAATATAGATTTGTTGGAGACGTATCAAGCATCCCCAAGCTTAATTCCTGCTCGTCCTCGAGTAGGTAAATGATAAAAATAGAATTTTTGATGTGGAATGCTACCTAGCATATTTCTCAATGTAATTTTCTTTATTGTGGCATGAATGTTCAGATCCAAATGATTCAAGATAAAAGCTTATAAAACATAAAAATAATAATGCTTTAAAGCATACTAATAAATAATCATGTCCTATCAAAATAGCATAGCCAAAGAAAGCTTATCCCTACAAAATCATATAGTTAGGCCATGCTTCATTTTCATTACACAAAATACTCCCATCATACAAAATCATATAGTTAGGCCACTTTTTAACGCGCTTCAGCTTTTTTCAACTCTTACGCAATACATGAGCGTAAGCCATGGACATAGCATTAAGGTGGTAAAAGATGGTGGTTGTGAGGACAAAAAGAGGGAGGAGATAGTCTCACATCAACTAGGCGTATCAACGGGCTATGGAGATGCCCATCAATAGATATCAATGTGAGTGAGTAGGGATTGCCATGCAACGGATGCACTAGAGCTATAAATATATGAAAGCTCAACAAAAGAAACTAAGTGGGTGTGCATCCAACTCGCTTGCTCACGAAGACCTAGGGCATTTTGAGGAAGCTCATCATTGGAATATACAAGCCAAGTTCTATAATGAAAAATTCCCACTTAGTATATGAAAGTGACAATATAGGAGACTCTCTATCATGAAGATCATGGTGCTACTTTGAAGCACAAGTGTGGAAAAAGAGATAGTAGCATTGTCCCTTCTCTTTTTTTCTCTCATTTTTTTTTCTTTTTTTCTCTCTTTTTCTTTTCTTTTCTTTGGCCTTTTTTTTTCTTTTTGGCCTTTCTCTTTTTTTCTTCTTTTATTTTTCTTTTTGTAAAGTCCGAAGTCTAATCCCGACTTGTGGGGGAATCATAGTCTTCATCATCCTTTCCTCACCAAGACAATGCTCTAATAATGAAGATCATCACACTTTTATTGATTTACAACCCAAGAATTACAACTCAAAGCTAGAACAAGATATGACTCTATATGAATGCCTCCAGCGGTGTACTGGGATATGCAATGAATCAAGAACGACATGTATGAAAATTATGAAGGTGGCTTTGTCACAAATACAATGTCAACTATATGATCATGCAAAGAGCAATATGACAATAATGGAACGTGTCATAATAAATGGAACGGTGGAAAGTTGCATGGCAATATATCTCGGAATGGCTATGGAAATGCCATAATAGGTAGGTATGGTAGCTGTTTTGAGGAAGGTAAATAAAGGGTTCATGATAACGGCGAAAGTTGCGCGGTAATAATAGAGGCTAGCAAAGTGGAAGGGTGAGTGTGCGTGTATGTCCATGGACTCACATTAGTCATAAAGAACTCATATACTTATTGCAAAATTCTACTTAGCCCTCGAAGCAAAGTACTACTATGCATGCCCCAAGAGGGATAGATTGGTAGGAAAAGACCATCGCTCGGCCCCGACTGCCACTCATAAGGAAGACAATCAAAAGAGCACCTCATGCAACAAATTGGTCACACAACTTTCACCATACGTGCATGCTACGGGACTTGCCAACTTCAACAAAAGTATTTCTCAATTTCATAATTACCCACTAGCATGACCCTAACATTATTACCTTTATATATCAAAACAATCATCAAGCATCAAATTAATCATAGCATCCAATTCACTTCCTATGATAGTTTTTATTATACCCAACTTGGATGCTCAAAATTCTAGGACCAAATTTGTAACCATAGCAAATATCATGCTGTTCTAAAAGACTCTCAAAATAATATAAGTGAAGCATGAGAGACTAGCAATTTCTTCAAAATTAATCCACCGCCGTGCTCTAAAAGATATAAGTGAAGCACTAGAGCAAAAACTATCAAGCTCAAAAGATATAAGTGAAGCACATAGAGTACTCTAGCAAATTCTAATCAAGTGGGCTTCTCCAAAAAGGTGTGTACATCAAGTATGATTATGGTAAACTAAAAAGCAAACACTAATATAATACACGACGCTCCAAGCAAAACACATATCATGTGGCGAATAAAAATATAGCTCCAAGTAAAGTTACCAATGAACGAAGACGAAAGAGGGGATGCCTTCCCGGGGCATCCCCAAGCTTAGGCTTTTGGCTATCCTTGAATATCTTGGGGTGTCATGGTCATCCCCAAACTTAGGCTCTTGCCACTCCTTATTCCATAGTCCATAAAAGCTTTACCCAAAACATGAAAACTTCACAACACAAAACTCAACAGGAAATCTTATAAGCTCCGTTAGTGAAAGAAAACAAAACCACCACATAAGGTACTGCAATGAACTCGTTATTTATTTATTTTGGTGTTAAAACTACTGTATTCCAACTTCTCTATGGTTTATAAACTATTTTACTAGCCATAGATGCATCAAAATAAGCAAACAACACACGAAAAACAGAATCTGTCAAAAATAGAACAGTCTGTAGCAATCTGTAACTAACACAAACTTTTGGAACTCTAAAAATACTACAAAAATTGGAAGTCCTGTAAAATTTGTCTATTTATCAGAAGAAAAAAGAATCAACGCAAAAGCACGTTCCTGTGCTTTAGAAAAACTAAATTCGTGCGCACAAAGTTTCTGTTTTTCAGCAGAATCAAATCAACTATCATCATAGGTTATCCTATAGGTTCTACTTGGCACAAACAATAATTAAAAGATAAAAACACATCTAAACAGAAGGTAGATGCAAAATTTATTACTAAACAGGAACAAAAACAAAAAACACAAAGAAAATTGGGTTGCCTCCCAACTAGCGCTATTGTTTAACGCCCCTAGCTAGGCATAAAAGCGAAGATAGATCTAAGTAGTGCCATCTTTGGCACTAAATTCATAAGTAGCTTGCATGATAGATTCATAAGGTAATTTGACTTTCTTTCTTGGAAAGTGCTTCATGCCTTTTATTAATGGAAATTGGAATCTAATATTCCCTTCCTTCATATCAATAATCGCACCAATCATTCTAAGGAAAGGTCTACCAAGAATAATAGGGCAAGAAAGATTGCAATCTATATCAAGAACGATAAAATCTACGGGCACCAAATTTCTATTTGCAACAATGAGAACATCATTGATCCTTCCCATTGGCTTTTTAATGGTGGAATCCGCAAGGTGCAAATTTAAAGAGCAATCATCAAGATCATGGAAACCTAGAATATCACATAAAGTTTTTGGAATCGTGGATACACTAGCATCCAAATCACACAAAGCAAAACACTCATGATCTTTAATTCTAATCTTTATAGTAGGTTCCCACTCATCATTAAGTTTCCTAGGTATAGAAACTTCCAAATTAAGTTTTTCATCATAAGATTGCATCAAGGCATCAACAATGTGTTTGGTAAAAGCTTTATTTTGACTATAAGCATGAGGAGAATTAACAACATATTGCAACAAGGAAATACAACCTTCTAAAGAACAATTATCATAATCAAATTCCTTGAAATCCGAGATAGTGGGTTTAATACTATTTAAAGTCATGACCTCTCCAATCCCACTTTTACCAAATTTAGCATCAAGATCTAAAAACTCCGAATTCTTGGGACGCCTTCTAACTAAAGTTGACTCATCTTCAGTCCCATAATTACCAAGATTCATATTGCAGAACAAAGATCTAATAGGAGACGCATCAATAACTTTAAGATCTTCATCATTATTTTCATTGAAACTAGAAGAACACGCCTTTACAAAGCAATCTTTCTTAGCACGCAACCTAGTGGTTCTTTTCTTGCACTCATCAATGGAAATTCTCATTGCCTTTAGAGACTCATTGATATCATGCTTAGGAGAATAAGATCTGAGTTTGAGAGAATCAACATCAAGCGAAAGTCTATGAACATTCCTAGCCAAATCATCAACTTTGAGCACTTTTTGTTCAAGCAAAGCATTAAAATTCTTTTGAGAAATCATAAATTCTTTCACACTATTCTCAAAATCAGAGGGCATCTTATTAAAATTACCATAAGAATTATTGTAGGAATTTGCATAATTATTAGAGGAATTACTAGGGAACGGTCTAGCATTAAAGTTTCCTCTATAAGCATTGTTACCGAAACTATTCCTACCAACAAAATTCACATCCATAGATTCATTATTATTCTCAATCAAAGTAGACAAAGGCATATCATTGGGATCAAGAGGAGTATTTCTAGCAGCAAACAATTTCATAAGTTCATCCATCTTTCCACTCAAAACATTGATTTCTTCTATAGCATGCACTTTTTTACTAGAAGATCTTTCGGTGTGCCATTGAGAATAATTAGCCATAATATTATCAAGAAGTTTTGTAGCATCTCCTAACGTAATTTCCATAAACGTGCCTCCCGCGGCCGAATCTAAGAGATTTCTAGAAGCAAAGTTCAAACCGGCATAAAAATTTTGTATGATCATCCATAAATTCAAACCATGAGTAGGGCAATTGCGAATCATCAATTTCATTCTTTCCCAAGATTGGGCAACATGCTCATGATCAAGTTGTTTAAAATTCATAATATCGTTCCTAAGAGTGATAATCTTAGTGGAAGGAAAATACTTAGAGGTAAAAGCATCATTGCACTTGTTCCAAGAATCAATACTATTTTTAGGCAAAGACGAAAATCAAACTTTAGCACGATCTCCAAGGGAAAATGGAAATAACTTCAATTTAACAATATAATTATCTGTATCTTTCTTCTTTTGCATATCACACAAATCAACAAAGTTGTTTAGATGAGTAGAGGCATCTTCACTAGGAAGGCCGGCGAATTGATCTTTCATAACAAGATTCAGCAAAGCGGTATTGATTTCACAAGACTTAACATCATTAAGAGGAGCAATCGGAGTACTAAGGAAATCATTATTATTGGTATTGGAAAAATCACACAATTTGGTATTATCTTGCGCCATGGCAACAAGTAATCCAGCACACAAGCAAACAGAAAAAGACAAGCGAAAGAGAGAGGAGGAGATTGGGAAAGAGAGGGAGAATAAAATGGCAAGGGTGAAGTGGGGGAGAGGAAAACGAGAGGCAAATGACAAATAATGTAAATGCGAGGGAGATGGGTTTGTGATGGGTACTTGGTATGTCTTGACTTGAGCGAAGGCCTCCCCGGCAACGGCGCCAGAAATCCTTCTTGCTACGTCTTGAGCTTGCGTTGGTTTTCCTTGAAGAGGAAAGGGTGATGCAGCAATAGTAGCGTAAGTATTTCCCTCAATTTTTGAGAACTAAGGTATCAATCCAGTAGGAGGCTCCTCAAAAGTCCCACGCACCTACACAAACGAACAAGGAACTCGCAACCAACGCAATAAAGGGGTTGCCAATCCCTTCACGGCCACTTGCGAAAGTGAGATCTGATAGAGATAGTATAATAAGACAAATATATTTTTGGTATTTTATAATATAGATGCAAATAAAAGTAGATTGAAAGCAAATATGATAAAAGATAGACCCGGGGGCCATACGTTTCACTAGTGGCTTCTCTCAAGATAGCATAAGTATTACGGTGGGTGAACAAATTACTGTCGAGCAATTGATAGAAAAGCGAATAATTATGAGATTATCTAGGCATGATCATGTATATAGGCATCACATCCGCAACAAGTAGACCGACTCCTGCCTGCATCTACTACTATTACTCCACACATCGACCGAATCCTGCCTGCATCTAGAGTATTAAGTTCACAAAGAATAGAGTAACACATTAAGCAAGATGACATGATGTAGAGGGATAAACTCAAGCAATACGATATAAACCCCATCTTTTTATCCTCGATGGCAACAATACAATACGTGCCTTGCTGCCCCTGCTGTCATTGGGAAAGGACACCGCAAGATTGAACCCAAAGCTAAGCACTTCTCCCATGGCAAGAAAGATCAATCTAGTAGGCCAAACCAAACTGACATTCGAAGAGACTTGCAAAGATAACTCAATCATACATAAAAGAATTCAGAGTAGACTCAAATATTTCTCATAGATAAACTTGATCATAAACCTACAATTCATCGGATCTCGACAAACACACCGCAAAGAGAGTTTACATCGAATAGATCTACACAAGAGAGGGGGAGAACATTGTATTGAGATCCAAAAAGAGAGAAGAAGCCATCTAGCTAATAACTATGTACCCGAAGGTCTGTGGTAAACTACTCACAACTCCTGCGAAGAGCATCAAGTGTTGATGATTAACAAGAACACTAGTTTTAAGAAAAGGGCAAAGGAAAAGAAAGGGAACTTCATGTAGAATGGCAACCAAGTTGTCACTCCTGCGAAGAAGCCCAAAGCTGGACCAAAGCCTAAAACTGAGTGCTTCTACTGCAAAGGAAATGGTCACTGGAAGCAGAAATGCCCTGAATATTTGGTGGATAAGAAGGATGGCAAAGTGAACAAGGGTACATTTGATATATAGGTTATTGATGTGTACCTTACTAGTGTTTATAGTACCCCTAGGTATTTGATACTTGTTCGGTTGCTAAAAATTAGTAACTCGAAACAGGAGTTACAAAATAAATAGAGACTAGTTGAGGGTGAAGTGACGATGTATGTTGGAAGTGGTTCCAAGATTGATATGATCATCATCGCACACTCCCTATATTTTCGAGATTAGTGTCGAACCTAAATAAGTGTTATTTGGTGTTTGCGTTGAGCATAAATATGACTAGATCATGTTTATTGCGATACGATTATTCATCTAAGACAGAGAATAAATTGTTATTCTGTTTACATGAATAAAACCTTCTATGGTCATACACCCAATGTTGATGGTTTATTGGATCTTGATAATAGTGATACACATATTCATAATATTGATGCCAAAAGATGCAAAGTTAATAATGATAGTGCAACATATTTGTGGCACTGCCGTTTGGGTCATATCGGTGTAAAGCGCATGAAGAAACTGCATAAAGATGGACTTTTGGAATCACTTGATTATGAATCATTTGATGCTTGCGAACCGTGCCTTATGGGCAAGATGACTAAAACTCCGTTCTCCGGAACATTGGAACGATCTAATGACTTATTAAAAATAATACATACCGATGTATGCGATCTAATGAGTGTTGATGCTTGTGGAGAGTATCGTTATTTTCTGACCTTCACAAGATGATTTGAGCAGATATCAGTATATCTACTTAATGAAACACAAGTCTGAAACATTTGAAAAGTTCAAAGAATTTCAGAGTGAAGTGGAGAATCATCGTAACAAGAAAATAAAGTTTCTACAATCTGATCGTAGAGGAGAATATTTGAGTTACGAGTTGGGCCTTCATTTAAAAACAGTGTGGAATAGGTTCACAGCTCACGCCACATGGAACACCACAGACTAATGATGTGTCCGAACGTCGTAACCGCACTTTATTGGATATGGTGCGATCTATGATGTATCTTACCAATTTACCACTATCGTTTTGGGGTTATGCATTAGAGACAGCTGCATTCACTTTAAATAGGGCACCATCAAAATCCGTTGAGACGACGCCTTATAAACTGTGGTTTGGCAAGAAACCAAAGTTATCATTTCTTAAAGTTTGGGGCTACGATGCTTATGTGAAAAGTTTCAACCTGATAAGCTTGAACCCAAATCGGAGAAGTGCGTCTTCATAAAATATCCAAAGGAAACTGTTGGGTACACCTTCTATCACAGATCTGAATGCAAAATATTCGTTGCCAAGATGGATCCTTTCTAGAGAAGGAGTTTCTCTCGAAAGAAGTGAGTGGGAGGAAAGTAGAGCTTGATAAGTTAATTGTACCTTCTCCCGAATTGGAAAGTAGTTCATCACGGAAACCAGTTCCAATGATGCCTACACCGATTAGTGAGGAAGTTAATGATGATGATCATGAAACTTCGGATCAAGTTACTACTAAACCTCGTAGGTCAACTAGAGTAAGATCCGCACCCGAGTGGTACGGTAATCCTATTCTGAAGGTCATATTACTTGACCATGATGAACCTACGAACTATGAGGAAGCGATGATGAACCCAGATTCCGCAAAATGGCTTAAGGCTATGAAATCTGAGATAGGCTCCATGTATGAGAACAAAGTGTGGACTATGGTTGACTTGCCCGATGATCGGCAAGCCATAGAAAATAAATGGACCTTCAAGAGGAAGACGGACGCTGATAGTTGTGTTACTATCTACAAAGCTCGAATTGTCGAAAAGGGTTTTCGACAAGTTCAAGGTGTTTAATACAATGAGATTTTCTCACTCGTATCGATGCTTAAAAGTCTGTCCAAATAATGTTAGCAATTGCTGCATTTTATGAAATTTGGCAAATAGATGTCAAAACTACATTCCTTAATGGATTTCTTAAAGAAGAGTTGTATATGATGCAACCAGAAGGTTTTGTCAATCCGAAAGGTGCTAACAAAGTGTGCAAGCTCCAGTGATCCATCTATGGACTGGTGCAAGCATCTCGGAGTTGGAATATACGCTTTGATAAGTTGATCAAAGCATATAGTTTTATACAGACTTGCGTTGATGCCTGTATTTATAGGAAAGTGAGTGGGAGCACTACAACCTTTCTGATAAGTATATGTGAATGACATATTGTTGATCAGAAATAATGTAGAATTTTCTAGAAAGCATAAAGGAGTGTGTTGACACACGAACACGTCACGTGTACCCTCGACGCCGGGGGTGATGCACCGCAGCTCACGTCGAAGGAGACCCGACCGACAGCGCGATACGCAAGACAGTCGGCGGGTGCTTTTGCAGACCAAACCCAGCAAGACCGGGAGGGACCCGTCAGGATTGCGGCGACTATGGGCTGCCCTAGGTCGATTCGCTCGCCCCTAGAGCCTCGGGATTCGCAGCTCTCAAACACGAAGAACAGCGAAGAACGAGATAGAAAAAACGGTGGAGAGATAAAAAGTAGACAGGAAAAAGTAGTATATTGATTTGTTCGATTGTGTGTTGTTCAATCGGCCGTCACCCCAACATATATAAGAGGCGGCTGGACTTCCGTACAAGTAAAGGATTCATCTAGGCTTTCCTTACAAGAAAAATTACACCAATTCGCGTCCTAGAGTCCTAGTTCTATTCCAACTCGGATTCAGTCTGAATCTGGCCCAACTTCTGTCTTCCTCCTTGTGCAGGCCGCCGAGCCTCCATATGACCTCCGATCAAGATGGCCCAAATACCAAACTTGTGCGCCTCGACGATACGAATAACTCTCATGTTGATCACTTTTTCAAATAAGGCCATCTTGAACACTTTTCGAGGCCATCTTTACCTTCCAATGGACTCGGTCTTGCGGTATACTGAATCATCCGAGTCTTGTAATGAATTTGCAGGCCATATACTATCTCTGATGACGATGACCCCAAAAGCAAAGTTTACCGCCTTGACGATACGCACAACTTCTGTATTGAACACTTCTTCATCCGAGATCATCTTGATAAACTTTTGGGCACATGTTCAGTTTCACTCGGTTTGAGCTCATCCACTCGGATATTAGAGTCTTTCACCGGATGGTCGATTGGACTTTTCACTCGGATGACTATATTTTCACTCGGAAGACAATCTTTTACTCGATCGGTAGGCTTTCACTCGACCTTTTACTCGATCGGTAGGTTTTCACTCGACCTTGGACTCGATCGGTAGGTTTTCACTCGACCTTGGACTCGATCGGTAGTTTTCACTCGACCGGTGACTCGATCGGTAGGTTTTCACTCGACCGGTGACTCGATCGGTAGGTTTTCACTCGACCGGTGACTCGATCGGTAGGTTTTCACTCGATCGGTGAATTTTCACTCGGATGGTAAGCTTTCACTCGACCAAAAACATAGCCTGATCTTGATTTGTCTCTCCAGGCCTCATATGACCTCGGATTGAGACGAATTATATATGAAAATCGATCGGCTCGACGAGACGAAACTTTTCTATGTTGAAGGTTTTTCAATTCAAGGCCGTCTTGAAGGCCGAATTGCTCACGCATTGCATCAGTCACTCATCAACATGTGTCGGTGTCAAGCGTAATATTTAGGTCTCGGCCCGTCCGCACCGTATTGACTATAACTTTTGCATATGAACTCGGATTGAGATGATTTATATATCAAAATCGATTGCCTCGACGAGACGAAGACAATTCCTTTAGAATACTCCTTCATCCGAGGTCGTCTTGAAGGCAAGATTGGCGAAAACCACTCAGAATGTTTGAATTTTGTCACTCGGAGTACAACTTCGCCATCGATATAAGGTCGAATGGCAATAAATTAAACATCAAAATTATTCCACTCGTCGACCTGAAACTTTGCATGCTGAAAACTCTTTCACCGAGACCATCTTACTTGCCTTTTGTACCTTGCCAAAATCCGATGTCAACACATGCCCCCTGTTTTTCGGCAAAGCTTGCATGCGAAAAATAATATGCACGGTGTTTGTTCTAAGGACGATGTCAACACTCCATCGGCCATCTATTTTCCTCGTAGGCGATAATTATGTATCGCCATGTTTGTGCTAAGGGCGATAATCGATATCGCCATTGTCTACTCAGCTTCCTGCCACACACTCGGGTGGTACTTCTTCAAATATTTTCCATTGAGAGCTCGGGTAACAATGCTCCTTGTATTGATTCTACCAAATATGAATTTCCAGGAACAACCCTTGTAATCCTAAAAGGACCCTCCCAACTTGGAGACCACTTTCCAAATTTTCTATCTCTTGAACCAATCGGTAGAATCACTTTCCAAACGAGATCACCAACTTGAAAATTCTTCAACTTGACTTTCTTATTGTAAGCTCTTGCAACCCTCAACTTGTCTCTTTCTATGGACTCCAAAGCAACCAAACGTTTATCGGCAACTTCATCAATATTGTCCATCATCAAGTTATAAAAGTCTACTGCCGATAAACCATTTTGTTTGGCTATTCTCAAAGCATTCAAATTTACCTCCACTGGTAAAACAGCCTCTTGACCATATACTAGCTCATATGGAGTCACCTTCGTAGCACCATGCCTTGAAATTCTGTGTGCCCATAAAGCTTCAGACAACAACTCATGCCATCTCCTCGGATTGTCCTTAATCTTCTTCTTGATGAGCTTGATTAGAATTTTATTGCTAGACTCAGCTTGTCCATTAGCTTGGGCATAATATGGAGAGGAATTGAGCAACTTTATATTATAAGATTCGGCAAACTCTCTGACTTGGTGTGACATAAAAGATGAACCTTGATCTGTAGTTAACGTTTGAGGAATACCGAATCTATGAATAATGTGCTCGGTTATGAATTGAATTACCTCCGTATGTGTCATGTTCTTGAGAGGTACCGCTTGCACCATTTAGTGAAGTAATCAGTTGCCACCAATACGAACCGATGCCCTTTTGAGGAAGACGGGTGGATTTGTCCAATGAAATCTAAACCCCAACCTCTGAAAGGCCACGGTTTGATAATAGGATGTAACATAGCAGCAGGAGCCAATTGAATATCACCAAACTTTTGACAAGCTTCACACCCTTTATAATATCTGAAGCAATCATTAATCATAGTCGGCCAATAAAACCCAGCACGTCGCAATAACCATTTCATCTTGGGAGCCGACTAGTGAGTGCCACAAATACCTTCATGTACCTCTCCCATAGCAACTCTTGCCTGGTCCTCATCCAAACACTTTAGAAGAACACCATCGACTGTTCGGCGGTAAAGACCATCATCTCTCATTGTATACTTGAAAGCCATACGCCGAACAGCCCTGTCTACCCTTTCACTCGGATTGCACAAGTAGTCAACAATGGGCTTTCTCCAGTCGGAATTACCACCTGCACTAGATTTTTTGTTAATGGCCGAATCAGTGGGTTCAGGTTCGGCCTCTTCTATACTGGTAAGACAAGACATCGGACTTTGAGAAATATGAAACATGCCATGATCAACATGATATCCAGATGCTTGCTGTGCCAACTCATTTGCTTTCCAATTGTCATGTCTAGATATATGTGCAATGCTAAAACAATCCAAAGTAGAAATTATATCTAGACATCTATCAAGATAAACATTAAGTGATTCGTCCGGAACACCGAAAGACTTTGGATATTTGCTGCACCACTAGTAACGAATCACCGTAAGCCTCAATATGTGTAACACCTATAGCAAGTAACAT
Organism: Aegilops speltoides; assembly: GCA_021437245.1. Taxonomy (NCBI): domain Eukaryota; kingdom Viridiplantae; phylum Streptophyta; class Magnoliopsida; order Poales; family Poaceae; genus Aegilops; species Aegilops speltoides. The sequence goes on from CM038145.1 coordinate 11,336,625, forward strand.
CTCTAGACCGAATAACAATGCTTCATATTCGGCTTGATTGTTTGTGCAAAAATATTCTAAGCGGCATGAGGCTTCAAAACAGCACCATGAGGAGATATATAAACAATACCAACACCTTGGCCATTGCTACAAACTGAACCATCAAAGTACAATCTCCATGGCACTAATGAAACAAGGTTCATATCAACATCATGCTTGTCATTAATCCGATGTTCAACAATGAAATTAGCAACAATTTGGCCTTTCATGGATTTTAGAGATTCATAAGCCAAATCATACTCAATCAAAGCATAAGCCCACTTGCCAATTCTACCACTAAGAATTGGCCTATGCAACATGTACTTAATGACATCGGTTTGACAAGCTACTACACAAGCACTCGGCACTAGGTAATGTCTCAACTTTGTGCAAGCGTAATATAAGCATAGACATAATTTCTCAATAAATGTATACCTTGTCTCTGCATCCAATAAGCGGCGGCTCAAATAAGTGATGGTATGCTCTTTTCCTTCGGTCTCTTGAGTTAGAACAGCACCAATAACTCCTTCCTCTGCTGCAATGTAAAGTCTGAAGGGTTCCCTATGTTTGGGTGCTCTCATCACCGGAGGAGTGCACAAATAATTCTTGATCATATCAAATGCTTCTTGCTGTTTTGCCCCCCAAGTGAAATCAGCATCATTCTTTAACCGAAGGATGGGAGTAAATGCATCAACTTTCCCTGATAGATTAGCTATGAACCTTCTCAAATAATTGACCTTGCCAAGGAACTTTTGCATATCTCTCTTGCATGTTGGAGCCTCCACTTTCTGTATGGCCTCTATCTTTTTGGGATCGATTTCGATGCCATCTTCATGAATAATGAAACCCAAGAATTTGCCAGCTGACACGCCGAATGCACACTTCAAAGGATTCATCTTCAATCCATACTTTTTCATCCTTTCAAAAGCTAAACGCAAATCGGCCAAGTGAGACTCAAAAGCATCCGATTTGACAACAATATCATCAATATAAACTTCAAGTATGACACCGAGTAAATCATGAAAAATCAAATTCATAGCCCTTTGATATGTGGCCCCAGACATTTTCAATCCGAATGTCATCACCGTCCACTCGAATAAACCAAGGAAACCAGGACATCGAAATCTGTTTTGTACATGTCCTCTTCGCCATAAAAACTTGATTGTATCCGCATTACCATCTAGAAAGCTAATAACCTTATGTCCGAAGCATCATTAATAAGCATATCGGCTATTGGCATGGGATACTCATCTTTGGGTGTAGCCCTATTCACATCTCTGAAGTCAATGCACACCCTCAACTTGCCGGATCCTTCTTCTCCATCGACAATGTTAGAAATCCACTCGGCATACCCGCAAGGTCGAATGAATTTAGCTTCAAGCGATCGACCGATCTCTTCCTTGATTCGGTCATATGTTTTCGGATTAAACTTTCGCGATCGCTTATAAGGTCTAAAACCGCCTTTATAGGCAACCGATGCTCCACTAGCTCTCGGCTCAACCTCGCATCTCATGATATTCCCATGCAAAGCAACAAACATATTCTTTCAATAGCTCGATTAATTTAGCTTTACAATCGGCTTTCAAATTTTTGTTTATAAATGTCGGTCGACTGACCGATCCGTCTCCGATATCTACCTCTTCTAACGGATCGGCCGATGTAAAACCTTGTCCAAGTTTATCCATGTCATCCAACTCCTCAATAGACTCATACATATCGTTCTCGCTGGACCGATATTTTGCAAGACGTTTTTGTAACCACTCGGAATTAGGATCCATTTAAACACATCATACCTTGGAGCCGATTGCATTCAGTCGGCTTTAAAGACACGGGCACAAAACCATTCTTGGTCGCACTGAGAAAATCAAACTCTGACAAATCACGTCCCGTCAAGCAAGTAGCATTGGGATGTTGCCAATCCACCGATGCATCGGCCAAAGCAACACAGGCTGAATTATCTGCATGAATGACTTCCACTTCATCATCAACCCATTGGATCAGAAACTGGTGCATAGTGGATGGTACGCACTGGTTTGCATGAACCCAATCACGGCCTAGTATGACGTTGTAGTTACCTTGCACCTCAACGACAAAGAATGCAGTAGCCAAAGTTTTGCTTCCGACTGTAAGCTCCACATACATTACACCTTTGGCTTCAGTTTTCTTTGCCTTCAAACCCGTTGAGCACCATATTGGTCTTGATCAATTCTTCATCGAGCAAACCCAATTTCTTGAAGACCGAATAGGGCATAAGATTTACCACAGCACCACCATCAACAAGCATTCGACTAAGTGGCGATCCATTGATATGACCTCCGAGATACAACGGTTTTAAATGTGTTATCTTGGTTCTTTTGGCTTCTCGAATATTGCGTTCTTAGGGCCAAAATCCAGCTGAGCAACTTCCCTTCCTCATCTACAAAGACGAAACTCAGCAGGTAAGTAATACACCATATTGATATCCATACCTTCATGAACCGTGTAGATTCATAGTCCAACATATCGCCTCTTCTTCAAGTGGATCGACCGATTCTCAAATCTGGTCGAGTGAAGGAGAAGTAAGAAGTGTCGCAGACGATGTAATAGCCGTCACATCGTCCTCCTTGGGTGGTGTAGGCACTTTTGTGATAGATGTAGAAGCTGATGTATCTTGTATTTGTTTTGGCCTCCACACTTGTTTTGCTAGAACCATGGGCCGAGTGTCATTGAACAACTTATCCCTTTGCTTCTCGGCCTCCTGCTCCGCCATCTCTTGATTCCTTAACCTCTGTAGTTTCCTCTTCTGTGTCTTTGTTAGCCCTGGAGGACACCACTTTGGTCGAGTGTATTTAGCATCTCTCACCTTTACCTGGCTGGTGCTTGCTTCATGGTCATTAGCCGAGTGCTTTGGCGCGATAGAAAGTATCGGCTCAGTCGAGTGGTTATGCACAGTCGGCTGCTGTATGGGGAATGTTTCGGTGCCCAGGATAAGTGAGTCGACATCCATTTTCTCCTTGCCTCTGCCCGACTCAACTGCTGCAATACTTGGCGACTTAACACGCCATTCCTTTCGATTTTCCAGATGCATGAAATTTCCACTCGGGTGCACCTTTTTACTTGGATGGAATCCACTCGGATGGAACTCAGTCGGATGGAATCTACCCATCCACATTTTTTCACTCGGATAGCTTCCACCTGGGTGCATTCTTACTCTCGGATAATTTCCATCCGGTCGCATATTTTGACCAGCCGACTGATAGTTACCGATGCTGAGTCGGCCATTATATGAGTAATCAAGTCGATCCCACACAGATTGCCTCTGCTCTTTTGAAAACCGCGCCCTTGGTCCACTCGGTTTTGTATACCGACTGAACATATCAACTGATGGTGACCTTGGTCGTTTCAGATGAGTCGGTCGATTGAAACTAGAACCGGCCGACTGGTTAGCATACTTGGACAGCAACATATCAAAAGTTGGCTTGATCCGCTTGCGCTGCACCTTAACTTCATTCTTCTTCCACTTGCCAACTTCTGGACTCTTGGGCTTGACAAATTTAACACGAGTATTTTCTTGCACTTGCGGTTGCCCCCCGAGTGTAGGATTCTTGATGGTGATTTTGATCACTTCCTTGCCATCGGGTTGCTTATCAAGCACAACCTGTCTCCCCAAGACCTTGTTGTCCTCCTTGTCTTTCCCGGGCTCACCAACAATGACATTAGCTTTATTAGCAGATTCGCTACCTCCGCCGAATGAGTAACTTCTTCCTTCTAAATCCATGGTGTTCATTGGAAAGGGCTGTTTATCAACTTGCATCTCGGAAAAGTTCAATCGTCCGTCATTAATGGCCGATTGTATCTGTCGTCGAAAAACATTGCAATCATTAGTAGCATGAGAAAAAGAGTTATGATACTTGCAATAAGCACGCCGTTTCAGCTCTTCAAATGGCGGTAAAGTATGAGATATTCTAATAATCTTAGCCTGCAGCAAAGCATCAAATATTCTATCACACTTAGCAATGTTAAAAGTAAACTTCATCTCTTCATCACGATTTTTATGAATCGGTTTCAGATCATTGCAAGTAAAGGGTTTGGCCTTAGATGGCCAAACAAATTCAGTAGCAAAAACATCACCCTCATCGTCCGAGTGATCACTATCATATTCCACCATATTCATCTTTGGACGATCGGCTTTGTATCTATGCACTTCCTTGAGATCTTTGCTTCGGCTTTCCTGAGCCAAAGCCCTTTGTAAGACTTGGTTAATATTTAAGAACTCATAGCCTTCTAGCTTTTCTCTAATGGGAGTTCTCAAACCACTCAGCACTAGGTCTGCCAAGTCTCTCTCGGTTATCACCAAACTAAAACACCGGTTTTTCGTTTCTCTGAATCTTTTAACGTAATCGGAGACCGATTCATCATGCTTCTGTTTAACCGATGTTAGATGTGACAACTTGAGTTCATTGTCGCCACTGTAAAAGTGATCATGAAACTTCTGCTCCAGCTGCGACCAAACTCGAATGGAACCATGTGGTAAAGAAGAAAACCATGAAAATGCAGTACCAGTTAATGATAAAGGAAATAAACGCACTTTCAATTCATTCAATGAGCCTGCCTCACCCAATTGTGCTAAGTATTGACTAACATGCTCCCATGTGGTTTTTGTGCCCTCTCCATTGAACTTAACAAAATCTGGAATTTTATACCCTGGAGGGCACTGGATAGCATCAAAGTACTCGGGGTACGGCTTTTGGTAAATCCGATTCCGAGGTAACTCAACTCCAAAATTTTCTCGAAGCATCTTAGCCATCTCCTCTCTAAGGTTAGCTAAACCATCATCCATAGTGGACGATGAAGCTTGTGGTAGTGGCATAGGAGGAGTAGGGTTACTAGCTGTAGGTAGGAATTGTGGCATGTATGTCGACCCATAATTTGGTAGTGGTCGAGTGGTTGTAGCTGTGGGTAGGGTTTGGTTCGGCGTCACCACCGAACCTGGCATGCTCATAATAGGATTAATGGGTGCAGCCACAATCTGATTTGTTTGGGCAGGATAATAAGTCATCGGCACGGAGGCGCCGATGAGATAGGTAAAGCAGATTAGGGTTTTGCACACTAGCAACTACACCATCATTACCACTAGTCGATTGAGATGTATTCTTCTCGAGCATTAGTATTTTCTATGAAAGTTTGATAGACTAGATTGTTACCATCAGCAATACGACTTTCAATCTCAGCCCACTTTCGGGAGAAAAGGCGAGATTTACAGAGGGTTTAACCTGCTTGGCTTGCAAAGGAGGGAACTTGATTTCTTCAATCGGAGTGATGTTGCCTTGGCGATCCTTCTTGAACTTTGCAAGGAACTCCTGCAAGTCCTTCTCCTCGCCGCCTTCTTGTACTCCTCATAGACTTGGCGATGGTCGGCCGATATCTCATCAAGACTGGGCTTAATGATGTTATCGGCGTCTACCTCAGATGGCTTGGGAAGATCGGACATGGTGGATGATGATGATTGATCTTCGTTCCCAGCGAGTCGCCAAAAGTGTGTTGACACACGAACACGCCACGTGTACCCTCGACGCCGGGGTGATGCACCGCAGCTCACGTCGAAGGAGACCCGACCGACAGCGCGATCGCAAGACAACGGTCGGCGGGTGCTTTTGCAGACCGAAACCCAGCGACCGGGAGGGACCCGTCGGGATTGCGGCGGCTATGGGCTGCCCTAGGTCGATCGCTCGCCCCTAGAGCCTCGGGATTCGCAGCTCTCAAACACGAAGAACAGCGAAGAACGAGATAGAAAAAACGGTGGAGAGATAAAAAGTAGACAGGAAAAAGTAGTATATTGATTTGTTCGATTGTGTGTTGTTCAATCGGCCGTCACCCCCAACATATATAAGAGGCGGCTGGACTTCCCGTACAAGTAAAGGATTCATCTAGGCTTTCCTTACAAGAAAAATTACACCAATTCGCGTCCTAGAGTCCTAGTTCTATTCCAACTCGGATTCAGTCTGAATCTGGCCCAACTTCTGTCTTCCTCCTTGTGCAGGCCGCCGAGCCTCCATATGACCTCCGATCAAGATGGCCCAAATACCAAACTTGTGCGCCTCGACGATACGAATAACTCTCATGTTGATCACTTTTTCAAATAAGGCCATCTTGAACACTTTTCGAGGCCATCTTTACCTTCCAGTCGGACTCGGTCTTGCGGTATACTGAATCATCCGAGTCTTGTAATGAATTTGCAGGCCATATACTATCTCTGATGACGATGACCCCAAAAGCAAAGTTTACCGTCTTGACGATACGCACAACTTCTGTATTGAACACTTCTTCATCCGAGATCATCTTGATAAACTTTTGGGCACATGTTCAGTTTCACTCGGATTTGAGCTCATCCACTCGGATATTAGAGTCTTTCACTCGGATGGTCGACTGGACTTTTTCACTCGGATGACTATATTTTCACTCGGAAGACAATCTTTTACTCGATCGGTAGGCTTTCACTCGACCTTTTACTCGATCGGTAGGTTTTCACTCGACCTTGGACTCGATCGGTAGGTTTTCACTCGACCTTGGACTCGATCGGTAGTTTTCACTCGACCGGTGACTCGATCGGTAGGTTTTCACTCGACCGGTGACTCGATCGGTAGGTTTTCACTCGACCGGTGACTCGATCGGTAGGTTTTCACTCGACCGGTGAATTTTCACTCGGATGGTAAGCTTTCACTCGACCAAAAACATAGCCTGATCATGATTTGTCTCTCCAGGCCTCATATGACCTCGGATTGAGACGAATTATATATGAAAATCGATCGGCTCGACGAGACGAAACTTTTCTATGTTGAAGGTTTTTCAATTCAAGGCCGTCTTGAAGGCCGAATTGCTCACGCATTGCATCAGACACTCATCAACATGTGTCCGTGTCAAGCGTAATATTTAGGTCTCGGCCCGTCCGCACCGTATTGACTATAACTTTTGCATATGAACTCGGATTGAGATGATTTATATATCAAAATCGATTGCCTCGACGAGACGAAGACAATTCCTTTAGAATACTCCTTCATCCGAGGTCGTCTTGAAGGCAAGATTGGCCGAAAACCACTCAGAATGTTTGAATTTTGTCACTCGGAGTACAACTTCGGCCACTGATATAAGGTCGAATGGCAATAAATTAAACATCAAAATTATTCCACTCGTCGACCTGAAACTTTGCATGCTGAAAACTCTTTCACCTGAGACCATCTTACTTGCCTTTTGTACCTTGCCAAAATCCGATGTCAACACAGTGTTTGAAAGGAGTTCTTCAAAAGAAAGACCTCAGTAAAGTTACTTACATATTGAGCATCAAGATCTATTGAGATAGATCAAGATGCTTGATAAGATTTTCAATGAGTACATACCTTGACAAGATTTTGAAGTAGTTCAAAATGGAACAGTCATAGAAAGAGTTCTTGCCTGTGTTACAAAGGTGTGAAATTGAGTAAGACTCAAATCCCGACCACGGCAGAAAATAGAAAGAGAATGAAAGTCATTTCCTATGCCTCAGTCATATGCTGTGTACCAGACCTATTGTATACCTTGCTCTGAGTTTGGCAAGGGAGTATAATTTTGATCTAGGAGTAGATCACTGGACAGCGGTCAAGAATATCCTTAGTGAGGACTAAGGAGATGTTTCTCGATTATGGAGGTGACAAAAGAGTTCGTCGTAAAGAGTTACATCGATGCAAGCTTTAATACTAATCCAGATGGCTCTAAGTCTCAATCTGGATACATATTGAAAGTGGGAGCAATTAGCTAGAGTAGCTCCATGCAGAGCATTGTAGACATAGAATATTTGCAAAATACATACGGCTTTGAATGTGACAGACCCGTTGACTAAACTTCTCTCATGAGCAAAAACATGATCATACCTTAGTACTCTTTGGGTGTTAATCACATAGCAATGTGTGACTCTAGTAAACCCTTTGGGTGTTGGTCACATGACGACGTGAACTATGGGTGTTAATCACATGCAGCTGTGAATATTGGTGTTAAATCACATGATGATGTGAACTAGATTATTGACTCTAGTGCAAGTGGGAGACTGAAGGAAATATGCCCTAGAGGCAATAATAAAGTTATTATTTATTTCCTTATTTCATGATAAATGTTTATTATTCATGCTAGAATTGTATTAACCGGAAACTTCGTACATGTGTGAATACATAGACAAACATAATGTCACTAGTATGCCTCTACTTGACTAGCTCGTTGAATCAAAGAGGGTTATGTTTCCTAACCATAGACATGAGTTGTCATTTGATTAACGGGATCACATCATTAGAGAATGATGTGATTGACTTGACCCATTTCCTTAGCTTAGCACTTGATCGTTTAGTATGTTGCTATTGCTTTCTTCATGACTTATACATGTTCCTATGACTATGAGATTATGCAACTCCCTTTTACCGGAGGAACACTTTGTGTGCTACCAAACGTCACAACGTAACTGGGTGATTATAAAGGTGCTCTACAGGTGTCTCCGAAGGTACTTGTTGAGTTGGCGTATTTTGAGATTAGGATTTGTCACTCCGATTGTCGGAGAGGTATCTCTGGGCCCTCCCGGTAATGCACATCACTATAAGCCTTGCAAGCAATGTGACTAATGAGTTAGTTGCGGGATAATGTATTACGGAACGAGTAAAGAGACTTGCCGGTAACAAGATTGAGCTACGTATTGTGATACCGACGATGGAATCTCGGGCAAGTAACATACCAATGACAAAGGGAACAACGTATGTTGTTATGCGGTTTGACCGATAAACATCTTCATAGAGTATGTGGGAGCCAATATGAGCATCCAGGTTCCGCTATTGGTTATTGACCGGAGACGTGTCTCGGTCATGTCTACATAGTTCTCGAACCCGTAGGGTCCGCACGCTTAACGTTCCGAAGGTAGTTCGGAGTTCCAGATGAGATCGGGGAAATGACGAAGAGTCTTGAAATGGTTGAGACGTAAAGATCGATATATTGGACGACTATATTCGGACATGAAAAAGGTTCCGAGTGATTCGGGAATTTTTCGGAGTACCGGAGAGTTACGAGAATTCACCGGGGAGTATATGGGCCTTATTGGGCTTTAGGGGAAAGAGAGAGGGGAGGCTACGTGCCCCCCAAGGCCTAGTCCGAATTGGACTAGGGGGAGGGGCTGCACCTGCTCCTTCTTTCTCTTCTCTTTTCCATTTCCTTGACTCCTACTCCTACTACTTGGAAGGGGGGGGGGGAATCCTACACCCGATGGGAGTAGGACTCCTCCAGGGCGCGCCATAGGAGGGCCAGCCCTCCCCCTCCTCCACTCCTTTATATACGGGGGCAGGGGGGCACCCCATGACACACACCAATTGATCATTGATCTCTTAGCCGTGTGCGGTTCCCCCCTCCACCATATTCCACCTTGGTAATATCGTAGCAGTGCTTAGGCGAAGCCCTGTGTCGGTAGCATCATCAACACCGTCATCACACCGTCATGCTGATGGAACTCTCCCGCAAAGCTCGGCTGGATCGGAGTTCGTGGGACGTCATCGAGCTGAACGTGTGCTGAACTCGGAGGTGCCATACGTTCGGTACTTGATCCGTTGGATCTTGAAGACGTACAACTACATCAACCGCGTTGTGCTAACGTACGCTTCCGCTTTCGGTCTACGAGGGATGTGGACAACACTCTCCCATCTCGTTGCTATGCATCACCATGATCTTGCGTGTACGTAGGATTTTTTTTGAAATTACTATGTTCTCCAACATTTTTTTCCTTCTACTAGAGGGGGAAAAGGGGAAGGAGAGCGAGTAGGAGAAAGGAAGGGGGGTGGCGCCCCCTTCCCAAGTCCAATTCGGCCTCCTACCAAAGGAGGGTCGCACCAGCCCCTTGTGGGCTGGTGTGCTTCCCTCTTATGGCCCATAAGGCCCATAACTTCTCACAGGGGGTTCCGGTAACCTCCCGGTACTCCGGAAAAATGCCCGAACCACTCGGAACCATTCCGATGTCCAAATGCAACCTTCCAATATATGAATCTTTATGTCTCGACCATTTCAAGACACCCCGTCATGTCCTTTATCTCATCCGGGACTCCGAACAAATTTTGGTCATCAAATCACATAACTCATAATACAAATCGTCATCGAACGTTAAGCATGCGGACCCTACGGGTTTGAGAACTATGTAGACATGACCGAGACACATATCTGGTCAATAACCAATAGCGGAACCTGGATGCTCATATTGGCTCCTACATATTCTACGAAGATCTTTATCGGTCAAACCGCATAACAACATACGCTGTTCCCTTTGTCATTGGTATGTTACTTGCCCGAGATACGATCGTCGGTATCATCATACCTAGTTCAATCTTGTTATCGGCAAGTCTATTTACTCATTCCGTAATACTTCATCCCGCAACTAACTCATTAGTCACAATGCTTGCAAGGCTTATAATGATGAGTATTACCGAGAGGGCCCAGAGATACCTCTCCGAAACACGGAGTCACAAATCCTAATCTCGATCTATGCTAACCCAACAAACACCTTCGGAGACACCTATAGAGCACCTTTATAATCACCCATTTATGTTGTTACGTTGGTAGCACACAAAGTGTTCCTCCGGTATTCGGGAGTTGCATAATCTCACACGTATAAGTCATGAAGAGAGCAATAGCAATGTAACTAACACAATCATAATGCTAAGCTAACGGATGGGTCATGTCCATCACATCATTCTCCTAATGTTGTGACCCCGTTCATCAAATGACAACAAATGTCTATGGTTAGGAAACATAACCATCTTTGATTAACGAGCTAGTCAAGTAGAGGCATGATACATCTCCGTCGTATCTATAGTTTTTGATTGTTCCATGCCAATATTCTTCAACTTTCATATACTTTTGGCAAATTTTTAAACTATTTTTGGGACTAACATATTGATCCAGTGCCCAGTGCCAGTTCCTGTCTGTTGCATGTTTTATGTTTCGAAGAAACACAATATCAAACGGAATCCAAATGAAAAAAAAACGGATGGACAATTATTTTGGAATATTTGGGATTTTCCGGAGGAAGAATCAACGCGAAACAGTGTCTGGGGTGGCCACGAGACAAGGGGGTGCGCCCTCCCCCTGGGCGCGCCCTGGACTCTCGTGGGCCACCCGTAAGGCATTTGACGCTCTTCTTTTGCCGCAAGAAAGCTAATTTTACGAGAAAAATCTAGGCGAAAGATTCACCCCAATCGGAGTTACGGATCTCCGGATATTAAAGAAACGGTGAAGAGGTAGAATCTGAGAATGCAGAAACAGAGATATAGATCCAATCTCGGAGGGGCTCTCACCCCTCCCAAGCCATAGGAGCCAAGTACCAGAGGGGAAACCCTTCTCCCATCTAGGGAGGAGGTCAAGGAAGAAAAAGAAGAAGAAGGAGGGCTCTCTCCCCCTTGCTTCCGGTGGCGCCGGAGCGCTGCCGGGGGCCATCATCATCACCGCGATCTTCACCAACAACTTCACCGCCTTCATCACCAACTCTTCCTCCCTCTATGCAGCAGTGTAACCTCACTCTTACCCACTGTAATCTCTACTTAAACATGGTGCTCAACGCTATATCTTATTTCCCAATGATGTATGGCTATCTTATGATGTTTGAGTAGATCCGTTTTGTCCTATGGGTTAATTGATGATCGTGATTGGTTTGAGTTGCATGTTTTATTATTGGTGCTGTCCTATGGTGCCCTCCGTGTCGCGCAAGCGTGAGGGATTCCCGCTGTAGGGTGTTGCAATGCGTTCATGATTCGCTTATAGTGGGTTGCGTGAGTGACTGAAACACAAACCCGAGTAAGTAGGTTGTTTGCGTATGGGATAAAGGGGACTTGATACTTTAATGCTATGGTTGGGTTTTACCTTAATGAATCTTTAGTAGTTGCAGACGCTTGCTAGAGTTCCAATCATAAGTGCATGTTATCCAAGTAGAGAAAGTATGTTATCTTATGCCTCTCCCTCAAAGAGAATTGCAACAGTGATTACCGGTCTAGTTATCGATTGCCTTGGAAAAATAACTTTCTCGTAACAAAAAGCTCTCTACTAATACTTACTTTATTGCTTCTTTATCTAAACAGCCCCTAGTTTATATTTACACGTTCTTTATTATCTTGCAAACCTATCCTATCACACCTACAAAGTACTTCTAGTTTCATACTTGTTCTAGGTAAAGCGAACGTCAAGCATGCGTAGAGTTGTATCGGTGGTCGATAGAACTTGAGGGAATATTTATTCTACCTTTAACTCCTCATTTGGTTCGACACTCTTACTGATCGAAAATTGTTGCGATCCCCTACACTTGTGGGTTATCAAGACCTTTTTCTGGCGCCGTTGTCGGGGAGCAATAGCGTGGGGTGAATATTCTCATGTGTGCTCGTTTGCTTTATCACTAAGTAATTTTTATTTGTTGTTCTTAGTTGTTCTCTATCTTTAGTTATGGATATGGAACACGAAATACCAAAAAATTAGGTGTACTTGCTACTCATGGAGATGGGGTAACTCCTAAAACTCTCGATTCTCATTATGTGAAAGATATTAAGTACTACTTTGATAATCCTGAGAAAACCCCTTTCAACTTTATAATGGGAGACATGTTGGAACAACGTGAATACTTTTGGGATTATCGCTCGACACAAAAAGGGAAACTATTATGGGATCAATTTATTATGTTGCGTTGGTATGCCCGGGATCTATGCTTGAGATATGATATTACTTGTTGCTCTAGGATGAAGGCTCCACACCTTCCCTTTTCATGCAAATTTAATGATAATGAAACCTTAGCTTCTTATGCTAATGGTATATATGATTACTATGATGTGGAACAGATAGAAGAATTTGTTGCTTTTAAGGCTGCTTATGAAATTGAATCTTTGTTTGAAAAGTATGAAGCTTTTGATGATGATGGTGTTTATAGACCTGAAAATCTTGCTATACTTAGATATTCCTATGAAAATTATGAATACAATTACTATATTAATGCATTTATTAAGGAAGTCTCCGCTGTCCAAGAAGAGACTAATATTTTGCAGGAAGCTATGGAAGAAGAAATTGATGAAACAGTGAGCTCATTGGATGAAAAAGATGATGAGGAGAGCGAAGAACAAAAGGAGGAAGAGCGGATTAGCTACCCGTTCCCACCTTCTAATTAGAGTAACCCTCCAACTCATATATTATTTAATTCCCCTTCATGCTTCCCGAAGGATGATTGCTATGATCCCTTGAATTTGTTTGAAATATCCCTTTTTGATGATGCTTGCTATGCTTGTGGCCAAGATGCCAATATGAATTATGCTTATGGAGATGAACTTGCTATAGTTCCTTATGTTAAACATGAAATTGTTGCTATTGCACCCACGCATGATAGTCCTATTATCTTTTTGAATTTTCCAAACTACACTATATCGGAGAAGTTTGTGCTTATTAAGGATTATATTGATGGGTTGCCTTTTACCATTGCACATGATGATTTTGATGAATATAATATGCATGTGCTTGCTGCTCCTACTTGCAATTATTATGAGAGGGGAACTACATCTCCGCCTCTTTATGTTTCCAATACGATGAAATTGCAAGAAACTGCTTATACTATGCATTGGCCTTTACTTGGTGTGCATGAATTGTTCTTTTATGACATGCCGATGCATAGGAAGAGAGTTAGACTTTGTTGTTGCTTGATATATGTTACTTTGTGCTCACTACTAAATTACAAATCATTGTTAATTAAAATTGGCTTTCATATACCTTGGGATCCGGGTGGATTCATTACTTGAGCACTAAATGCCTAGCTTAATGGCTTTAAAGAAAGCGCTGCGAGGGAGACAACCCGGAAGTTTTAGAGAGTCATTTATTTCTGTTAAGTGCTTTCATATAGTTTAAAACCAAAAAGAAATAAAGAGGGCAACCTAAAAACTTTTCAAAAAGGAAAGTGAAAGTGAGAGAGACAAGCATTGTTGAAGTGGGAGAGCTCCTTGAACTTTGTTCATGCTCACGGAAGCTTTGCGAATCTTGATTACAGAAACTTTTCATCGAAAATAATTATCCCCTTGTATATTTCCATTATATTATAAAAATAATGTGCCAAGGTTTTTCTTTAGGATGTTTACAATGTTTGTTGGTTTGTACGGTGTAGGGTAGAAACTCTGGCTGTAGTGCACAATTTTACATTTTTAACTGGAACGCCAATTGTTTCTGATTCCTTTTGCAATGTCTTGATATACAACGTATTTATTTTTCCTAATGTTTGTAGAATTTTTGGGGTACCAGAAGTATGGTGGATGTTCAGATTGCTACAGACTGTTTTGTTTTTGACAGATTCTGTTTTTGATGCATAGTTTGCTTGTTTTGATGAATCTATCAATTTATATTAGTGGATTAAGCCATGGAAAAGTTATATTACAGTATAAACAATGCAAAAACAAAATATAAATTGGTTTGCAACAGTACTTAGAGTGGTGATTTGCTTTATTATACTAACAGATCTTACCGAGTTTTCTGTTGGAGTTTTGTGTGGATGAAGTGTCTAAACGAGGATGTGTCGATATGAGGAAAAGGAAGGGAGGCAAGAGCTCAAGCTTGGGGATGCCCGAGGCACCCCAAGTAAATTTCAAGGAGACTCAAGCGTCTAAGCTTGGGGATGCCCCGAAAGGCATCCCCTCTTTCTTCAACAAGTATCAGTATGTTTTCAAATTCGTTTCGTTCATGCATTATGTGCAAGTCTTGGAGCGTCTTTTGCATTTAGTTTTCACTTTTCTTTTATGCACCATGCTGGTATGATATAGTCCTTGGTTGATTTATAGAATGCTCATTGCACTTCACTTAAATCTTTTGAGTATGGCTTTATAGAATGCTTCACGTGCTTCACTTATAACATTTGAAGTTTGGATTGCATGTTTCTCTTCACATAGACAATCGCCATTTGTAGAATGCTCTTTTGCTTCACTTATACTCCCTCCGTTCGGAATTACTTGTCGTAGAAATGGATGTATCTAGATGTATTTTAGTTCTAGATATATCCATTTCCGAGACAAGTAATTCCGAACGGAGGGAGTATTTGTTAGAGCGTGGGCATATCTTTTATAGAAAGAATTAAACTCTCTTGCTTCACTTATATCAATTTAGAGAGATGACAGGAATCGGTCATTCACATGGTTAGTCATAAAATCCTACATAAACTTGTAGATTGCTGAATATGATATGTTTGATTCTTTGCAATAGTTTTGCAATATAAAGGTGGTGATATTAGAGTCATGCTAGTGGGTGGTTCTGGATTAGTAGAAATACTTGTGTTGAGGTTTGTGATTCCTGTAGCATGCACGTATGGTGAACTGCTTTGTGATAAAGTTGGAGCACAATTTTATTTATTGATTGTCTTCCTTATGAGTGGCGGTCGGGGACGAGCGATGGTCTTTTCCTACCAATCTATCCCCCTAGGAGCATGCGTTTAGTACTTTGTTTTCAATGGCTTGTAGATTTTTGCAATAAGTATATGAGTTCTTTATGACTAATGTTGAGTCCATGGATTATACGCATTCTCACCCTTCCATCATTGCTAGCCTCTTCGGTACCGTGCATTGCCCTTTCTCACCTCGAGAGTTGGTGCAAACTTCGCCGGTGCATCCAAACCCCATGATACGATACACTCTATCACACATAAGCCTCCTTATATCTTCCTCAAAAGAGCCACCATACCTACCTATTATGGCATTTCCATAGCCATTCCGAGATATATTGCCATGCAACTTCCATCATCATCATATACATGACTTGAGCATTCATTGTCATGTTGCTTTGCATGATCGTGAGATAGCTAGCATGATGTTTTCATGGCTTGTCCATTCTTTTATGTCATTGCTATGCTAGATCATTGCACATCCCGGTACACCGCCGGAAGCATTCATATAGAGTCATATGTTTGTTCTAGATATTGAGTTGTAAGTAAATAAAAGTGTGATGATCATCATTATTAGAGCATTGCCCTAGTGAGGAAAGGATGAAGGAGACTATGATTCCCCCACAAGTCGGGATGAGACTCCGGACTTTATGAAAGATAAAAGAGGCCAAAGAATCCCAAATATATAAAAAAAGAGGCCAAAGAAGCCCACCAAAAAGAAAAAGAAAATATAAAAAAGAGAAAATAAAAAAATGAGGAAAAAAGAGAGAAGGGGCAATGTTACTATCCTTTTACCACACTTGTGCTTCAAAGTAGCACCATGTTCTTCATAGAGAGAGCCTCCTATGCTTTCACTTTCATATGCTAGTGGGAATTTTCATTATAGAACTTGGCTTGTATATTCCGATGATGGGCTTCCTCAAATGCCCGAGGTCTTCATGAGAAAGCAAGTTGGATGCACACCCACTTAGTTTCAATTTGAGCTTTCATTCACTTATAGCTCTAGTGCATCCGTTGCATGGCAATCCCTACTCACTCACATTGATATCTATTGATGGGCATCTCCATAGCCCGTTGATACGTTTAGTTGATGTGAGACTTTCTCCCTTTTTGTCTTCTCCACATAACCCCCACCATCATTTTTTATTCACCTATAGTGCTATATCCATGGCTCACGCTCATGTATTGCGTGAAAGATGAAAAAGTTTGAGATTACTAAGTATGAAACAATTGCTTGGCTTGTCATAGGGGTTGTGCATGATTAAATACTTTGTGTGATGAAGATAGAGCAACAGCTAGACTATATGATTTTGTAGGGATAACTTTCTTTGGCCATGTTGTTTTGAAAAGACATGATTGCTTTATTGGTACGCTCGAAGTATTATTGTTTTTATGTCAAATGATAGACTATTGCT
Organism: Aegilops speltoides; assembly: GCA_021437245.1. Classification (NCBI taxonomy): domain Eukaryota; kingdom Viridiplantae; phylum Streptophyta; class Magnoliopsida; order Poales; family Poaceae; genus Aegilops; species Aegilops speltoides. Next base: position 11,353,470 of record CM038145.1, read on the forward strand.
TTGAATCACTCGTGTCTTAATATTCATGCCATGATTAGACATATGATCAAGATTATGCTAGGTAGCATTCCACATCAAAAATTATCATTTTTATCATTTACCTACTCAAGGACGGGCAGGAATTAAGCTTGGGGATGCTGATACGTCTCCGTCGTATCTATAATTTTTGATTGTTCCATGCCAATATTCTTCAACTTTCATATACTTTTGGCAACTTTTTATACTATTTTGGGACTAACATATTGATCCAAAGGCTCAAAGTGCCGCCTGTCATTTGCATGTTTTATGTTTTGCAGAAACCCAATATCAAACGGAATCCAAACGAAAAAAACGTACGGAGAATTATTTTGGAATATTTGGGATTTTCCGGAGGAAGAATCAACGCGAAACGGTGTCCAGGGTGGCCACGATACAGGGGGGCGCGTCCTCCCCCTGGGCGCGCCCTGGACTCTCATGGGCCACCCGTAAGGCGGTTGACGCTCTTCTTTTGCCGCAAGAAAGCTAATTTTACGAGAAAAATCTAGGCGAAAGATTCACCCCAATCGGAGTTACGGATCTCCGGATATTAAAGAAACGGCGAAGTGGTAGAATTTGAGAACGCAGAAACAGAGAGATAGATCCAATCTCGGAGGGGCTCTCACCCCTCCCAAGCCATAGGTGCCAACGACCAGAGGGGAAACCCTTCTCCCATCTAGGGAGGAGGTCAAGGAAGAAGAAGAAGAAGGGGGGCTCTCTCCCCCTTGCTTCCGGTGGCGCCGGAGCGCTGCGGGGGCCATCATCATCACCGCGATCTTCGCCAACAACTTCACCACCTTCATCACCAACTCTTCCTCCCTCTATGCAGCGGTGTAACCTATCTCTTACCCGCTGTAATCTCTACTTTAACATGGTGCTCAATGCTATATCTTATTTCCCAATGATGTATGGCTATCTTATGATGTTTGAGTAGATCCATTTTGTCCTATGGGTTAAATGATGATCGTGATTGGTTTGAGTTGCATGTTTTATTATTGGTGCTGTCCTATGGTGCCCTCCATGTCGTGCAAGCATGAGGGATTCCCGCTGTAGGGTGTTGTAATGCGTTCATGATTCGCCTATAGTGGGTTGCGTGAGTGACTGAAACACAAACCCGAGTAAGTAGGTTGTTTACGTATGGGATAAAGGGGACTTGATACTTTAATGCTATGGTTGGTTTTTACCTTAATGAATATTTAGTAGTTGCGGACGCTTGCTTGAGTTCCAATCATAAGTGCATATGATCCAAGTAGAGAAAATGTGTTAGCTTATGTTGGGGAACGTAGTAATTTCAAAATTTTCCTACGCACACGCTAGATCATGGTGATGATATAGCAACGAGAGGGGAGAGTGTTCGTCCACGTACACTCGTAGACCGTAAGCGGAAGCGTTAGCACAACACAGTTGATGTAGTCGTACGTCTTCACGATCCGACCGATCCAAGCACCGAACGTACGGTGCCTCCGAGTTCAGCACACGTTCAGCTCGATGACGATCTCCGGCCTCCGATCCAGCCGAGCTCCGGAGATGAGTTCTGTCAGCATGACGGAGTGGTGACAATGATGATGTTCTACCGGCGCAGGGCTTCGCCTAAGCTTCGCGACGATATGACCGATGTGGAATATGGTGGAGGGGGGCACCGCACACGGCTAAGGAACGATCCGTAGATCAACTTGTGTGTCCATGGGGTGCCCCCTGCCCCCGTATATAAAGGAGCAAGGGGAGGAGGGCCGGCCAAAGAGGAGAGGCGCGCCCTATGGGTGTCCTACTCCCACCGGGATTAGGATTCCCTCTTTCCTAGTCCAACTAGGAGTCCTTCCAAGTATTAGGAGTAGGAGACAAGGAAGGGGAAGAGGGAAGAGAAGGAAGGAGGGGGCGCCGCCCCTCCCCTTAGTCCAATTCGGACTAGTTAATGGGGGTGCGCGCGGCCTGCCTCTTCCTCTCCCCTAAAGCCCAATAAGGCCCATATACCTTTTCCCCCGTATTCCCGTAACTCCCCGGTACTCCGAAAAATACCCGAATCACTCGGAACCTTTCCGAACTCCGAATATAGTCGTCCAATATATCGATCTTTACGTCTCGACCATTTCAAGACTCCTCGTCATGTCCCCGATCTCATCCGGGACTCCAAACTCCTTCGGTACATCAATACTCATAAACTCATAATAAAACTGTCATCGAAAGCTTAAGCGTGCGGACCCTACGGGTTCGAGAACTATGTAGACATGACCTAGAACTATTCTCGGTCAATAACCAATATCGGGACCTAGATGCCCATATTGGCTCCCACATATTCTACGAATATCTTTATCGGTCAAACCGCATAACAACATACGTTGTTCCCTTTGTCATCGGTATGTTACTTGCCCGAGATTTGATCGTTGGTATCCAGTACCTAGTTCAATCTCGTTACCGGCAAGTCTCTTTACTCGTTATGTAATGCATCATCCCGTAACCAACTCATTGGTCACATTGCTTGCAAGGCTTATAGTGATGTGCATTACCGAGAGGGCCCAGAGATACCTCTCCGACAATCAGAGTGACAAAACCTAATCTCAAAATACGCCAGCCCAATATGTACCTTTGGAGACACCTGTAGTACTCCTTTATAATCACCCAGTTACGTTGTGACGTTTGGTAGCACCCAAAGTGTTCCTCCGGTAAATGGGAGTTCATAATCTCATAGTTACCGGAACATGTATAAGTCATGAAGAAAGCAATAGCAACATACTAAACGATCAAGTGCTAGGCTAACGGAATGGGTCATGTCAATCACATCATTCTCCTAATGATGTGATCCCGTTAATCAAATGACAACTCATGTCTATGGCTAGGAAACTTAACCATCTTTGATTCAACGAGCTAGTCAAGTAGAGGCATACTAGTGACACTATGTTTGTCTATGTATTCACACATGTATTATGTTTCCGGTTAATACAATTCTAGCATGAATAATAAACATTTATCATGAAATAAGGAAATAAATAATAATTTTATTATTGCCTCTAGGGCATATTTCCTTCAGTCTCCCACTTGCACTAGAGTCAATAATCTAGTTCACATCGCCATGTGATTTAACATGAATATTCATATCTGTATATGATTAACACCCGTTGTTCACATCGTTATGTGACCAACACCCAAAGGGTTTACTAGTGTCAATAATCTAGTTCACATTGCTATGTGATTAACACCCAAAGAGTACTAAGGTGTGATCATGTTTTGCTCGTGAGAGAAGTTTAGTCAACGGGTCTGTCACATTCAGAGCCGTATGTACTTTACAAATTTTCTATGTCTACAATGCTCTGCGCGGAGCTACTCTAGCTAATTGTTCCCACTTTCAATATGTATCCAGATTGAGACTTAGAGTCATCTGGATCGGTGTGAAAGCTTGCACCGATGTAACTCTTTACGACGGGCTCTTTTATCACCTCCATAATTGAGAAATATTTCCTTAGTCCTCACTAAGGATATTCTTGACCAATGTCCAGTGATCTACTCCTAGATCACTATTGTACTCCCTTGCCAAATTCAGAGCAAGGTATACAATAGGTCTAGTACATAACATAGCATACTTTATAGAACCTATGACTGAGGCATAGGGAATGACTTTCATTCTCTTTTCTATTTTCTGGCGTGCTCGGGATTTGAGTCTTACTCAATTTCACACCTTTGCAACACAGGCAAGAACTCTTTCTTTGACTGTTCCATCTTGAACTATTTCAAAATCTTGCCAAGGTATGTACTTGTTGAAAAACTTATCAAGCGTCTTGATCTATCTCAATAGATTTTGATGCTCAATATGTAAGTAGCTTTACTGAGGTCTTTCTTTTAAAGAACTCCTTTCAAATACTCCTTTATGCTTTCCAGAAAAATTCTACATCATTTCTGATCAACAATATGTTACTCACATATATTTATTAGAAAGGCGGTAGTGCTCCCACTCACTTTATTGTAAATACAGGCTTCACCGCAAGTCTGTATAAAACTATATGATTTGATGAACTTATCAAAGCGTATATTCAAACTCTGAGATGCTTGCACCAGTCCATAGATGGATCGCTGGAGCTTGCACATTTTGTTAGCACCTTTAGCATTGACAAAACCTTCTGGTTGCATCATATACAACTCTTCTTTAAGAAAACCATTAAGGAATGCAGTTTTGACATCCATTTGCCAGATTTCATAAAATGTGGCAATTGCTAACATGATTCGGACAGACTTAAGCATCGCTACAGTTGAGAAAATCTCATTGTAGTCAACACCTTGAACTTGTCAAAAACCTTTTTGCAACAAGTCGAGCTTTGTAGATAGTAACACTACTATCAATGTCCGTCTTCCTCTTGAAGATCCATTTATTTTCTATGGTTTGCCGATCATCGGGCAAGTCCACCAAAGTCCACACTTTGTTCTCATACATGGATCCTATCTCATATTTCATGGCCTCCAACCATTTTGCGGAATCTGGGCTCATCATCGCTTCCTCATAGTTTGTAGGTTTATCATGGTCTAGTAACATGACTTTCAGAACAGGAGTACCATACCACTCTGGTGCGGACCGTACTCTGGAAGAGATACGAAGTTCTGTAGTAACTTGATCTGAAGTTTCATTATCATCATCATTAGCTTCCTCACTAATTGGTGTAGGAATCACTGGAACTGATTTCAGTGATGAACTATTTTCCAATTCGGGAGAAGGTACAGTTACCTCATCAATTTCTACTTTCCTCCCACTCACTTCTTTCGAGAGAAACTCCTTCTCTAGAAAGGATCCATTTTAAGCAACAAATATCTTGCCTTCGGATATGTGATAGAAGGTGTACCCAACAGTTTCCTTTGGGTATTCTATGAAGACGCACTTCTCCGATTTGGGTTTGAGCTTATCAGGATGAAACTTTTTCAAATAAGCATCACAGCCCCAAACTTTAAGAAACGACAACTTGGGTTTCTTGCTAAACCACAGTTCATATGGTGTCGTCTCAATGGATTTTAGATGGTGCCCTTTTAACGTGAATGCAGCTGTCTCTAATGCATAACCCCAAAACAATAGTGGTAAGTCAGTAATAGATTGCACCATATCCAATAAAGTGCGGTTACGACGTTTGGACACACCATAACTTTGTAGTGTTCCAGGTGGCGTGAACTGTGAAACTATTCCACATTTTTTAATTGAAGACCAAACTCGTAACTCAAATATTCTCCTTCACGATTAGGTCGTAGAAATTTTATTTTCTTGTTACGATGATTTTCCACTTCACTCTGAAATTCTTTGAACTTTTCAAATGTTTCAGACTTGTGTTTCATTAAGTAGATATACCCATATCTTCTCAAATCATCTGTGAAAGTGAGAAAATAACGATGCCCGCCGCGAGCCTCAATATTCATTGGACCACAAACATTAGTATGTATGATTTCCAACAAATCAGTTGCTCGCTCCATAGTTTTAGAGAACGGAGTTTTAGTCATTTTGCCCAAAAGGCACGGTACGCAAGCATCAAATGATTCATAACCAAGTGATTCCAAAAATCCATCTTTATGGAGTTTCTTCATGCGCTTTACACTGATATGACCCAAACGGCAGTGCTACAAACAAGTTGCACTATCATTATTAACTTTGCATCTTTTGGCATCAATATTGTGAATATGTGTATCACTACGATTGAGATCCAACAAACTATTTTCATTGGGTGTATGACCATTGAAGGTTTTATTCATGTAAACAGAACAACAATTATTCTCTGACTTTAAATGAATAACCGTATTGCAATAAATATGATCAAATCATGTTCATGCTCAACGCAAACGCCAAATAACATTTATTTAGGTTTAACACTAATCCCAAAGTATAGCGAGTGTGCAATGATGATCATATCAATCTTGGAACTACTTCTAACACTCATCGTCACTTCCCCTTCAACTAGTCTTTGTTTATTCTGTAACTCCTGTTTCGAGTTACTAATCTTAGCAACCGAACAAGTATCAAATACTCAGGGGTTACTATAAACACTAGTAAGGCACACATCAAACACCTGTATATCAAATATACCCTTGTTCACTTTGCCATCCTTCTTATCCACCAAATATTTGGAGTAGTTCCACTTCCAGTGACCATTTCCTTTGCAGTAGAAGTACTCAGTTTCAGGCTTAGGTCCAGCTTTGGGTTTCTTCACGGGAGTGACAACTTGTTTGCCATTCTACTTGAAGTTTCCCTTTCTTTCCCTTTGCCCTTTTCTTGAAACTAGTGGTCTTGTCAATCATCAACACTTGATGCTCTTTCTTGATTTCTACCTTCGTCGATTTCAACATCACGAAGAGCTCGAGAATCGTTTTTGTCATCCCTTGCATATTATAGTTCATCACGAAGTTCTAGTAACTTAGTGATGGTGACTAGAGAATTCTGTCAATCACTATCTTATCTGGAAGATTAACTCCCACTTGATTCAAGCGATTGAAGTACCCAGACAATCTGAGCACATGCTCACTAGTTGAGCGATTCTCCTCCATCTTTTAGCTATAGAACTTGTTGGAGACTTCATATCTCTCAACTCGGGTATTTGCTGGAAATATTAACTTCAACTCCTAGAACATCTCATATGGTCCATGACATTCAAAAACGTCTTTGAAGTCCCAATTCTAAGACGTTAAGCATGGTGCACTAAACTATCAAGTAGTCATCATATTGAGCTAGCCAATCGTTCATAACGTCTGCATCTGCTCCTGCAACAGGTCTGTCACCTAGCGGTGCATTAAGGACATAATTCTTACAGGCAAAGAATGAGGATAAACCTCGATCACGGATCCAATCCGTATCATTGCTACTAACATTTTTCAACACAATTTTCTCTAGGAACATATCAAAATAAACATATGAAAGCAACAACGCAAGCTATTGATCTACAACATAATTTGCAAAATACTACCATGACTAACTTCATGATAAATTTAAGTTCAATTAATCATATTACTTAAGAACTCCCACTTAGACAGACATCTCTCTAGTCATCTAAGTGATCACATGATCCAAATCAACTAAACCATGTCCGATCATCACGTGAGATGGAGTAGTTTTCAATGGTGAACATCACTATGTTGATCATATCTACTATATGATTCACGCTCGACCTTTCGGTCTCCGTGTTCCGAGGCCATATCTGTATATGCTAGGCTCGTCAAGTTTAACCTAAGTATTCCGCGTGTGCAACTGTTTTGCACCCATTGTATTTGAACGTAGAGCCTATCACACCCGATCATCACGTGGTGTCTCAGCACGAAGAACTTTCGCAATGGTGCATACTCAGGGAGAACACTTCTTGATACTTAGTGAGAGATCATCTTAAAATGCTACCGTCAAACAAAACAGAATAAGATGTATAATGGATAAACATCATATGCAATCAAAATATGTGACATGATATGGCCATGATCATCTTGCGCCTTTGATCTCCATCTCCAAAGTACTGTCATGACCTCTATCGTCACCGGCACGACACCATGATCTTCATAATCTTGATCTATATCAATGTGTCGTCACATGGTCGTCTCGCCAACTATTGCTCTTGCAACTATTGCTATCGCATAGCGATAATGTAAAGCAAATATTTGGCACTTGCATCTTTATGCAACAAAGAGACAACCATAGGGCTTCTGCCAGTTGCCGATAACTTCAACAAAACATGATCATCTCATACAACAACTTATATCTCATCACGTCTTGACCATATCACATCACAACATGCCCTGCAAAAACAAGTTTACTTGGCTGCTATGGGCTGAGCAAGAACCGGTCTTACCTACGCATCAAAACCACAACGATATTTCATCAAGTTAGTGCTGTTTTAACCTTCGCAAGGACCGGGCGTAGCCACGCTCGATTCAGCTAAAGTGAGAGAGACAGACACCCGCCATCCACCTTTAAGCACGAGTGCTCGTAATGGTGAAACCAGTCTCGCGTAAGCGTACGCGTAATGTCGGTCCGGGCCGCTTCATCTCACAATACCGCAGAACCAAAGTATGACATGCTGGTAAGCAGTATGACTTGTATCGCCCACAACTCACTTGTGTTCTACTCGTGCATATAACATCAACGCATAAAACCTAGGCTCGGATGCCACTGTTGCGGAACGTAGTAATTTCAAAATTTTCCTACGCACACGCAAGATCATGGTGATGATATAGCAACGAGAGGGGAGAGTGTTCGTCCACGTATCCTCGTAGACGAGCGTAAGCGGAAGCGTTAGAGCGGTTGATGTAGTCGTACGTCTTCACGATCCGACCGATCCAAGCACCGAACGTACGGGGCCTCCGATTTCAGCACACATTCAGCTCGATGACGATCTCCGGCCTCCGATCCAGCCGAGCTCCAGAGATGAGTTCCGTCAGCACGACGGCGTGGTGACGATGATGATGTTCTACCGGCGCAGGGCTTCGCCTAAGCTTCGTGATGATATGACCGAGGTGGAAAATGGTGGAGGGGGGCACCACACACGGCTAAGGAACGATCCGTAGATCAACTTGTGTGTCCATGGGGTGCCCCCTGCACCCGTATATAAAGGAGCAAGGGGAGGAGGGCCGGCCAAGGAGGAGGGCGCACCCTAGGGGTGCCCTACTCCCACCGGGAGTAGGATTCCCCCTTTCCTAGTCCAACTAGGAGTCCTTCCAAGTATTAGGAGTAGGACACAAGGAAGGGGAAGAGGGAAGAGAAGGAAGGAGGGGGCGCCGCCCCTCCCCTTAGTCCAATTCGGACTAGTTAATGGGGGGGCGCGCGGCCTGCCTCTTCCTCTCCCCTAAAGCCCAATAAGGCCCATATACTTTTTCCCCCGTATTCCCGTAACTCCCCGGTACTCCAAAAAATACCTGAATCACTCGGAACCTTTCTGAACTCCGAATATAGTCGTCCAATATATCGATCTTTACGTCTCGACCATTTTGAGACTCCTCGTCATGTCCCCAATCTCATCCGGGACTCCGAACTCCTTCGGTACATCAATACTCATAAACTCATAATAAAACTATCATCGAAACCATAAGCGTGCGGACCCTACGGGTTCGAGAACTATGTAGACATGACCTAGAACTATTCTTGGTCAATAACCAATAGCGGGACCTGGATGCCCATATTGGCTCCCACATATTCTACGAATATCTTTATCGGTCAAACCGCATAACAACATACGTTGTTCCCTTTGTCATCGGTATGTTACTTGCCCGAGATTTGATCGTCGGTATCCAATACCTAGTTCAATCTTGTTACTCGCAAGTCTCTTTACTCGTTACGTAATGCATCATACCGTAACCAACTCATTGGTCACATTGCTTGCAAGGCTTATAGTGATGTGCATTACCGAGAGGGCCCAGAGATACCTCTCCGACAATCGGAGTGACAAAACCTAATCTCGAAATACGCCAACCCAATATGTACCTTTGGAGACACCTGTAGTACTCCTTTATAATCACCCAATTACGTTGTGACATTTGGTAGCACCCAAAGTGTTCCTCCGGTAAACGGGAGTTGCATAATCTCATAGTTACAGGAACATGTATAAGTCATGAAGAAAGCAATAGCAACATACTAAACGATCAAGTGCTAGGCTAACGGAATGGGTCATGTCAATCACATCATTCTCCTAATGATGTGATCCCGTTAATCAAATGACAACTCATGTCTATGGCTAGGAAACTTAACCATCTTTGATTCAACGAGCTAGTCAAGTAGAGGCATACTAGTGACACTATGTTTGTCTATGTATTCACACATGTATTATGTTTCCGGTTAATACAATTCTAGCATGAATAATAAACATTTATCATGAAATAAGGAAATAAATAATAACTTTATTATTGCCTCTAGGGCATATTTCCTTCAGCTTATGCCTCTCCCTCAAATAGAATTGCAACAGTGATCACCGGTCTAGTTATCGATTGCCTTGGACAAATAACTTTCTCGTAACAAAAAGCTCTCTACTAATACTTACTTTATTGCTTCTTTATCTAAACAGCCCCTAGTTTATATTTACACGTTCTTTATTATCTTGCAAACCTATCCTATCACACCTACAAAGTACTTCTAGTTTCATACTTGTTCTATGTAAAGCGAACGTCAAGCGTGCGTAGAGTTGTATCGGTGGTCGATAGAACTTGAGGGAATATTCATTCTACCTTTAGCTCCTCGTTGGGTTCGACACTCTTACTTATCGAAAACTGTTGCGATTCCCTATACTTGTGGGTTATCAAGAAGGCATACTAGGGACTATATGTTTTGTCTATGTATTCACACATATACGAAGTTTCTGGTTAATACAATTCTGGCATGAATAATAAACATTTATCATGAATTAAGGAAATAAATAATAACTTTATTATTGCCTCTAGGGCATATTTCCTTCAGTTTCCCACTTGCACTATCGTCAATAATCTAGTTCACATTGCCATGTGATTTAACACCAATAGTTCACATCTGTATGTCACCAACACCCAAAGGGTTTACTAGAGTCAATAATCTAGTTCACATCGCTATGTGATTAACACCCAAAGAGTACTAAGGTGTGATCTTGTTTTGCTCGTGAGAGAAGTTTAGTCAACGGGTCTGTCAAATTCAGAACCGTATGTATTTTGCAAATATTCTATGTGTACAATGCTCTGCATGGAGCTACACTAGCTAATTGCTCCCACTTTCAATATGTATCCAGATTGAGACTTAGAGTCATCTGGATCGGTGTAAAAGCTTGCATCGATGTAACTCTTTACGACGAACTCTTTATCACCTCCATAACCGAGAAATATTTCCTTAGTCCACACTAAGGATAATTTTGACCGCTGTCCAGTGATCTACTCCTAGATCACTATTGTACCCCCTTGCCAAACTCATGGCAAGGTACACAATAGGTCTGGTACACAACGCAACATACTTTATAGAACCTATGAATGTGGCATAGGGAATGACTTTCATTCTCTTTCTATCTTCTGCCACGGTCGGGATTTGAGTCTTACTCAACTTTACACCTTGTAATACAGACAAGAACTCCTTCTTTGACTGATCCATTTTGAACTCTTTCAAAAACTTGTCAAGGTATTTACTCATTGAAAAATCTTATCAAGCGTCTTGATCTATCTCTATATATCTTGATGCCCAATATGTAAGCAGCTGTTGGGGAACGTAGTAATTTCAAAAATTTCCTACGCACACGCAAGGATCATGGTGATGCATAGCAATGAGAGGGGATAGTGTTGTCCACGTACCCTCATAGACCGAAAGCGGAAGCGTTATGACAACGCGGTTGATGTAGTCGTATGTCTTCATGATCTGACCGATCCAAGTACCGAACGTACGACACCTCCGAGTTCAGCACACGTTCAGCTCGATGACGATCCCCGTACTCCGATCCAGCAGGGTGTCGGGCATGAGTTCCGTCAGCACGACGGCGTGGTGACGATGATGATGTTCTACCGACGCAGGGCTTCGCCTAAGCACCACAACGATATGATCGAGGTGGAATATGGTGGAGGGGGGCACCGCACACGGCTAAGGAACAATCACGAAGATCAACTTGTGTGTGTAGAGGTGCCCCCTGCCCCCGTATATAAAGGAGCCAAGGAGGAGGGGGCGGCCGGCCAAGGAGGGTGCGCCAAGGGGCAGTCCTACTCCCATCGGGAGTAGGACTCCCTTCTTTCCTAGTTGGAGAAGGATAAAGAGGGAAGGAGGAGGAAGAGGGGAAGGAAAGGGGGGGCGCCCCCCTCTCCTTGTCCTATTCGGACTAGGGAGGGGAGGGGGCGCAGCCCACCTCTTGCCTCCTCTCTTCCTCTCCACTAGGGCCCATGTAGGCCCATTAAGCCCCTGGGGGGTTCCGGTAACCTCCCGGTACTCCGGTAAAATCCCGATTTTACACGGAACGATTCCGATATCCAAATATAGGCTTCCAATATATCAATCTTTATGTCTCGACCATTTCGAGACTCCTCGTCATGTCCCCGATCTCATCCGGGACTCCGAACTCCTTCGGTACATGAAAACTCATAAACTCATAATAAAACTGTCATCGAAACTTTAAGCGTGCGGACCCTACGGGTTCGAGAACTATGTAGACATGACCGAGACACGTCTCCAGTCAATAACCAATAGCGGAACCTGGATGCTCATATTGGCTCCCACATATTCTATGAAGATCTTTATCGCTCAAACCGCATAACAACATACGTTGTTCCCTTTGTCATCGGCATGTTACTTACCCGAGATTCGATTGTCGGTATCTCAATACCTAGTTCAATATCGTTACCGGCAAGTCTCTTTACTCGTTCCGTAATGCTTCATCCCGCAACTAACTCTTTAGTCACATTGCTTGCAAGGCTTATAGTGATGTGCATTACCGAGTGGGCCCAGAGATACCTCTCCGACAGTCGGAGTGACAAATCCTAATATCGAAATACGCCAACTCAACATGTACCTTCGGAGACACCTATAGAGCTCCTTTATGATCACCCAGTTACGTTGTGATGTTTGGTAGCACACAAAGTGTTCCTCCGGTAAACGGGAGTTGCATAATCTCATAGTCATAGGAACATGTATAAGTCATGAAGAAAGCAATAGCAATATACTAAACGATCAAGTGCTAAGCTAACGAAATGGGTCAAGTCAATCACGTCATTCTTCTAATGATGTGATCCCATTAATCAAATGACAACTCATGTCTATGGTTAGGTAACTTAACCATCTTTGATTAACGAGCTAGTCAAGTAGAGGCATACTAGTGACACTATGTTTGTCTATGTATTCACACATGTATTATGTTTCCGGTTAATACAGTTCTAGCATGAATAATAAACATTTATCATGAAATAAGGAAATAAATAATAACTTTATTATTGCCTCTAGGGCATATTTCCTTCAGCAGCTTCACTGAGGTCTTTCATTGAAAAACTCTTATTCAAGTATCCCTTTATGCTATCTAGAAATTCTATATCATTTCCAATCAACAATATGTCATCCACATATAATATTAGAAATGCTACAGAGCTCCCACTCACTTACTTGTAAATACAGGCTTCACCGCAAGTCTGTATAAAATCATATGCTTTGATTACACTATCCAAACGTTTATTCCAACTCCGAGAGGCTTGCACCAGTCCATAAATGGAACGTTGGAGCTTGCACACTTTGTTAGCACCCTTTGGATTGACAAAACCTTCTGGTTGCATCATATACAACTCTTCTTCCAGAAATCCATTCAGGAATGCAGTTTTGACATCCATTTGCCAAATTTCATAATCATAAAATGCAGCAATTGCTAACATGATTTGGACAGACTTAAGCATCGCTACAGGTGAGAAAGTCTCGTCATAGTCAACTCCTTGAACTTGTCGAAAACCTTTCGCAACAAGTCGAGCTTCATAAACAGTAACATTACCGTCTGCGTCGGTCTTCTTCTTAAGGATCCATTTATTTTCCTATGGCTTACCGATCATCGCGCAAGTCCACCAAAGTCCACACTTTGTTCTCATACATGGATCCCATCTCAGATTTCATGGCCTCAAGCCATTTCGCGGAATCTGGGCTCATCATCGCTTCCTCATAGTTCGTAGGTTCATCATGGTCTAGTAACATGACTTCTAGAACAGGATTACCGTACCACTCTGGTGTGGATCTTACTCTGGAAGACCTACGAGGTTTGGTAGTAACTTGATCTGAAGCTTCATGATCATCATCATTAGCTTCCTCACTAATTGGTGTAGGAATCACGGGAACTGATTTCTGTGATGAACTACTTTCCAACAAGGGAGAAGGTACAACTACCTCATCAAGTTCTACTTTCCTCCCACTCACTTCTTTTGAGAGAAACTCCTTCTCTAAAAAGGATCAATTCTTAGCAACGAATATCTTGCCTTCAGATCTTGTGATAGAAGGTGTACCCAATAGTTTCCTTTGGGTATTCTATGAAGATGCACTTCTCCAATTTGGGTTCGAGCTTATCAGGTTGAAGCTTTTTCACATAAGCATCGCAGCCCCAAACTTTAAGAAATGACAACTTTGGTTTCTTGCCAAACCACAGTTTATAAGGCGTCGTCTCAATGGATTTTGTTGGTGCCCTATTTAAAGTGAATGCAGCTGTCTCTAATGCATAACCCCAAAATGATAGTGGTAAACCGGTAAGAGACATCATAGATTGCACCATATTCAATAAAGTGTGGTTACAACATTTGGACACACCATTACGCTGTGGTGTTCCAGGTAGGTGAGCTGTGAAACTATTCCACATTGTTTTCAATGAAGACCAAACTCATAACTAAAATATTCTCCTCCACGATCAGATCGTAGAAACTTTATTTTCTTGTTACGATGATTCTCCACTTCACTCGGAAATTCTTTGAACTTTTCAAATGTTTCAGACTTGTGTTTCATTAAGTAGATATACTCATATCTGCTCAAATCATCTTGTGAAGGTCAGAAAATAACGATACCCACCACGAGCATCAACACTCATTGGACCGCATACATCGGTATGTATTATTTCGAATAAGTCACTAGCTCGTTCCATTGTTCCGGAGAACGGAGTTTTAGTCATCTTGCCCATAAGGCACGGTTCGCAAGCATCAAATGATTCATAATCAAATGATTCCAAAAGTCCATCTTTATGGAGTTTCTTCATGCACTTTACACCAATATGACCCAAACGGCAGTGCCACAAATATGTTGCACTATCATTATCAACTTTGCATCTTTTGGCATCAATATTATGAATATGCGTATCACTGCGATCAAGATTCAATAATCCATCAACACTGGGTGTATGACCATAGAAGGTTTTATTCATGTAAACAGAATAACAATTTATTATCTGTCTTAGATGAATAATCGTATCGCAATAAACATGATCTAATCATATTTATGCTCAATGCAAACACCAAATAACATTTATTTAGGTTTAACACTAATCTCGAAAGTATAGGGAGTGTGCGATGATGATTGATGTCTACTACTTCTTGTAGACGTTGTTGGGCCTGCAAGTGCACAGGTTTGTAGGAGAGTAGCAAATTTCGCTCAAGTGGATGACCTAAGGTTTATCAATCCGTGGGAGGCGAGGATGAAGATGGTCTCTCCCAAACAACCCTGCAACCAAATAACAAAGAGTCTCTTGTGTCCCCAACACACCCAATACAATGACAAATTGTATAGGTGCACTAGTTCGGCGAAGAGATGGTGATACAAGTGCAATATGGATGGTAGATAAAGGTTTTTGTAATCTGAAAATATAAGAACAGCAAGGTAACTAATGATAAACGTGAGTATAAAGGGTATTGCAATGATAGGAAACAAGGCCTAGGGTTCATACTTTCACTAGTGCAAGTTCTCTCAACAATAATGACATAGATAGATCATATAACAATCCCTCAAAATGCAACAAAGAGTCACTCCAAAGCCACTAATAGTGGAGAACAAACGAAGAGATTATGGTAGGGTACGAAACCACCTCAAAGTTATCCTTTCTATTCTATCTATTCAAGAGTCCGTAGTAAAATAACATAAAGCTATTCTTTCCGTTCAATCTATCATCGAGTTCATACTAGAATAACACCTTAAGACACAAATCAACCAAAACCCTAATGTCACCTCAACTATCCGTGGGCATGATTATACGATATGCATCACACAATCTCAGATTCATCCAACCAACACAAAGTACTTCAAAGAGTGCCCCAAAGTTTCTACCAGAGAGTCAAGAACGTGTGCCAACCCCTATGCATAGGTTCATGGCCGGAACCCGCAAGTTGGTCACCAAAACATACATCAAGTGGCACGTGAAATCCCATTGTCACCACAAATAAGCATGGCAAGACATACATCAAGTGTTCTCAAATAAAGACTCAATCCAATAAGATAACTTCAAGAGGGAAACTCAATTCATCACAAGAGAGTAGAGGGGGAGAAACATCATAAGATCCAACTATAATAGCAAAGATCACGATACATCAAGATCGTGCCATAGAGAGAACACAAGAGAGAGAGAGAGAGAGAGAGAGAGAGATCAAACACATAGCTACTGGTACATACCCTCAGCCCCGATGGTGAACTACTCCTTCCTCGTCATGGATAGCGCCGGGATGATGAAGATGGCCACGGTGATGGGTTCCCCCTCGGCGGGTGCTTGAACGGACTCGAGAGGTTTTGGTGGCTCTGAGGCTTGCGGCGGAACTCCCGATCTATCTTGATATCTGATGGTTTTAGGGTACGTAGGGTTATATAGGCGAAAGTAGTCGGTCGGGGGGTGCTCGAGGGGTCCACGAGACAGGGGGTGGGGCACCCCCTATCTTCTGGGCTCCTCGAGTATCTTATGACTTGATCTCCAAGCTTCCAGGATGATATTCTTCCAAAAAATCATGATGCCGAAGGTTTCATTCTGTTTGGACTCCGTTTCATATTCCTTTTCTTCGAAATACTGAAACAGGCAATAAAACAGCAATATGGGTTGGGCCTCTGGTTAGTAGGTTAGTCCAAAACATGATATAAATGTGTAAAATAAAGCCCATAAACATCCAAAAGGGGTAATATAATAGCATGGAACAATCAAAAATTATAGATAAGTTGGAGACATATCAAGCATCCCCAAGCTTAATTCCTGCTCGTCCTCGAGTAGGTAAATGATAAAAACAGAATTTTTGATGTGGAACGCTACCTAGCATAATTCTCAATGTAATTTTCTTTATCGGGGCATGAATGTTCAGATCCATATGATACAAAATAAATGTTCATATTGATAAAAGAAACAGTAACACTTAAAGCATACTAATCAAAGTAATCATGTCTTCTCAAAATAACATGACAAAAGAAAGTTCATCCCTACAAAATCATATAGTTAGGCTATGCTTCATTTTCGTCACACAAAGATGTTCCCAACTTCAATACCCCCGATGAAAAGCCAAGCAATTGTTTCATACTTAAATAATCTCAAACTTTTTCAATCTTCACGCAATACATGAGCATGAGCCATGGATATAGCACTATGGGTGGAATAGAATATGATGATGGGGATTGTGTGGAGAAGACAAAAAAGGAGAAAGTCTCACATTGACGAGGATAACCAACGGGCTATGGAGATGCCCATCAATTGATGTCAACATGAGGAGTAGGGATTGCCATGCAACGGATGCACTAGAGCTATAAATGAATGCTCAACAAAAGAAAACTAGTAGGTGTGCATCCAACTTGCTTGCTCACGAAGACCTAGGGCATTTGAGGAAGCCCATCATAGGAATATACAAGCCAAGTTCTATAATGAAAAATTCCCACTAGTATGAAAAAGACAACTTATGAGACTCACTATATGAAAAACGTGGTGCTACTTTGAAGCACAATATATGAGACTCACTACATGAAGAACAAGGTGCTACTTTGAAGCACAAGTGTGGAAAAAGAGATAGTAACATTGCCCCTTTTTATTTTTATTTTCTTGCTTTTTTTTATTTTTTTTATTTTTTTCTTTTTTTGGGCCTTACTTTTTTTCTTTTTTTTGGGCAGTTCTCTAATAATGATGATCATCACACTTCTATTGATTACAACATAAGAATTACAACTCGAAACTAGAACAAGATATGACTCTATATGAATGCCTCCGGCGGTGTACCGGGATGGTGCAATGAATCAAGAGTGACATGTATGAAAAATAATGCATGGTGGCTTTGCCAAAAATACGATGTCAACTACATGATCATGCAATGGCAATATGACAAAAGTAAAGTATGTCATGATGATGATGAACGGAACGGTGGAAAGTTGTATGGCAATATATCTCGGAATGGCTATGGAAATGCCATAATAGGTAGGTATGGTGGCTGTTTTGAGGAAGATATAAGGAGGTTTATGTGTGATAGAGCGTATCGTATCACGGGGTTTGGATGCACCGGTGAAGTTTGCACCAACTCTCAAGGTGAGAAAGGGCAATGCACTGCATCAAGAGGCTAGCAATGGCGGAAAGGTAAAAGTGCGTATAATCCATGGACTCAACATTAGTCAAAAGAACTCATATACTTATTGCAAAAATTTAGAAGTCATCAAAAATCAAGTACTACGCGCATGCTCCTAGGGGATAGATTGGTAGGAAAAGACCATCGCTCGTCCCCGACCGCCACTCATAAGGATGCACAAGCCAGGTACACTTCGTGTTTCAAATTTGTTACACAACTTTAACCATACGTGCATGCTACGAGACTTGCCAACTTCAACATAAGCATTCTTTGAATTCATAATCACCCAACTAGCATGACTTTAATATCACTACCTCCATATCTTAAAACAATTATCAAGTATCAAATTGATCATAGCATCCTATTCACTTCCTATGATAGTTTTTATTATACCCAACTTGGATGCCTACCATTCTAGGACCAATTTTATAACCATAGAAAATACCATGCTGTACTAAAAGACTCTCAAAATAATATAAGTGAAGCATGAGAGACTAGCAATTTCTAAAAAATATAACCACCGCCGTGCTCTAAAAGATTTAAGTGATGCACTAGAGCAAATGACAAACTACTCTGAAAGATATAAGTGAAGAACAATGAGTAGCTAAATAATTATGTAACTATGTGAGGACTCTCTCTCATTTAAGAATTTCAGATCTTGGTATTATATTCAAGCAGCAAGCAAATCAAAACAAAATGACATTGCAAGGATAGCACAACTCATGTGAAGAAGCAAAAACGCAGGCTCAACCGATACTAACCGATAGTTGTTGAAGAAGAAAGTTGGGATGCCTACCGGGGCATCCCCAAGCTTAGATGCTTGAGACTTATTGAAATATTATCTTGGGGTGCCTTGGTCATCCCCAAGCTTGAACTTTTGTGTCTCCTTAATTCCTCTCATATCATGGTTTCTCTTTTTATCAAAAGCTTCATCCACACCAAACTCAACAAGAACTCGTGAGATAGGTTACTTTAAACCAATGCAAAACCTTATCATATTATACTGTAAAAAATCACTAAAATTATTATTACACATTGAATACTAAATGCCTCTGCATATTTAATACTCCTATCATCAAATAGAATCATTAAACAAGCAAACATATGCAAACAATGCAAACATAACAGCAATCTGCCAAAACAGTATAGTCTGTAAAGAATGCAAGATTCATCATACTTGCCTAACTCCAAAAATTATGAAATAAAATTCCCACTGTAATAAATTTATCATATCTCATTATACAAAAAGTTTCAACATTATATCATTCTCTGACTTTTCTAGGGATTTTTTTCAACAGCGGTAAACTTTCTGTTTTCAAACAGCAACATGTATAATAGCAAAATAAGCATGGCAAAGGCTATCCTTGACTTTTTTATTGAAACATGCAAAACATTATTCTAAATAACAGCAAGAAAATACTAACAAAATAAAATGACGCTCTAAGCAAAACACATATCATGTGGCGAATAAAAATATAGCTCCAAGTAAAGTTACCGATGAACGAAGACGAAAGAGGGGATGCCATCCGGGGCATCCCCAAGCTTAGGCTCTTGGTTGTCCTTGAATATTACCTTGGGTTTCCTTGGGAATCCCCAAGCTTAGGCTCTTGCCACTCCTTATTCCATAGTCCATCGAATCTTTACCCAAAACTTGAAAACTCCACAACACAAAACTCAACAGAAAACTCGTAAGCTCCGTTAGTATAATAAAATAAAACCACCACTTAGGTACTGTAATGAACTCATTATAAATTCATATTGGTGTAATATCTACTGCACTCCAACTTATCTATGGTTCATACCCTCCGATACTACTCATAGATTCATCAAAATAAGCAAACAACACATAGAAAGCAGAATTTGTCAAAAACAGAACACTCTGTAGTAATCTGTTCAAACGTATACTTCTGGAACTAAAAAAATTCTACAAAATTAGGACGACCTGCGATATTTGTGTACCAATCCAGAGCAAAGAGAATCCTATCAGAAGCACGTTTCTGTGAGTTAACAAAACTAATTTACTGGATGCAAAAGTTTCTGATTTTCAGCAGGATCAACACAACTATCACCGTAAGCTATCCTAAAGGTCTTACTTGGCACTTTATTGAAACAAAAGCTATAAAACATGATTACTACAGTAGCAAAATCATGTGGACACACAAAAATAGTAAGTATAAATATTGGGTTCTCTCCCAACAAGCGGTTTTCTTTAATGCATTTTTAAGCTAGGCATGATGGTGACAATGATGCTCACATAAAAGACAAGAATTGAAACATAACGGGAGCATCATGAAGCATATGACTAGCACATTTAAGCCTAACACACTTCCTATGCATAGGTATTTTGTGAGCAAACAACTTATGGGAACAATAATCAACTAGCAAAGGAAGGTAAAACAAGCATAAGTTGAAAAATTGAAGCACATAGAGAGGAAACTTGATATTATTGCAATTCCTACAAGCATATATTCCTCCCTCATAATAATTTTCAGTAGCATCATGAATGAATTCAACAATATAACCAGCACCTAAAGCATTCTTTTCATGATCTACAAGCATAGAAAATTTACTACTCTCCACATAAGCAAAATTCTTCTCATTCGGAATAGTGGGAGTGTCATAAGAGACTTGAACACTAAAAATTGTTTCCACATTAAAAGAGTAATGTTCAGAAAAAGGGTAATCATAATCATGACAAGATTTGTAAATATAATCATCACTACTTTTTATAGAATAAGTTTTATCACAATAATCATCATAAGTAGCAACTTCGTTCTCATCATAATCGATTGAAACCTCTCCCAAGATAGTGGAATCACTAAATAAAGTTGACACTCTTCCAAATCCACTTTCATATTCATCACAATAAAATTCAACATCCTCCAAAATAGTGGGATCACTACTTCCTAAAGTTGACACTCTTCCGAACCCACTTTCATCAATATAATCATCATAGGTAGGAGGCATGCTATCATCATAAAAACTTTGCATATCAAAACTTGGGATGCTAAAAATATCATCTTCATTAAACATAGCATCCCCAAGCTTGGGACAAACATTAATTCCAGCGAATATATTCTCAAATATTTCATCCTCATCAAACATAGCTTCCCCAAGCTTGGGCCCTTTCATATCATAAGCATAATCACTCTCATTATTAAAAATATTGATAGCACTAATAGTATAGCAATTATCATCATCACAATGAGTAGTAGGAGCAACATCATTTGGGAGGGATACCTTTCTACCTTTGTTGCTCCTTCTTTTCTTTTTCTTCTTCATATTATGTGTGGGTTCAACCTTCCTCTTTGAGCTCCTTATTGATGAGATTGGTTGAATAGAAAGCTCCTCCTCGTTACCCGATTCATCATGAGAAAAAATAGGAGGATATTGGGAAGTCTCTTCCCTTTCATTAGTATTTTCATCATCTTTTATTTTCTTTCTATTCTTTAGGTAATTGGCAATATAAGGATTTTCAATGCAATTCTCCGCACAAAACAAATAAATCTTTTCTAGATCAATATCAAGAAAATGTATAAGATTAAATTTTGGAATAGGCTTAGTTAAACGTTTCAACTCTTCACAACCCAAAAGCAACCTAAGTTCATTGTAATGAGAAAGGGAGATCAAATCATCACAATTTTTGGACACGATCCGATCATGAAACAATTTGCATTGGAGATGTAAATGATCTTGTTTATTGCAAAATTCACAACGGGAAAGATATCTTAAATTCTCCGCACTATTATCTAGCCTTTCTTGCAACTTCTTAGTTTCTAAATATTTATGCCTCTTGCAATATATATCTTCTCTATTTGGTGTGTTTATGCAAACATGCACTCCACAAGAGTTGACATGCTCATAAGATATATTTTCATCGTGACTAGAGCAATCATCATTAGTACTAAGGATATTCAATGAGTTCATACTAACAACACTGCAATCATGATCATCATTCAAAGATTCAGTACCAAGCATTTTAGAGCATTCTTCTTCTAGGACTTGAGCACAACTTTCCTTTCCATCATACTCACGAAAGATATAAAAAAGACGAAGCGTATGGGACAAACTTAACTCCATTTTTTTGTAGTTTTATTTTATAAACTAAACTAGTGATAAAACAAGAAACAAAAAGACTCGATTGCAAGATCTGAAGATATACCTTCAAGCACTCACCTCCCCGGCAACGGCGCCAGAAAAGAGCTTGATGTCTACTACACAACCTTCTTCTTGTAGACGTTGTTGGGCCTGCAAGTGCACAGGTTCGTAGGACAGTAGCAAATTTCCCTCAAGTGGATGACCTAAGGTTTATCAATCCGTGGGAGGCATAGGATGAAGATGGTCTCTCTCAAACAACCCTGCAACCAAATAACAAAGAGTCTCTTGTGTCCCCAACACACCCAATACAATGGCAAATTGTATAGGTGCACTAGTTCGGTGAAGAGATGGTAGATAAAGGTTTTTGTAATCTGAAAATATAAGAACAGCAAGGTAACTAATGATAAACGTGAGTGTAAACGGTATTGCAATGACGGTATTGCAATGATAGGAAACAAGGCCTAGGGTTCATACTTTCA
This sequence comes from Aegilops speltoides, assembly GCA_021437245.1. Classification (NCBI taxonomy): domain Eukaryota; kingdom Viridiplantae; phylum Streptophyta; class Magnoliopsida; order Poales; family Poaceae; genus Aegilops; species Aegilops speltoides. Next base: position 11,376,011 of record CM038145.1, read on the forward strand.
CTAGTGCAAGTTCTCTCAACAATAATAACATAGATAGATCATATAACAATCCCTCAACATGCAACAAAGAGTCACTCCAAAGACACTAATAGCGGAGAACAAACGAAGAGATTATGGTAGGGTATGAAACCACCTCAAAGTTATCCTTTCTGTTCTATCTATTCAAGAGTCCGTAGTAAAATAACATAAAGCTATTCTTTCCGTTCAATCTATCATAGAGGTCATACTAGAATAACACCTTAAGAAAAAAAATCAACCAAAACCCTAATGTCACCTAGATACTCCATTGTCACCTCAAGTATCCGTGGGCATGACTATACGATATGCATCACACAATCTCAGATTCATCCAACCAACACAAAGTACTTCAAAGAGTTCCCCAAAGTTTCTACCGGAGAGTCAAGAACGTGTGCCAACCCCTATGCATAGGTTCATGGGTGGAACCCGCAAGTTGGTCACCAAAACAAACATCAAGTGGCACGTGAAATCCCATTGTCACCACAGATAAGCACGGCAAGACATACATCAAGTATTCTCAAATAAAGACTCAATCCGATAAGATAACTTCAAGAGGGAAACTCAATTCATCACAAGAGAGTAGAGGGGGAGAAACATCATAAGATCCAACTATAATAGAAAAGCTCGCGATACATCAAGATCATGCCATAGAGAGAACACGAGAGAGAGATCAAACACATAGCTACTGGTACATACCCTCAACCTCGAGGGTGAACTACTCCCTCCTTGTCATGGAGAGCGCCGGGATGATGAAGATGGCCACCAGTGATGGGTTCCCCCTCCGGCAGGGTGCTGGAACGGACTCCCGAGAGGTTTTTGGTGGCTACAGAGGCTTGCGGCGGCGGAACTCCCAATCTATCTTGATATCTGATGGTTTTAGGGTACGTAGGGTTATATAGGCGAAAGAAGTCGGTCGGGGGGTGCTCAAGGGGTCCACGAGACAGGGGGCCGCGTCCTGTAGGGGGGGGGGTGCGTCCCCCTATCTCCTGGGCTCCTGGAGTATCTTCTGACTTGATCTCCAAGCTTCGAGGATGATATTCTTCCAAAAAAATCACGATGCCGAAGGTTTCATTCCGTTTGGACTCCGTTTGATATTCCTTTTCTTCAAAATACAGAAACAGGCAATAAAACAACAATATGGGCTGGGCCTCCGGTTAGTCGGTTAGTCCCAAAAATGATATAAATGTGTAAAATAAAGACCATAAACATCCAAAAGGGGTAATATAATAGCATGGAACAATCAAAAATTATAGATACATTGGAGACGTATCAACGATCATATCAATCTTGGAACCACTTCCGACACACATCGTGTCATCGAATAGTCACGTCAGATGTCCTCGTGAAAGGACTTAGTTGTGGAGCCATCGCAACTAGGAAGCTTGAAGGGGTTAAATCGGGATAAGGGACACGAGAGAGTTTATACTAGTTCGGCCCCTTACGGTGAAGGTAAGGCCTACGTCTAGTTGGGTTGGTATTGATGTTTCGATGACCAGGGAGCGAGATACGCTATGCGCGGCTCTCGATGAGTTGTTTCTTACCCTAAGTCGCCCGCAGGTCGTCCCCTTATATACACGGGTTGACACCTGCGGCTTACAGAGTCCCGGCCGGCTTATAAATAGAGTCCGGCTCGGTGACCAGTTAAATCTACCTTACATTACAAGTCATGCCATCATGGCGGTTTACTACAATGGGCTTAAGCCGCCCGTGGGCCTTAAGCTCTTTATTGAACCGCCATCTTCATGCTTGACCTTGGGCTTCCTCTGATGAGTACTCTTTGCGTAACCCGGCCCCTCCTGGGCGGCTTACACAAATAGTCATATCCCCAACATTAGGCCCCAGACTGATTTGAACCTGTTCATGTCAGTCTAAAAAATATTTTTAAAGAATTAAATCTTCAGTCTTCTGACTATATAGAGGGTTTTTGTTAACCCGCCATGACGTCATCTTCTGGTTCCGTCTTAACTTGGTGTGACGTCATCCTTCCTTCAACTCATTTTTTATTCCACTGAATCCTTCAATGGATCTTTTTCTTTACTAACTCTTCCGAAAACCGAGGCGTCAGGGCCGCTGGATAATAATTGTTATCTTCTCATTTCTCGCGCCGTCTCAGTCATCTCCTTCCTATAAATAGCCACAACCAAGGTCTTTTCCTTTTTACCTTTCCAGTCGTCTTCTTCCTCTCCTCTCCGCCTCTCCAGCTCCGCTGCCGTTACCATCGACTCCCTTTGTCTTCATCGACTCAGGCCGCTGCATCGACCTGACCGTGACCAGAGATCGAAGGCGAGCTTCCGCAGTTCATCCTCATCCGTGAGTCCCCTTTTTCCTCTTCCTTAGATCTATCTTGAAGCTCCACGGAGTTCATCGAGTTCATCACCGCCTGATCCGAATCCTTGCTAGTTTGCACTTCCACAGCCTATTTAGATTATAAAAACCCCGCAGGAACGCTGCGGTAGTTGTTTGTGTTGATCTTGTATAGCAATAGATCTCATTCCCCTTGTTTGGAAACCTCCTTTGAATGCATGAACTTCTCTGCCCTTTTTTTAGGTCTAGAATTTTTCTCCTTTAGAACAATAGTTTGATCCATAATAAAGGCTGTTATCCGTGAAACTTGTTTCTATCACCTGGAAAGCTTCTTCTGGAAAACTTACTTTATCACCACTGTCTAGGTGTCCGGTTTAAAAAAATCCTTGAATGACTGTTGATCCTGATAGCGGTTTAATCTTTACTGCACAATCACCCTTATATCATTAGGCCCCTTGCTTAAACCGCTATTTTAAACAAATTTGAATATTTCTCCCGGGTTAAATTTGAACCGGAACCTTTTACTTTGTCGTAGGCCGCTGTCGTTATGGCTCCTAAGGCGGCCAAGCCCCCTGTGACTTGCAACTGGGTTCCATCCACAGTCACTAAAAGCAAACTTGCCGAGTTTGTAGCGTCTGGCCATCTGCCAAAAAAGGAGGTCATGTCCTATCGTGCCCCTCACCCGTCTGAAGAGATACCTCAACCCAAAGACGGAGAGGTAGTAGTTTTCACAGACCACATGAACCGGGGATTTGCCCCTCCCGGCTCAAAATTCTTCAGGGAAGTTCTGAATTTCTTTGACCAGAGGCCTCAAGACATTGGACCCAATTCCGTGTCCAATCTGTGCAATTTCCAAGTCTTCTGCAAGGTTTACTTAGGAGAGGAACCAATCCTACTACTGTTCAGAGAGCTTTTCTACTTGAACTGGCAGAATGAACGCGCCAACGGGCCTAGTCTTGAGCTTGGTGGCATCTCAATCCAGCGGCGGAGAGACTGCCTTTTCCCTTACGCTGAGCTGCCGAGTCACCCCAAAGATTGGAACCAGACATGGTTCTACTGCCAAGATACTTCTCCGGCTAACGAGAAGCCTCTGCCCGGCTTTCGCGCCCTGCGTCTTGAGTCCAATCATCCTCTGCCGGACAAGTTAACTGCTGTTGAGCGCCTGCCTCTTAACCCCACCATCAGAAAGATCAAGGCCCTGTTAGGCAACAGTTTAAGCGGCATTGATTTGGTCCGGTGCAGGTCACTGGCGGATATCGCCATTAGCCGCTCCGCTTAATGTGTACTTACACAGCGAAAAGGACGACTCAATGCGTCATAATCCGAGGACTTACTGACGATGTGGCGATCTGCAGTCAATCACTATTGAAGGAAGGCATCAGAACGAATACGTTCAGTTTGCTTCCCTTCTGCAAGAAGAATCCGGCTCTTGCAGTAAGTTACTGGCCTTCACAAATACTCTTTAATATGTTACCTTCTGGTACTTATGATTCTTTGTCTTTTTCCACAGGCCGATGATAATTTCTGGAAAGTCAAGTATGATCATGAGGCTGCAAAACTGGCCCGGGCGGCCAAGAAGACCGAAAGGAAAACCGCCAGGACGGGCACCTCTAAAAAGAAGAAACCCAGCGCCTCTGACATGCTTAAATTGGACGACTCCTCGTCAGATGAAGAAGAGGTATTTTTTTTTGATTTTCTTTAACTCCTTTGCAGTTATCTTACTGACATTTGATCCTTTCAGGAGGATACTGGGAACAGCCAAGCGGCTGGCGAAGAGGTAACTATGGGAACGTTTGGTTGCATTGCCGGTTGATCTATAGCTACCCTAGCCTAGCTGGCCTAGCTCGGCTTTGCCACTCTTGCTGTAAGATGTGCGTTTGGATGTGTTGGTTTTGCTAGCAGTTACGAGACGGAACGTGCGGGACCTCGGGTGGAATTTTTTTGCGCCAGGAGATTTGCTGTCGAGAGCGAGCCGATTTGGCTCTCCCTGGCGGGCGAGTTTTTCCTGGCCTGGCGAGGCTAGCTGGCCCTTAAAAGCCAGGTTTGGGCTTCGGTACCAAACACTGGTCCTTGCCTAGCGAGGCTATAACTGATTTTGCCAAGGAACCAAACGCACCCTATAATTTCCTCCGACTCAGAGCCTTTGCCAACACAAAGAATCCGAAGGGTGACCCGAAAAGTAAGGTTTTCACACCGTCTCGCTTACCAAGATCCTAGATTTCTTTTGAAGCAACAGCAGCTTGAGAACCGGCGACAGACTCGGGCCAACCAGGACGCAGAGCTTTCCTCTGGCTTACCCGATGTGACCAGGAAGCGTCGGACTGAGGTTATCTCCGACTTACGTTTTGTTTTACCCTTGATGGGTTTGATTCGCCAACCTCTCAACTCATCTGACTCCAACTATCAGGATACCTCCCCTTCTTCTGATGAGTCGATGCAATCGAACATGTCGGCTTTCAAAACCGCTCCCGGGTAATATAACCTTTCTTACTTTGAACTTATCCATACTTATGCCTTGATACTTATCCTTCCACTTTGATTGATAGTGGGCAAGTAAAGCCCAGCAAGAGGGCAAAGAAAGATAAGCCGTCCCAAGACCCGGTGGTTACTGAACCGGTGCTTGACTCATCTGTTCCAGACAGCTCCGCTCCTCAGCCACCGCCTGAACCGGCCTCTGACATTCCTGTCACGCCCAATATGCGACCCTATCCAAAAGGAACTCGAAGGTCCCACCAAGGATAGACCCGCATATTGAGACGCTTTTGCAAGGTGGATATCATTACGTCAACATTACATAATAGATGGGGATACGTACAAAAGGCGAACAATGCCACACGAATACAACATCATCTTACATAAGAGCACCATCCGACTACGGATGAAACACAAACATAAACTCAAACGACATCCACCCTGCTAGCCCAGGCTGCCGACCTAGAACCTATCCCCTGATCGAAGAAGAAGCAGAAGGAGAACTCCAAAACAAGGAAACATCGCTCTCGCGTCATGATCATCGCATAACCTGTACCTGCAACTGTTGTTGTAGTAATCTGTGAGCCACGAGGACTCAGCAATCCCATTACCATGGGTATCAAGACTAGCAAAGCTTAATAGGAAAGGAAGGGGGTAAAGTGGTGAGGTTGCAGCAGTGGCTAAGCAAGTATGGTGGCTAACATACGCAAATGAGAGCGACAAGAGAAACAAAGGAACGGTCGTGAAGCTAGCAATGATCAAGAGGTGATCCTGAACTCCTACTTACGTCAAACAGAAGAGACCATCACGGCTACACACACGGTTGATGCGTTTTAATTCGGATCTGGTGTCGAGTTATCTACAACCGGACATTAACAAATTCCCATCTGCCACATAACCGCGGGCACGGCTCTCGAAAGTTTATACCCTGCAGGGGTGTCCCAACTTAGCCCATGATAAGCTCTCGCGATCAACGAAGGATATTCCTTCTCCCAGGAAGACCCGATCAGTCTCGGAATCCCGATTTACAAGACATTTCGACAATGGTAAAACAAGACCAGCAAGACCGCCCGATGCGCCGACATCCCGATAGGAGCTGCACATATCTCGTTCTCAGGGCAACACCGGATGAACACTACGTAAAACTAAAACCAGACCTCGAGTTTCCCCGAGGTGGCGCTGCAAGTGGCTCTGGTTCAGACCAACACTTAGACAAGCATTGGCCCGGGGGGGCTATAAGATGACCCTTGGGTTAATTACTCCCAAGGGAAAAGTAGGTGGTGGTGAGGCAAATGGTAAAACCAAGGTTGGGCCTTGCTGGAGGAGTTTTATTCAAAGCGAACTGTCAAGGGGGTCCCATAAATCACCCGACCGCGTAAGGAACGCAAAATCCAGGAACATAACACCGGTATGAAGGAAACTAGTGCAGCAAGAGTGGAACAAAACACCAGGCATAAGGCCGAGCCTTCCACCCTTTATCAAATATATAGATGCATTCATAATATAAGAGATATTGTGATATCCCAACATAACCCTGTCCACCATGGAGCAATCTTCAACTTCACCTGCAACTAACAACGCTATAAGAGGGGCTGAGCAATGCGGTAACATAGCCAAACAATGGTTTGCTAGGAAGGGTGTCAAAGGTTAGAGGTTCATGGCAATTTGGGGAGGCTTGAAGAGCAAAAGATAGGTAACGCAGCATAGCAATAGAATGAAGCAACTAGCATAGCAATGATAGTAGTGAGATCCAGGGTAGCGGTCATCTTGCCTGAAATCCCGCTAGGAAGAAGAACGAGTCCATGAAGAAGATGAAGCCACAAAGACGAACCAAGCGTAGACGAACGAATCCTCACGATCGCAACGAAACGGGAACTATCGAGAAGAAGCACACAAGAACACACCACACATAGACAAGACATGATGCTCAACCAAGTATGATGCATGACAAGACTACATGAAGCTACTCATGGCAAGAGATGATGCAAACAAGAACAACACATCAATGCAAGTTTAAATGAGGCCGGGAACAGCATATAACAATTCCAGTAAGTCCTCATATGCAAGTTTTGAAATTGGTCCAGATCTGAATAAACCTTATGTTCAAGTTTTTAAACAGCAAGTTAAGATGCACCAAGATGATCTACACGAGATTCTAGTCAAGTTACATATAAAGTTCATTTAATTCGGAGCTACGGCCTAGAAGATATGAGCAAAACAAGTTAAGCATGTCGTTGATGCAAAATGCAAACAAACATCAAGCAAACACACCAAAACAAGGATGCAACATGATAATATGAAACTACATGCAAAATCAAGCAAGTTTCATATAGAGCACACTCACAACGGAGCAACGGTTCAACACACGCGCATGAAACAAGTTATAATAACAATCTGTCCAAAACAGCAACTAGGCATCTTGCAAGCATCAAAACAATAAGCTACAACACCTCAATATAATAACAAAAGGCATGGGCATGAAGTACAGATAAAGCATGACAAAACATGAACACTGAGCTATCTCCAGAAAAGACTAGAACATGCTCAAAAGGACATGGGAAGATTGCAAATAATAACAGTTTCAGACTTGGCAGAAATAACATCAGGTTGCAATGTTTAGAGCTATCAAACAACATGCTACAGGAACTTAACATGGCAAACAAAGGCATGGCATGAATCTACTAATTGTATAGAACAAAAGTCCCTTACTGACCATGATCCAAAAAGGCACACAAGATATGATGGCATCCATGTAAACATGGCAAATTATATGACAGATTCAAACATGGCAGGAACAACAATAAGTAGGCATGTTGGTGAGCTTGAACCACTCACCACAGAGCAATACATGGCATGGCAAGGCAACCGACAGTAAGAATACATGTTTATTAAGCTAAGCATGCCAAGAACAAATTCATAGGGTGCATGGATCACTACAAAAGCACATGGCCAAAACTGAACGTAATGTTAACAGGCTGACAGCAACATTATTTAGCAAATTTGGAGCAAGATAACAACAAGCTAAAGCAGGCTATAAATGCAACCAGGGGCATGAATGGATAGAGTAAGACATGTATAACAAAACATCATTAGTGAACATCTCCAGATTATGCACGAAATGACTTGTAGCAGCAGGTTTACATAGCAACAAAATATAACAGAATCAGTCAGGAAAACAACAACAGCAAGTACCCCACTTAACAAGCTTGATGCACTCAGTACAAGACTCAGAAAAATACATGGATGGCACCACTGGAAAGATGGCATGACATAGATCAAAACACATGTAGACATCAACCTCATAGGATGCACACATCAACCATGGAAAAACTGACAAATGAGCATGTTATAACAGTTCTAGCAGATTAACATCAACATGCACTTTTCCAACAGCATTTCGGGCACCAAGATGAGCTCCAATGAAAATGATGCAATGAGATGAAATTAAGTACCCGTCGAGACGAACAATTTGACATATTACACGCACAAAACGGAGCAGTATGCAGCAAGTTATGATGCGATGAACATGGCATGATAATGTCAAAAACCAGGGACTTGGGAATTTTCGGGGGTCAACCTCTAGCTTACCCCGGAAATGGCGGGGTCGCCGGAGACGGGCGGATCCGGGCCGGATCTAGCCGGATCCCGGCGAGGGACGACGCGGGGCGCGGCACGGAGCTCTTCCGGCGAGCTCCACGGCCGGAGACAAGGCGGCCGCGGGCACGGCGGGCGGCACGGAGGCGACGGCCCGGGCCTTGGCGCGCCGGGAGCCAGCCGCGCAGGGCGGCAGGCGGCGGCGCGTTCTTCGTGTGTGGCCTGTGGCGCGGCGGCCGGAGGTCGGCGGCGGCGGCGCGACGGGCGCGGTGGTGGCAGCGGGCAGCCACCAGCGCGCGTGAGCAGCGGATGGGCAGGTGGCTCGGGCTCTGGCTGTGGATCGGGCAGGCGGGCCCCTTTGGCCCAGCCGGCAGCATGCTGCTGAGAGAGAGAGAGAGAGGGCGCGGGCCAGGTGAGGTGGCGAAGCCGGATTGGCTGCGGGTGGCGGCGGAGTGACGTGGCGACCGGCGGTTGGTCGGAGTGAGGTGGCGGAGAGGGCGGACATGTCCGGCGCAGAGAGGGATTTCGTCCGGCGGCGCGAGGAGGAGGGGAGCTAGGGTTTGGACTGCGAGAATTTCGGGGGAGGCACACGTATATATAGGTAGAGGGGGCTAGGAGTGTTCAAATGAGGAGCGGCTTTCGGCCACGCAATCGTGATCGAACGGCCGAGAGCATGGAGGGGAGTTTGCTGGGTTTTGGGCCACTTTGGAAGGGGTGTTGGGCTGCAAGACAAAAGAGGCTTTAACGGTTACCCGGTTAACCGTTGGAGTATCAAACGACCTCCAAATGGCATGAAACTTGACAGGAGGTCTACCGGTGCTATACCAAGGCCGCTTGGCAAACCTCGGGACATTCCGGGAATGTTTAACACCCGCACATGAAAAGAGGCAAAAGGAGGACGCCGGGGGACATAGGAGTGCCGGATTGCAAAACGGACAACGGGGAAAAAGCTCGGACGCATGAGACGAACACGTATGCAAATGCGATGCACATGATGACATGATATGAAATGCAGATGATGACATGATAAAGTGCAACACGCAAGTAAATGACATGGCAACGACGGCGAATAACTGGCAGACACCTGGCGCATCGAATCCGGGGCGTTACAACACTCCTCCACTAACAAGAGATCTCGTCCTAAGATCTTAGGACCGAGACGGAAGGGAAAATGGATGAGGTGAAACAAGAACAAAAGAGAGAGGAAGCAAAGAATCGAGAGCACTCGAGAAGAAGAGAGAAACGACGAGAATGACGAGAATCGAAAGCTCACGGAATCAGATAGACTATGAAACCACTCCGGTTAGAATGAGATAAGAAACGACTAAGACTGAAAGGATTTAGGCAGCACTCCGGCAGAAAAATGGAAGGAAAAGAACATGAATTTCACAAGATGGGATGGCACTTGACGACAAAAGCAACGCAATGCCTCCGGAAGAATTGAAGAACGGAAGAAAAGAACTTAGAAGGAAGGATTGAACGGAGTTGTTGAGAAAATCAACAACGAAAAAATAAGCTTGTTGTGGTCTTATAGATAACATTTCAAGATCATAAGGTGATAACCGGCCACAAACGGAAATGATTGGATAGCTGAGAAGAACGAAGAAATGCAAAACTCCATTTCAAAAGAATACGGAGAATTAATTGCACTTCGAGACGCGAGAAGAAAAGATACTTGAGCTCCTCCAACAAGAATCTTGATGAACACTTGAGCAATGAATTAAAAAATGAAGAACCACCATGAAGAACTCCGGTGACAAAAGAATGATGAGATAGAAATGAAGGATGAAAGAATAAGATGAGCCTTGCGATGATTTAGATGGAGGTTCCGACAAGATGGCCGTGGAAATTTGAACTCCGGAAAAGAAAAGATGAAAACTCTTGAAACAAGAATTTATTCATCAAGAACAAACTCCGAAGGAAGGGATTACTCACTTGGATGAAATAAGAATAAGATTTATTGTATGCTTATCCTTCACCAAATTAAATTGATGACAAGCAATGGATTTTGCATATTACTTATTCTTCTTGAAAAGGATTAAGGAGAGTATAGCACAAAACTTGAGAGAGTCTTCATGGGCCACCGGTAGGATTCGAAAGAACGAATGGATTAATATGATAATCAAAGAAAAAGAAACTTGAATGAACCACCGTAAGAATTCGAAAATGACTGATGAGAGGGAATGAATCACCGGGAAGAATTAGAAGAACAAATATGCTTGAGGGGATTTAGATGCAAAAGAATAGGAAGAACCCGTTCTGATTAAAGAACATTTGAACGAAGCGCCAGGATAAATAGAGAACGATAACAGGAATGATGGCCTCCGGTGAAATAAATAAATAAATGGAAAAACAACTCCTGACATACTCCGGATGGGTAAGACAAGGAATATCTAACGAATGGAATAATTCGAGAGGGTAATATGAAGCTAGAACCACGAATCTTCGGGAGAACGGGCAAGATTTAGAGGAAAAACTCTTCTTTGGTCTTCAAAAGACGACGAGAAACACCACCAAAATTACTGAGATACTCCGGGAGAATGAAAAAGAGGAAGGGTTGAACCAGCAATGAAAAGAATTTGAAAGCGATCTTGGAGTAGGCATGTGACTGATGGAATCCATTCTTATGTCACACTTTGAAAAGAATTTGAGAATAACTCCGGGGAATTAGAAGAGTCAGGTAAGATCCTGGGAAAAGACCTGTGTGTTAGGGCCCACTAAAAAGAAAACACCGTTGGAAAGGATTGTTGAACGGATAGACGACGCACCGGAACAATTGAAATATTTCAATGAGGTGACAACTTCGAATTAATTCAAACACAGACGAATCTCCTGAGATGTCTCGAACTCCGGAATGATAAACTGGCGAGAGGCGAACGAGCAAGGAAAACACTTGAGCTGAGGGAAAGAATATAATCAACACCGAAAAACTTGAATTGAGTGCACCGGAAAAAGAAAGGGATGAAGAATGACGAACGAGACGAGAATTCACCGGTTGAAATAATTGAGGGAAGACTGTAGAGGCTCCGAGCGAATGAAATAGATGGTCGAGAGAGAGTCAGACTCCGGAAAGAAAAAGGGTGGGAGGCCGGGAAAAAACAAAGGCAACTTGGAAGGGAAAACGACGAATATCTTGAAGAGAAAAACACCGGTTGAAATCATTGAGGAAAGAAAGCAAAGACTTCACATGGATGGATACTCGATTACGGACTCCCGTTTAAGAAGAAGAAGGGTGGGCGGGTGGGAAAAAGAAAGACAACTGAGGATTGAACTTGACAACGATGAAGAGGCTCGAGTCAACTTGACGAGAAATGCACCGGATAAAAGAGGATGGACAACTCACGAAACTAACCACGTGATCCTAAAGAAAAATTTGAAGGGGAAGAGGAGTAATTCAAAACACTTACGTCAAGATTCCTCACCAGAGCGACGAAGGGGCTGAGGACTAAAAAGAATTCCTACTCTCTGATATAACTAGACTCGGAAATTAGTTTTCTTCTAGACTCAACAACGACCAAACTGCACGATCAATCAAGGGGGCTCCTAAGGTCGGCCGAGGCTCTGATACCAACTTGTCACGCCCAATATGCGACCCTATCCAAAAGGAACTCGAAGGTCCCACCAAGGATAGACCCGCATATTGAAACGCTTTTGCAAGGTGGATATCATTACATCAACATTACATAATAGATGGGGATACATACAAAAGGCGAACAATGCCACATGAATACAACATCATCTTACATAAGAGCACCATCCGACTATGGATGAAACACAAACATATACTCAAACGACATCCACCCTGCTAGCCTAGGCTGCCGACCTGGAACCTATCCCCTGATCGAAGAAGAAGCAGAAGGAGAACTCCAAAACAAGCAAACATCGCTCTCGCGTCATGATCATCGCATAACCTATACCTGCAACTGTTGTTGTAGTAATCTGTGAGCCACGAGGACTCAGCAATCCCATTACCATGGGTATCAAGACTAGCAGAGCTTAATGGGAAAGGAAGGGGGTAAAGTGGTGAGGTTGCAGCAGCGGCTAAGCAAGTATGGTGGCTAACATACGCAAATGAGAGCGACAAGAGAAACAAAGGAATGGTCGTGCAGCTAGCAATGATCAAGAGGTGATCCTAAACTCCTACTTACGTCAAACATAACCCAGAAACCGTGTTCACTTCCCGGACTCCACCGAGAAGAGACCATCACGGCTACACACACGGTTGATGCGTTTTAATTCGGATCTGGTGTCGAGTTATCTACAACCGGACATTAACAAATTCCCATCTGCCACATAACCGTGGGCACGGCTCTCGAAAGTTTATACCCTGCAGGGGTGTCCCAACTTAGCCCATGATAAGCTCTCGCGATCAACGAATGATATTCCTTCTCCCAGGAAGACCCGATCAGTCTCGGAATCCCGGTTTACAAGACATTTCGACAATGGTAAAACAAGACCAGCAAGACCGCCCGATGCGCCGACATCCCGATAGGAGCTGCACATATCTCGTTCTCAGGGCAACACCGGATGAACACTACGTACAACTAAAACCAGACCTCAAGTTTCCCCGAGGTGGCGCTGCAAGTGGCTCTGGTTCGGACCAACACTTAGACAAGCATTGGCCCGGGGGGGCTATAATAAAGATGACCCTTGGGTTAATTACTCCCAAGGGAAAAGTAGGTGGTGGTGAGGCAAATGGTAAAACCAAGGTTGGGCCTTGCTGGAGGAGTTTTATTCAAAGCGAACTGTCAAGGGGGTCCCATAAATCACCCGACCGCGTAAGGAACGCAAAATCCAGGAACATAACACCGGTATGATGGAAACTAGGGCAGCAAGAGTGGAACAAAACACCAGGCATAAGGCCGACCCTTCCACCCTTTACCAAATATATAGATGCATTAATAATATAAGAGATATTGTGATATCCCAACATAACCCTGTCCACCATGGAGCAATCTTCAACTTCACCTGCAACTAACAACGCTATAAGAGGGGCTGAGCAATGCGGTAACATAGCCAAACAACGGTTTTCTAGGAAGGGTGTCAAAGGTTATAGGTTCATGGCAATTTGGGGAGGCTTGAAGAGCAAAAGATAGGTAACGCAGCATAGCGATAGAACGAAGCAACTAGGATAGCAATGATAGTAGTGAGATCTAGGGTAGCGGTCATCTTGCCTGAAATCCCGCTAGGAAGAAGAACGAGTCCATGAATAAGATGAAGCCACGAAGACGAACCAAGCGTAGACGAACGAATCCTCACGATCGCAACAAAACGGGAACTATCGAGAAGAAGCACACAACATGGTAAACACACCACACATAGACAAGACATGATGCGCAACCAAGTATGATGCATGACAAGACTACATGAAGCTACTCATGGCAAGAGATGATGCAAACAAGAACAACACATCAAGGCAAGTTTAAATGAGGCCGGGAACAACATATAACAATTCCGGTAAGTCCTCATATGCAAGTTTAGAAATTGGTCCAGATCTGAATAAAACTTATGTTCAAGTTGTTAAACTGCAAGTTAAGATGCACCAAGATGATCTACACGAGATTCTAGTCAAGTTACATATAAAGTTCATTTAATTCGGAGCTACGGCCTAGAAGATATGAGCAAAACAAGTTAAGCATGTCGTTGATGCAAAATGCAAACAAATGTCAAGCAAACACACCAAAACAATGATGCAACATGATAATGTGAAACTACATGCAAAATCAAGCAAGTTTCATATAGAGCACACTCACAACGGAGCAACGGTTCAACACACGCACATGAAACAAGTTATAATAACAATCTGTCCAAAACAGCAACTAGGCATCTTGCAAGCATCAAAACAATAAGCTACAGCACCTCAATATAATAACAAAAGGCATGGGCATGAAGTACAGATAAAGCTTGACAAAACATGAACACTGAGATATCTCCAGAAAAGACTAGAACATGCTCAAAAGGACACGGGAAGATTGCAAATAATAACAGTTTCAGACTTGGCAGAAATAACATCAGGTTGCAATGTTTAGAGCTATCAAACAACATGCTACAGGAACTTAACATGGCAAACAAAGGCATGGCATGGATCTACTAATTGTATAGAACAAAAGTCCCTTACTGACCATGATCCAAAAAGGCACACAAGATATGATGGCATCCATGTAAACATGGCAAATTATATGACAGATTCAAACATGGCAGGAACAACAATAAGTAGGCATGTTGGTGAGCTTGAACCACTCACCACAGAGCAATACATGGCATGGCAAGGCAACCGACAATAAGAATACATGTTTATTAAGCTAAGCATGCCAAGAACAAATTCATAGGGTGCATGGATCACTACAAAAGCACATGGCCAAAACTGAATGTAATGTTAACAGGCTGACAGCAACACTATTTAGCAAATTTGGAGCAAGATAACAACAAGCTAAAGCAGGCTATAAATGCAACCAGGGGCATGAATGGACATGGCATGATATGATGCGATGAACATGCTACATGATCATAAGCCGGACCAAAGGGAAAGCCGGATTCAGATATGACCCGTCCCTTGTTGGCATTGTCCATCACCTGATAAAGAAAACATGAAACATTCTTTATGGGAAAAAAAGGACAGAGGTCCTGCTTTATTGCTTTATATAATATGTACATTATAGAAAGTATCTTAAGAAGTAACTTAAGTATAGTAAGGCCGGAGATGAGCTATGTTCCACGGCCGGCGGGTTTCCTCCTCCGATTTAAATGAGTCCTTGCACTCTCGAATATCGATTAGATAATATGACCTGTTGTGCAGATTCTTACTGAGCACAAAGGGTCCTTCCCAAGGCGGGGATAACTTGTGCATATCAGACTGATCCTGGATGAGCCGGAGTACCAAGTCGCCTTCCTGAAAGGTTCTGCTCTTAACCCGGCGGCTGTGATAGTGGCGCTGGTCTTGCTGGTAAATCACCGAGCGGGCTACTGCCAAGTCTCGCTCCTCATCCAACAAATCAAGTGCATCCTGACGAGCCTTTTCGTTATCCGCCTCAACGTAAGCCGCCACACGGGGTGAGTCGTGCCAGATGTCACTTGGCAGGACTGTCTCTGCTCCATAGACCATGAAGAAAGGTGTGTATCCCGTGGACATGTTAGGCGTAGTGTTGATGCTCCGTAACACGGGGGGTAACTCCTCCACCCAACAACCCGGAGTCCGCTATAATGGAACCAAGATCCGGGGTTTGATGCCTTTTAGGATCTCTTGATTAGCTCTCTCTGCTTGACCATTGGATTGAGGATGGGCAACAGCCGAAACATCAAGCCGGATATGTTCTCTTTGACAGAACTCTTCCATGGTACCGTTAGAGAGATTAGTGCCATTATCAGTTATAATGCTATGTGGAAAGCCAAAACGAAAGATCACCTTTTTCATGAACTGAACCGTTGTGGCTGCATCACACTTACTGACCGGCTCTGCCTCAACCCACTTGGTAAACTTGTCCACTGCCACCAGCAGGTGTGTCTTTTTGTCCTTAGACCTTTTGAAAGGTCCAACCATGTCAAGCCCCCATACTGCAAACGGCCAAGTAATTGGGATCATCCTCAACTCTTGAGCCGGCACATGAGCTCGTCGTGAGAACTTTTGACACCCGTCACATTTACTGACCAGATCTTCCGCATTAGCGTGAGCCGTCAACCAATAGAAACCATGAAGAAAAGCCTTGGCCATGAGGGATTTTGACCCAGCATGATGGCCACAATCTCCCTCATGGATCTCACGGAGTATTTCTTGGCCTTCTGCAGGTGACACACAACGTTGAAACGCCCCTGTGATGCTGAGGTGATGTAACTCGCCGTTAACAATTGTCATGGATTTGGAACGCCTGACAATTTGTCTCGCCAACGTCTCATCCTCCGGCAACTCACCCCGAGTCATATAAGCCAAGTACGGCACCGTCCAATCCGGGATAACATGAAGAGCCGCCACCAGTTCTGCCTCCGGGTCTGGTACTGCTAAATCTTCCTCGGTAGGTACCTTGACAGAAGGCTTATGTAACACATCAAGAAAGGTGTTGGGCGGCACCGGCTTATGTTGGGATCCCAACCGGCTTAAAGCATCAGCCGCCTCGTTCTTCCTTCGATCAATGTGCTCCACTGGATAACCCGTGAAGTGACCAGCCACAGCATCTACTTCACGATGATAAGCCGCCATGAGGGGGTCTTTGGAATCCCACTTGCCTGACACTTGTTGAGACACCAAATCTGAGTCGCCCAAGCATTGTACCCGACTTAAGTTCATCTCCTTAGCCACCCGGAGACCATGAAGTAATGCCTCATATTCAGCTGCATTGTTAGTACATGGAAACATAAGCCAGAGTACATAACGAAATTTGTCACCTCGAGGGGAAGTTAACACCACTCCAGCCCCCGAGCCTTCTAGCTGCCTAGACCCATCAAAATGAATAGTCCAGTAAGTGTTATCCGGCTTCTTCTCAGGGGCTTGCAACTCTGTCCAATCATTGATGAAGTCCACCAAGGCCTGAGACTTAATAGCCGTCCGGGGCATGTATTTCAAGCCATGAGGCCCAAGCTCCATAGCCCACTTGGCGACTCGTCCTGTGGCCTCCCTGTTCTGAATAATGTCCCCCAAAGGGGCAGAACTTACCACAGTTATAGGATGGCTTTGAAAATACTGCTTCAACTTCCGGTTTGCCATGAACACCCCATAAACAAGCTTTTGCCAGTGTGGGTACCTTTGCTTGGATTCAATGAGCACCTCACTGATGTAGTAAACCGGTCGTTGAACCGGATGCTCCTTGCCGACTTCCTTACGCTCCACCACGATGGCAACGCTGACGGCTCGCGAATTGGCAGCCACATATAACAGCAAAGGCTCTTTGTCAATTGGAGCCGCAAGAACCGGCGGCTCAGACAATTGTCTCTTTAAGTCCTCAAAAGCAGCATCAGCGGCCTCACTCCAAACAAAAGTGTCAGTTTTCTTCATCATCTGATACAATGGGAGGGCCTTCTCACCGAGCTGACTCATGAACTAACTTAAGGCGGCGACGCGACCCGCCAGTCGCTGAACATCATTGATGCACGCCGGTTTAGCCAGAGAGGTAATCGCCTTAATCTTCTCCGGGTTAGCTTCGATGCCTCTGTTGGACACCAGAAAGCCCAAAAGCTTGCCTGCAGGAACACCAAAGACACATTTGGCCGGGTTAAGCATCATATTGTAAACCCGGAGATTATCAAAGGTCTCCTTCAAGTCGGATATCAAGGTCTCCTTTTCTCTGGACTTCACCATGATGTCATCCACATATGCATGGGCATTACGCCCGATTTGGTCATGCAAACAGTTCTGTACACACCGCTGATAAGTCGCCTGGGCACTCTTGAGCCCAAATGGCATAGATACATAACAGAAGGCTCCAAACGGAGTGATGAAAGCCGTCTTCTCCTGGTCCTTAACTGCCATCTTAATCTGATGATAACCGGAGTAAGCGTCCAAAAATCTCAAACGCTCACAACCCGCCGTAGCATCAATGATTTGATCAATACGAGGGAGAGCAAAAGGGTTAGCCGGACAAGCCTTGTTTAAGTCCGTGTAGTCCACACACATCCGCCAGGTGCCATTCTTCTTGAGGACGAGCACCGGGTTAGCCAACCACTCCGGGTGAAAAACTTCAATGATAAACCCGGCCGCTAAGAGCCGGGCGACTTCTTCTCCAATAGCTTTTCGTCGCTCTTCGTTGAAACGGCGAAGAAACTGCCTGACCGGCTTATACTTTGGATCAATATTGAGAGTGTGCTCAGCGAGTTCCCTCGGTACACCCGGCATGTCAGAAGGTTTCCATGCAAAGATGTCCCGGTTCTCACGGATGAACTCGATGAGCGCGCTTTCCTATTTGGGATCCAAGTTGCTGCTGATGCTGAACTGTTTAGAAGTATCACCCGGGGTAAAGTCAACAAGCTTCGTCTCAGCCGCCGACTTAAACTTCAGCGCCGGGTCATGCTCTGTAGTTGGCTTCTTCAGGGATGTCATATCCGCCGGGTCAACATTATCTTGATAAAATTTGAGCTCCTCTGCTGCGCAGGCCGACTCAGCATAAGCCGCGTCACCTTCTTCACACTCCAATGCCACCTTACGACTCCCATGTACAGTGATGGTGCCCTTGTAACCCGGCATCTTGAGCTGCAGATAAACGTAACACGGTCGGGCCATAAACTTAGAGTAAGCCGGCCGTCCAAACAGAGCATGGTATGGGCTCCTGATTTTGACCACTTCAAACATCAACTTCTCAGCTCGGAGTCATGTTTGTCTCCAAAGACCACCTCCAGTTCAATCCTGCCAACTGGGTAAGCCGATTTACCAGGGACAACTCCATGGAAAATAGTGTTGGATGTTCTCAGATGTTTATCAGTCAACCCCATGCGCTGAAAGGTCTCGTAGTAAAGGATGTTGATGCTACCTCCCCCATCCATGAGCACCTTGGTGAATTTATACCCACCAACCTGAGGCGCCACTACCAAAGCCAACTGACCCGGGTTATCGACCCGCGGAGGATGATCCTCCATGCTCCATATGATGGGCTGCTCTGACTACCTTAAATAACGAGGGATTGCCGGCTCAATGGAATTCATAGCCCTCTTATGAACCTTCTGGTCATGTTTGCACAAGGTAGTGGTAAACACATGATACTGTCCACCACTCAATTGCTTCGGATGGCTTTGATAACCCGACTGTTGCTGCTGCTGTCCGCCTTGACCAGACTGCTGCTAACTGTTGCCACCCGGATGCCCCTAAAAACCGAAATTTGAACCGCCGCCCAGGCCATGAAAGCCGCCGGCCCCTGAGCCGCCACCAGATCCTTGACCACCGTCGAAGGTGTTGGAGTTTTTAAATGCCTTCATGATCACACAATCCTTCCATAGATGTGTGGCCGACTGCTCCCGGGTGCCGTGTCTAGGGCAGGGCTCATTGAGTAGTTGCTCCAGTGATGGGCCTGACCCACCGAATCGCGGCGGTTTACCCTTACATCTCGGATTGTGACCTCGTACATTAGCATTGGCCACGAACTCCGGGTTACCGTCCGCCTTAAACTTATTGCCGCCTTGATTCCCCAGGTTATGCTGCTGACCCTTTCCATTGTCGTCCCGTTTTCCCTTCCGTATCTTCTCATCATCGGACGCGGGATCCTTGGTACTATCAGAATCGGCATATTTGACTAAAGCCGCCATCAGCATACCCATATCTATGAGGTCACGCTTAAGGCACCCCAGTTTCATCCTCAGCGGCTCAAAACGGCAATTTTTCTCCAGCATAAGAACTCCTGACCCGGCGTCCATCTTATCGGAAGAATGAATTATCTCCTTGACCCGGCGTACCCAATGGGTGGTGGATTCACCTTCCTCTTGCTTGCAATCCGTCAAGTCCACAATCGACATAGATTGTTTACAGGTGTCCTTGAAGTTCTGGATGAACCGGGCCTTTAACTCGCCCCATGAGCTAATGGAATTGAGTGGCAAGCCTTTCAGCCACGATCGGGCTGTTCCATCTAACATCATGGTGAAGTATTTAGCCATTGCCGCGTCACTGACTTCCAGCAACTCCATGGCCATCTCATAACTCTCGATCCACGCCCCGGGCTGTAAATCGGCCGTGTAATTTGGTACCTTTCGAGGTCCCTTAAAGTCCTTGGGCAGACGTACATCACGCAGAGCCGGCACCAGGCAAGGGACACCGCTGGTTCTAGTGGTGACTCCGGCCTCGACCGATGTCATTGGATACTCCGGGTGATCATTCTCCTGACGTACTTGGTCCTCCGCCGGGTTATAGCCCCCGGGTTGGTTACGCCGTTGGGCATTGCTTGACAAGGCTTCCGACTGCATGCGTCTGCTGTAACTCGAGCTCCGGTTCTGGCGAGGCGGTGCTACCCAAGGCGGGGGAGTCGAATGGATCCTGTCCCGGCTGTAAGAATAGTTCTCCTGCTGAGCCAGGGCTGTCTGGAGGAGCTCCCTGACCCTCCGGGTGTCCACCGCCGTCGGGTCATCTCCTTCCATAGGAAGAGCCGCTAAACGTGCTGAGGCTGTGATCAAGTTCTCCATGGGGTTGGAAAAGTAACCCGGTGGAATCGGCACATAACACGGTGGCGGCATGCTCACGTGAGGCGGCACCATATCCCTAGGCTGAGCCGGTCCTCCTATTCCGGCTGTCATAAGCCGATCGTCCTCTGGCGGGTTACTGGGGCCAGCTCCGGGTGTAGCAAAGAGAACCCGGGGGTTGTAATTCGGAGGTAAACGGGGACTATGTTTTCTGATGTCTTCTCCTCATTACCTTGTTGGATGCGTTTAAGCTCATCGTGAGCTGGTAAGCTTTTGACTGCAAGCGCTATGCCCGGGCGTCGCGAGCCGCCCATTCCGCAGCTAGTCTGGTATCCTCAGTTGCCAAAGCCTCCTTAGCCTGGGCTATCTCCTCGCGCACTTGAGCTACCGCTCCATCATGCTCATCCTTATCTGCAGGGATAACCGTGGCGGTTAACAGGGCCGTAAGCTTGTCCATGAGATCTATCAGCACCTGAGCCGGTGGGCGCACGGGGCCTCCTGCCCCGGCTGCTCCTGACCCGGACGTGATCGCTGCTGCCGCTGTAGAATTTGAACCGGGCTGAGTTCCAGCCATGAAGATTCCGGCCCATCTTGGCGGCTCATCGAGGTCCGGAATACTGATGCCATCGGAACAGCCCTTGAGCGCGTCGTCTTGTACCTGATACAACGAATCTGTTGAGCCGGCGGACGAGTCAACGTCTGAAAGGACGGCCGTTTCACCCCCATCCTCAGATCCAGAAAGTTCTTCTCCGTGGACGCAGCCCAGGAAGGCACGCCTTATGACCGACTGAGTCCAGGTCTTCCTCGCACGCTGAGCCGTCTCGACGAGGTCGGTGCAGTTGTCCGGCTCAGGGCCCGGCTCACCGATCCGGTCGATGAAGACATGGATTCCGCCGAAGGGGACCCGGTATTCGTACTCAATTGAGCCGGCGTTGGGACCCCAGCCTTCGTCGTCGATGTAGATCTTGCCGCGACGACTCTTGGGCATCCGGCCCACTACGTACCCCTTGAGCCCTTCGAAGTTGCCCTTCAAGATCTCAAATCCACCGTGCGCTGGCCCCACGATGGGTGCCAACTGTCGTGGAATAGTCACGTCACATGTCCTCGTGAAAGGACTTAGTTGTGGAGCCATCGCAACTAGGAAGCTTGAAGGGGTTAAATCGGGACAAGGGACACGAGACAGTTTATACTAGTTCGGCCCCTTACGGTGAAGGTAAGGCCTACGTCTAGTTGGGTTGGTATTGATGTTTCGATGACCAGGGAGCGAGATACGCTATGCCCGGCTCTCGATGAGTTGTTTCTTACCCTAAGTGGTCCCCTTATATACACGGTTTGACACCTGCGGCTTACAGAGTCCCGGCCGGCTTATAAACAGAGTCCGGCTCGCTGACCAGTTAAATCTACCTTACATTACAAGTCATGCCATCATGGCGGTTTACTACAATGGGCTTAAGCCGCCCGTGGGCCTTAAGCTCTTTGTTGAACCGACATCTTCATGCTTGGCCTTGGGCTTCCTCTGATGAGTACTCTTTGCGTAACCCGGCCCCTCCTGGGCGGCTTACACAAATAGTCATATCCCCAACACATCGGCACATCACCCTCAACTAGTCTTTGTTTATTCTGTAACTCCTGTTTTGAGTTACTAATCTTAGCAAACAAGTATCAAATACCCAGGGGCTACTATAAACACTAGTAAGGTACACATCAATAACCTGTATATCAAATATACCCTTGTTCACTTTGCCATCCTTCTTATCCACCAAATATTTAGGGCATTTCCGCTTCGAGTGACCATTTTCTTTGCAGTAGAAGCACTCAGTTTTAGGCTTTGGTCCAGCTTTGGGCTTCTTCACGCGAGTGACAACTTGCTTGCCATTCTACTTGAAGTTTCCTTTCTTTACCTTTGCCCTTTCCTTGAAACTAGTGGTCTTGCCAATCATGAACACTTGATGCTCTTTCTTGATTTCTACCTTCGTTGATTTCAGCATAACGAAGAGCTTGGGAATCATTTTTGTCATCCCTTGCATACTATAGTTGATCACGAAGTTTCAGTAACTTGGTGATGGTGACTAGAGAACTTTGTCAGTCACTATCTTATCTGGAAGATTAACTCCCACTTGATTCAAGTGATTGTAGTACCGAGACAATCTGAGCACATGTTCACTGCTTGAGATATTCTCCTCCATCTTTTAGCTATAGAACTTGTTGGAGACTTCATATCTCTCAACTCGGGTATTTGCTTGAAATATTAACTTCAACTCCCGGAACATCTCATATGGTCCATGACGTTCACAACGTCTTTGATGTCCCGATTCTAAGCCGTAAAGCATGGTGCACCAAACTATCAAGTAGTCATCATATTAAGCTAGCCAAACGTTCATAATGTCTGCATCTGCTCCTGCAATAGTTTTGTCACCTAGCGGTGTATCAAGGACATAATTTTTCTGTGCAGCAATGAGGATAAACCTCAGATCACTTATTCAGTCCGCATTATTGCTACTATCATCTTTCAACTTAGTTTTCTCTAGGAACATACAAAAACATAGGGAAGCTACAACGCGAGCTATTGATATACAACATAATTTGCAAAATACTACCAGGACTAAGTTCATGATAAATTAAAGTTCAGTTAACCATATGACTTAAGAACTCCCACTTAGATAGACATCCCTCTAATCATCTAAGTGATCACGTGATCCAAATCAAGTAAACCATGTCCGGTCATCACGTGAGATGGAGTAGTTTTCAATGGTGAACATAACTATGTTGATCATATCTACTATATGATTCACGCTCGACCTTTCGGTCTTAGTGTTCCGAGGCCATATCTGCATATGCTAGGCTCGTCAAGTTTAACCCGAGTATTCTGCATGTGCAAAACTTGCTTGCACCCGTTGTATGTGAACGTAGAGCTTATCACACCCGATCATCACGTGGTGTCTCGGCACGACGAACTATAGCAACGGTGCATACTCAGGGAGAACACTTGTACCTTGAAATTTAGTAAGGGATCATCTTATAATGCTACTGACGTTCTAAGCAAAATAAGATGCATAAAGGATAAACATCACATGCAATCAAAATATGTGACATCATATGGCCATCATCATCTTGTGCTCATGATCTCCATCACCGAGGCATCGTAATGATCTCCATCTTCACCAGCGCGACACCTTGATCTCCATCGTAGCATCATTGTCGTCTCGCCAGCTATTGTTTCTACGACTATCGCTACCGCTTAGTGATAAAGTAAAACAATTAGATGGCGATTGCATTGCATACCATAAAGCGACAACCATATGGCTCCTACCAGTTGCCGATAACTTTGTTACAAAACATGATCATCTCATACAACAAATTATATCACATCATGCCTTGACCATATAACATCCCAGTAAGCCCTGCAAAAAAAAGTTAGACGTCCTCTACTTTGTTGTTGCATGTTTTACATGGCTGCTACGGGCTTCTAGCAAGAACCGTTCTTACCTTCGCATCAAAACCACAACGATTTTCCTCAAGTGTGTTGTTTTGACCTTCAAGAAGGACCGGGCGTAGCCACACTCGATTCAACTAAAGTTGGAGAAACAGACACTCACCAGCCACCTTGAAGGAAATATGCCCTAGAGGCAATAATAAAGTTATTATTTATTTCCTTAATTCATGATAAATGTTTATTATTCATGCTAGAATTGTATTAACCGGAAACTTAGTACATGTGTGAATACATAGACAAAAACAATAGTCCCTAGTATGCCTCTACTTGACTAGCTCGTTAATCAAAGATGGTTAAGTTTCCTAACCATAGACATGTGTTGTCATTTGATGAATGGGATCACATCATTAGGAGAATGATGTGATGAACATGACCCGTCCGTTAGCTTCGCATTATGATCGTGTTAGTTTCATTGCTACTGCTTTCTTCATGACTTATACAAATTCCTCAGACTATGAGATTATGCAACTCCCGAATACCGGAGGAACACTTTGTGTGCTACCAAACGTCATAACGTAAAAGGGTGATTATAAAGGTGCTCTATAGGTGTATCCGAAGGTGTTTGTTGGGTTGGCATAGATCAAGATTAGGATTTGTCACTCCGTGTTTCAGAGAGGTATCTCTGGGCCCTCTCAGTAATACTCATCACTATAAGCCATGCAAGCATTGTGACCAATGATTTAGTTATGGTATGAAGTATTACGGAACGAGTAAAGAGACTTCCCGGTAACGAGATTGAACTAGGTATTGAGATACCGACGATCGAATCTCGAGCAAGTAACATACCATTGACAAAGGGAACAACGTATGTTGTTATGCGGTTTGACCGATAAAGATCTTTGTAGAATATGTAGGAACCAATATGAGCATCCAGGTTCCTATTGGTTATTGACCAGAGACGTGTCTCGGTCATGTCTACATAGTTCTCGAACCCATAGGGTCCGCACGCTTAACGTTCGATGACGATTGGTATTATGAGTTTATGTGTTTTGATGTACCGAAGGTAGTTCAGAATCCCAGATGTGATCACGGACATGACGGGGAGTCTCGAAATGGTCGAGACATAAAGATTGATATATTGGACGGCTATATTCGGACACCAGAAGTGTTCCGGGTGAGTTTGGAGAAAATTGGAGTGTCGAAGGGGTTACCGGAACCCCCCGGGGAAGTATTGGGCCTTAGTGGGCCTTAGGCCTTGTACTATGGGAGGTGCTTAGGGGAGGTGCTTAGAGAAATAAACCAAGCTTTTCTTAAGCACCGGTGCTTATTTGTACATGATAGGCGCTTAACTAAGCGTCTCTCCTGTAGAAATAGGCACTGGTGCTTCAGAAAAACCCAGTTTATTTTTCTAAGCACCTCTCTAAGCACCTCCCATTGTACAAGGCCTTAGGGGAGAGAGAGGGCAGCAGCCCAGGAGGTAGCGCCCCCCCCCCCAAGTGGATTCTGAATTGGACTAGGGGAGGGGGCGCAGCCCCTCTTCCCCTCTCCCTCTCCCTCTCCTTCCTTCCCCCTTCCCCTCTCCTAGTTGGACTAGGAAAGGAGGAGTCCTACTCCTACTAGGAGGAGGACTCCTGCCCTCCTTGGCATGCCCAAGGGCTGGCCGGCCTCCCCCTTGCTCCTTTATATACGGGGACAGGGGAGCACCCTAGAACACACAAGTTGACATTGTTTAGCCGTGTGCGGTGGCCCCCTCCATAGTTACACATCTCGGTCATATCGTCGTAGTGCTTAGGCGAAGCCCTGCGCCGGTAACTTCATCATCACCGTCACCATGCCGTCATGCTAACAGAACTCTCCCTCGGCCTCAACTGGATCAAGAGTACAGGGACGTCCCCGAGCTAAACGTGTGTTGATCGCGGAGGTGTCGTACGTTCGGTGCTAAGATCGGTCGGATCGTGAAGACGTACGACTACATCAGCCGCGTTGTCATAACGCTTCTGCTTCCAGTCTACGAAGGTATGTGGACACACTCTCCCCTCTCGTTGCTATGCATCACATAGATAGATCTTGCGTGATCGTAGGAATTTTTTTGAAATTACCGCGTTCCCCAACAGTGGCATCCGAGCTAGGTCTATGCGTAGATGTTATATGCACGAGTAGAACACAAAGAGTTGTGGGCGATAATAGTCATACTGCTTACTGGCATGTCATACTTTGATTCAGCGATGTTGTTGGATGAAGCGGCTCAGACCGACATTACGCATACGCTTACGCGAGACTGGTTCTACCGACGTGCTTTGCACAAAGGTGGCTGGTGAGTGTCTGTTTCTCCAACTTTAGTTGAATCGAGTGTGGCTATGCCCGGTCCTTGTTGAAGGTTAAAACAGCACACTTGACGAAAAATCATTGTGGTTTTGATGCGTAGGTAAGAACGGTTCTTGCTAGAAGCCCGTAGCAGCCACGTAAAACTTGCAACAACAAATTAGAGGACATCTAACTTGTTTTTGCAGGGCTTGCTGTGATGTGATATGGTCAAGCATGATGTGATATAAATTTTTGTATGAGATGATCACGTTTTGTAACAAAGTTATCGGCAACTGGCAGGAGCCATATGATTCTCGCTTTATTGTATGCAATTGCCATGTAATTGTTTTACTTTATCACTAAGCGGTAGCAATAGTCGTAGTAACAATAGGTGACGAAACGACAACGATGCTACGATGGAGATCAAGGTGTCGCGCCGGTGACTTTGGAGATCATGACGATGCTTCAGTGATGGAGATCATGAGCACAAGATGATGATGGCCATATCATGTCACATATTTTGATTTCATGTGATGTTTATCCTTTATGCATCTTATATTGCTTAGAACATCGGTAGCATTATAAGATGATCCCTTACTAAAATTCAAGGTAGAAGTGTTCTCCCTGAGTATGCATCGTTGCTATAGTTCGTCGTGCCGAGACACCATGTGATGATCGGGTGTGATAAGCTCTACGTTCACATACAACGGATGCAAGCCAGTTTTGCACACGCAAATACTCGGGTTAAACTTGACGAGCCTAGCATATGTAGATATGGCCTCGGAACACGAGCGTGAATCATATAGTAGATATGATCAACATAGTGATGTTCACCATTGAAAACTACTCCATCTCACGTGATGATCGGACATGGTTTAGTTGATTTGGATCACGTGATCACTTGGATGATTAGAGGGATGTCTATCTAAGTGGGAGTTCTTAAGTAATATGATTTATTGAACTTTAATTTATCATGAACTTAGTGTCTGATAGTATTTTGCATGTTTATGTTGTTGTAGATCAATGGCGCGTGCTACCGTTCCTTTGAATTTATTGCGTTCCTAGAGAAAGCTAAGTTGAAAGATGATGGCAGCAACTACACAGACTGAGTCCATAACTTGAGGATTATCCTCATTGCTACACAGAAGAATTACGTCCTGGAAGCTCCGCTAGGTGCCAGGCCTGCTGCTGATGCTACTGATGATGTTAAGAACGTCTGGCAGAGCAAAGCTGATGACTACTCGATAGTTCAGTGTGCCATGCTTTAGGGCTTAGAATCGGGACTTCAACGACATTTTGAACTTCATGGGGCATATGAGATGTTCCAAGAGTTGAAGTTAATATTTCAAGCAAATGCCCGAGTTGAGAGATATGAAGTCTTCAACAAGTTCTACAGCTGCAAAATGGAGGAGAATAGTTCTGTCAGTGAACACTGATGTCTACTACGCAACCTTCTCCGTGTAGACGTTGTTGGGCCTCCAGGTGTAGAGGTTTGTAGGACAGTAGCAAATTTCCCTCAAGTGGATGACCTAAGGTTTATCAATCCGTGGGAGGCGTAGGATGAAGATGGTCTCTCCCAAACAACCCTGCAACCAAATAACAAAGAGTCTCTTGTGTCCCCAACACACCCAATACAATGGCAAATTGTATAGGTGCACTAATTCGGCGAAGAGATGGTGATACAAGTGCAATATGGATGGTAGATATAGGTTTTTGTAATCTGGAATTACAAAAACATCAAGGTAACTAATGATAAAAGTGAGCACAAACGGTATTGCAATGCTAGGAAACAAGGCCTAAGGTTCATACTTTCACTAATGCAAGTTCTCTCAACAATAATAACATAACTGGATCATATAACTATCCCTCAACATGCAACAAAGAGTCACTCCAAAGTCACTAATAGGCGGAGAACAAACGAAGAAATTATTGTAGGGTACGAAACCACATCAAAGTTATCCTTTTTGATAGATCTATTCAAGAGTCCGTAGTAAAATAACACGAAGCTATTCTTTCCGTTTGATCTATCATAGAGTTCGTACTAGAATAAAACCTTAAGACACAAATCAACCAAAACCCTAATGTCACCTAGATACTCCAATGTCACCTCAAGTATCCATGGGTATGATTATACGATATGCATCACACAATCTCAGATTCATCTATTCAAACCAACACAAAGTACTTCAAAGAGTGCCCCGAATTTTCTACTGGAGAGTCAAGACGAAAACGTGTGCCAACCCCTATGCATAAATTCACAAGGTCACGGAACCCGCAAGTTGATCACCAAAACATACATCAAGTGAATCACGTGATATCCTATTGTCACCATAGATAAGCACATGCAAGACATACATCAAGTGTTCTCAAATCCTTAAAGACTCAATCCGATAAGATAACTTCAAATGGAAAAATCAATCCATTACAAGAGAGTAGAGGGGGAGAAACATCATAAGATCCAACTATAATAGCAAAGCTCGCGATACATCAAGATCGTATCACCTCAAGAACACGAGAGAGAGAGAGAGATCAAACACATAGCTACTGGTACATACCCTCAGCCCCGAGGGTGAACTACTCCCTCCTCATCATGGAGAGCATCGGTCTGATGAAGATGGCCACCGGTGAGGGATCCCCCCTCCGGCAGGGTGCCGGAAGAGGGCCCTGATTGGTTTTTGGTGGCTATAGAGGCATGGGGCGGCGGAACTCCTGATCTATTGTGTTCTGGGTTGTTTTCGGGGTATATGGATATATATAGGCGAAAGAAGTTGGTCAGGGGAGCCACGAGGGGCCCACGAGGGTGGGGGCACGCCTTGGGGGGTAGGGCGCGCCCCAAGGGTGAACTACTCCCTCCTCGTCATGGAGAGAGCCGCGATGATGAAGATGGCCACCGGTGAGGGATCCCCCCTCTGGCAGGGTGCCGGAACAGGGTCCTGATTGGTTTTTGGTGGCTACAGAGGCTTGCGGCAGCGGAATAATAACCCACAAGTATAGGGGACCGCAATAGTTTTCGAGGGTAGAGTATTCAATCCAAATTTATTGATTCGACACAAGGGGAGACAAAGAATATTCTCAAGTATTAGCAGTTGAGTTGTCAATTCAATCACACCTGGATAACTTAGTATCTGCAGCAAAGTATTTAGTAGCAAAGTAATATGGGAGTAACGGTAACAGTGGCAGAAGTAACAGTAGCAGTTTTGTAGTAATTGTAACAATGGCAACGGTAAAGCAAATAAGCAAAGCACAATATGTGAAAAGCTTGTAGGCATTGGATTAGTGATGGGTAATTATGTCGGATGTGATTCCTCATGTAATAGTTATAATATAGGGTGACACAGAACTAGCTCCAGTTCATCAATGTAATGTAGGCATGTATTCTGAATATAGTCATACGTGCTTATGGAAAATAACTTGCATGACATCTTTTGTCCTACCCTCCCATGGCAGCGGGGTCCTATTGGAAACTAAGGGATATTAAGGCCTCCTTTTAATAGAGTACCGGACCAAAGCATCAACACTTAATGAATACATGAACTCCTCAAATTACGGTCATCACCGGTAAGTATCCCGGTTATTGTCACTTCGGGGTTAACGGATCATAACACATAATAGGTGACTATAGACTTGCAAGATAGGATCAAGAACTCACATATATTCATGGAAACATAATAGGTTCAGATCTGAAATCATGGCACTTGGGCCATACTGACAAGAAATAAGCATAGCAAAGTCATAGCAACATCAATCTCAGAACATAGTGGATACTAGGGATCAAACCCTAACAAAACTAACTTGATTACATGGTAAATCTCATCCAACCCATCACCGTCCAGCAAGCCTACGATGGAATTACTCACGCACGGCGGTGAGCATCATGAAATTGGTGATGGAGGATGGTTGATGATGACGACAGCGACAAATCCCTCTCTCCGGAGCCCCGAATGGACTCTAGATCATCCCTCCCGAGAGAGTTTAGGGCTTGGCGGCGGCTCCATATCGTAAAACTCGATGAATCTTTCTCTCTGATTTTTTTTCTCCGCGAACACAAATATATGGAGTTGGAGTTGAGGTCGGTGGAGGTCCAGGGGGCCCACAAGGCAGGGGGGCGCGCCCCCACCCTCGTGGACAGGGTGTGGGCCCCCTGGTGCTGATTCTTTCGCCAGTATTTTTATTTATTCCACAAAGTTGCTCCATGGATTTTTAGGTCATTCCGAGAACTTCTATTTCTACAAAAAAATAACACCATGGCAGTTCTGCTGAAAATAGTGTCAGACCGGGTTAGTTCCATTCAAATCATGCAAGTTAGAGTCCAAAACAAGGGCAAAAGTGTTTAGAAAAGTACATACAACGGAGACATATCACGGAACTCCCGATCTATTGTATTTTGGGTTTTTTTCGGGGTATATGGATATATATATATATATAGGCGAAAGAAGTTGGTCAGGGGAGCCACGAGGGGCCCACGAGGGTGGGGGCGCGCCCCTGACCCTCGTGGCCACCTCGAAGCTTCCCTGGCGTCTACTCCAAGTCTCCTGGATTGCTTCCGTTCCAAAAATAACTCTCCCGAAGGTTTCATTCCGTTTGGACTCCGTTTGATATTCCTTTTCTTCGAAACACTGAAATAGGCAAAAAAAACAGCAATTCGGGTTGGGCCTCCGATTAGTAGGTTAGTCCCAAAAATGATATAAAAGTGTATAGTAAATCCCATAAACATCCAAAATGGGTAATATAATAGTATAGAACAATAAAAAATTATAGATATGTTGGAGACATATCAAGCATCCCCAAGCTTAATTCCTGCTCGTCCTCGAGTAGGTAAATGATAAAAACACAATTTTTGATGTGGAATGCTACCTAGCATATTTCTCAATGAAATTTTCTTTATTGTGGCATGAATGTATAGATCCAAATGATTCAAGATAAAAGTTCATATTGACATGAAAACAACAATACTTCAAGCATACTAACAAAGCAATCATGTCTTCTCAAAATAACATGGCTAAAGAAAGTTATCCCTACAAAATCATATAGTCTGGCTAAGCTCTATTTTCATCACACAAAGTATTTAATCATGCACAACTCCGATGACAAGCGAAGCAATTGTTTCATACTTTAGTATTCTCAAACTTTTTCAACTTTCACGCAATACATGAGCGTGAGCCATGGACATAACACTATATGTGGAATAGAATGGTGGTTGTGGACAAGACAAAAAGGAGAAAATAGTCTCACATCAACTAGGCGTATCAACGGGATATGGAGATGCCCATTAATAGATCAATGTGAGTGAGTAGGGATTGCCATGCAACGGATGCACTAGAGCTATAAGTGTATGAAAGCTCAAAAAAAGAAACTAAGTGGGTGTGCATCCAACTTGCTTGCTCACGAAGACCTAGGGAATTTTGAGGAAGCCTATCATTGGAATATACAAGCCAAGTTCTATAATGTAAAATTCCCACTAGTATATGAAAGTGACAACATAGGAGACTCTCTATCATGAAGATCATGGTGCTACTTTGAAGCACAAGTGTGGTAAAAGGATAGTAGCATTGTCCCTTCTCTCATTTTTTATTTTGGTGGGCATCTTTGGCCTCCCCCTTTTTTTTTAAAGTCTGGAGTCTCATCCCGACTTGTGGGGGAATCATAGTCTCCATCATCCTTTCCTCACTTGGGACAATGCTCTAATAATGAAGATCATCACACTTTTATTTACTTACAACTCAAGAATTACAACTCAATACTAGAACAAAATATGACTCTATGTGGATGCCTCTGGCGGTGTACCGGGATATGCAATGAATCAAGAGTGACATGTATGAAAGAATTATCAAGGTGGCTTTTCCACAAATACGATGTCAACTACATGATCATGCAGAAGCAATATGACAATGATGGAGCGTGTCATAATAAACGGAACGGTGGAAAGTTGCATGGCAATATATCTCGGAATGGCTACGGAAATGCCATAATAGGTAGGTATGGTGGCTGTTTTGAGGAAGGTATATGGTGGGTGTATGGTATGGGCGAAAGTTGCGCGACACAAGAGAGGCTAGCAATGGTGGAAGGGTGAGAGTGTGGTAATCCATGGACTGAACATTAGTCATAAAGAACTCATATACTTATTGCAAAAATCTATTAGTCATCGAAACGATGTACTATGCGCATGCTCCTAGGGGGATAGATTGGTAGGAAAAGACCATCGCTCGTCTCCGACCGCCACTCATAAGGAAGACAATCAATAAATAAATCATGCTCCAACTTCATCACATAATGGTTCACCATATGTGCATGCTACGGGAATCACAAACTTCAACACAAGTATTCCTCAAATTCACAACTACTCCACTAGCATGACTCTAATATTACCATCCTCATATCTCAAAACAATCATCAAGCATCAAATTGATCATAGCATTCAATGCACTCTATATGATAGTTTTTATAACCAAAGCAAATTACCATGCTGTTCTAAAAGACTCTCAAAATAATATAAGTGAAGCATGATAGATCATCTATTTCTTCAAAATAAAACCACCGTCATGCTCTAAAAGATATAAGTGAAGCACTAGAGAAAATGACAAACTACTTCGAAAGGTATAAGTGAAGATCAATGAGTAGTCAAATAATTATGCAACTATGTGAAGACTCTCTAACATTTAAGAATTTCAGATCCTGGTATTTTATTCAAACAGTAAGGAAAACAAAACAAAATGACATTTCAAGGATAGTACACATCATGTGAAGAAGCAAAAACTTAGGTTCAACCAATAATTGTTGAAGAAGAAAGGTGGGGTGCCTAGCGGGGCATCCCCAAGCTTGGATGCTTGAGACTTCTTGAAATATTATCTTGGGGTGCCTTCGGCATCCCCAAGCTTGAGCTTTTGTGTCTCCTTAATTCCTTTTATATCACGGCTTCCCTACATCTTAAAAACTTCATCCACATAAAACTCAACAAGAACTCGTGAGATAAGTTAGTATAAATCAACACAATAACCTTATCATTCTCTACTGTAGCAAATCACTAAAATTATTATTCAACATTGCATACTATATTTCTCTGCATATTTAATACTCCTATCCTCAAGTAGAATCATTAAACAAGCAAACATATGCAAACAATGCAAATATAACAGCAATCTGCCAAAACAGTACAGTCTGTAAAGAATGCAAGATTCATCATACTTCCCTAACTCCAAAAATTATGAGAAAAATACTAAACTGTATAAAATTTGTCAGAGCTTATCTTTCAAAAAGTTTCAAACATTTATCATATCCTGACGTTTCTAGGGATTTTTTGCAACATCGATAAACTTTCTGTTTTGAAACAGCAACATGTATACTAGCAAAATAAGCATGGTAAAGGCTATCCTTGACATTTTTATTGAAAATATAGATGCAAAACATTATTCTAAATAACAGCAAGCAAATACTAACTAAATAAAATGACGCTCCAAGCAAAACACATATCATGTGGTGAATAAAAATATAGCTCCAAGTAAAGTTACCGATGAACGAAGACGAAAGAGGGGATGCCTTCCGGGGCATCCCCAAGCTTAGGCTCTTGGTTGTCCTTGTATATTACCTTGGGTTTCCTTGGGAATACCCAAGCTTAGGCTCTTTCCACTCCTTATTCCATAGTCCATCGAATCTTTACCCAAAACTTGAAAACTTCACAACAAAAACTCAACAGAAAACTCGTAAGCTCCATTAGTATAAGAAAATAAACCACCACTTAGGTACTGTTGTGAACTTATTATAAATTCATATTGGTGTAATATCTACTTTATTCCAACTTATATATGGTTCATACCCTCCGATACTACTCATAGATTCACCAAAATAAGCAAACAACACATAGAAAACAGAATCTGTCAAAAACAGAACAGTCTGTAGTAATCTGTAACTCTCGAATACTTATGTAACTCAAACAATTCTACCAAATTAGGGACACATGAGAAATTTGTGAACCAATCCATATCAAAAATAATCAGATCAAAATCACGTTTCTGTAAATTATCAAAACTAATTTACTGGGTGCAAAAGTTTCTGATTTTCAGCAGGATCAACACAACTATCACCGTAAGCTATCCTAAAGGTCTTACTTGGCACTTTATTGAAACAAAGCTATAAAACATGATTACTACAGTAGCATAATCATGTGGACACACAAAAACAGTAAGGATAAGTATTGGGTTGTCTCCCAACAAGCGCTTTTCTTTAATGCCTTTCTAGCTAGGCATGATGATGACAATGATGCTCACATAAAAGATAAGAATTGAAACATAAAGAGAGCATCATAAAGAATATGACTAGCATATTTAAGTCTAACCCACTTCCTATGCATAGGGATTTTGTGAGCAAACAATTTATGGGAACAATAATCAACTAGCATAGGAAGGCTAAACAAGCATAACTTCGAAACTTTAAGCACATAGAGAGGAAACTTGATATTATTGCAATTTTCTACAAGCATATGTTCCTCCCTCGTAATAATTTTCAGTAGCATCATGAATGAATTAAACAATATAACCAGCACATAAAGCATTCTTTTCATTATCTACTTGCATAGAACTATCATGTGAAGCATAATCCAATTGGAAACTAAAATCATGATGAAAAATTTCATGGTTATGTTTATTCGTTATGGCATACGTATCATCACAATAAGCATCATAAATAGGGGGCATGCTTTCATCATAATAAATTTGCTCATCAAAACTTTGGGGAGAAAAAATATCATCTTCATCAAACATAGCTTCCCCAAGCTTGTGGCTTCGCATATCATTAGCATCATGGATATTCAAGGAATTCATACTAACAATATTGCAATCATGCTCATCATACAAAGATCTACTACCAAACATTTTAATGCATTCTTCTTCTAGCAATTGAGCACAATTTTCCTTTCCATCATTCTCACGAAAGATATTAAAAAGATGAAGCATATGAGGCAAACTCAATTCCATTTTTTTGTAGTTTTCTTTTATAGACTAAACTAGTGATAAAACAAGAAACAAAAAGATTCGATTGCAAGATCTAAAGATATACCTTCAAGCACTCACCTCCCCGACAACGACACCAGAAAAGAGCTTGAAGTCTACTACGTAACCTTCTCCTTGTAGACATTGTTGGGCCTCCAAGTGCAGAGGTTTGTAGGACAGTAGCGAATTTCCCTCAAGTGGAT
Organism: Aegilops speltoides; assembly: GCA_021437245.1. Classification (NCBI taxonomy): domain Eukaryota; kingdom Viridiplantae; phylum Streptophyta; class Magnoliopsida; order Poales; family Poaceae; genus Aegilops; species Aegilops speltoides. The sequence continues at coordinate 11,411,404 of CM038145.1, forward strand.
GACCTAAGGTTTATCAATCCGCGGGACGCGTAGGATGAAGATGGTCTCTCTCAAACAACCCTGCAACCAAATAACAAAGAGTCTCTTGCGTCCCCAACACACCCAATACAATGGCAAATTGTATAGGTGCACTAGTTCAGCGAAGAGATGGTGATACAAGTGCAATATGGATGGTAGATATAGGTTTTTGCAATCTGAAATTGTAAAAACAGCAATATAACTAATGATAAAAGTGAGCACAAACGGTATTGCAATGCTAGGAAACAAGGCCTAAGGTTCATACTTTCACTAGTGCAAGTTCTCTCAACAATAGTAACATAAGTGGATCATATAACTATCCCTCAACATGCAACAAAGAGTCAGTCCAAAGTCACTAATAGTGGAGAACAAACGAAGAGATTATTCTCGGGTACGAAACCACCTCAAAGTTATCCTTTCTGATCGATCTATTCAAGAGTCCGTAGTAAAATAACACTAAGTTATTCTTTCCGTTCGATCTATCATAGAGTTCATACTAGAATAACACCTTAAGACACAAATCAACCAAAACCCTAATGTCACCTAGATACTCCAATGTCACCTCAAGTATCCATGTGTATGATTATATGATATGATCACACAATCTCAGATTCATCTGTTCAAACCAACACAAAGTACTTCAAAGAGTGCCCCAAAGTTTCTACCGGAGAGTCAAGACAAAAACGTGTGCCAACCCCTATGCATAAGTTCACAAGGTCACGGAACCCACAAGTTGATCACCAAAACATACATCAAGTGAATCACTTGATATCCTATTGTCACCACAGATAAGCACATGCAAGACATACATCAAGTGTTCTCAAATCCTTAAAGACTCAATCCGATAAGATAACTTCAAAGGGAAAACTCAATCCATTACAAGAGAGTAGAGGGGGGGGGGGAAACATCATAAGATCCAACTATAATAGCAAAGCTTGCGATACATCAAGATCGTATCACCTCAAGAACACGAGAGAGAGAGATCAAACACATAGCCACTGGTACATACCCTCAGCCCCGAGGGTGAACTACTCCCTTCTCGTCATGGAGAGCGCCGGGATGATGAAGATGGCCACCGGTGAGGGATCCCCCCTCCGGCAGGGTGCCGGAACAGGGTCCCGATTGGTTTTTGGTCGCTACAGAGGCTTGTGGCGGCGGAACTCCCGATCTATCGTGTTCTGGGTTGTTTTAGGGGTATATGGATATATATATAGGTGAAAGAAGTCGGTCAGGGGAGCCACGAGGGGCCCACGAGGGTGGGGGCGCGCCCAGGGGGTAGGGCGCGCCCCTGACCCTTGTGGCCACCTCGAAGCTTCCCTAATGTCTACTCCAAGTCTCCTGGATTACTTCCATTCCAAAAATAACTCTCCCGAAGGTTTCATTCCGTTTGGACTCCATTTGACATTCCTTTTCTTTGAAACACTGAAATAGGCAAAAAAAAACAGCAAATCGGGCTGGGCCTCCAGTTAGTAGGTTAGTGCCAAAAATGATATAAAAGTGTATAGTAAAGCCCATAAACCTCCAAAATGGGTAATATAATAGCATGAAACAATCAAAAATTATAGATACATTGGAGACGTATCAAGCACATACTCAAAACGACTGGTATCATAATCACTTGACTCAGCTAGGAGTTGATCTTCCAGTTGATTGTGTCATTGACAGAGTTCTTCAATCACTGCCACCAAGCTATAAAGGCTTCGTGCTGAACTATAATATGCAAGGGATGGACAACACTATTCCTGAGCTCTTCGCGATGCTAAAGGCCACGGAGGTAGAAATCAAAAAGGAGCATCAAGTGTTGATGGTCAATAAGACCACTAGTTTCAAGAAAAGGGGCAAAGAGAAGAAAGGGAACTTCAAGAAGGACGGCAAAAAGGCTGCTGCTCAAGAGAAGAAACCCAAGTCTGGACCTAAGCCTGAAACTGAGTGCATCTATTGCAAAGGGACTGGTCACTGGAAGCGGTACTGCCCCAAGTATTTGGCGGATAAGAAGGATGGCAAAATGAAAGGTATATTTGATATACATGTTATTGATGTGTACTTAACTAATGCTCGCAGATGCGTCGGGTATTTGATATGGTTACATTGCTCATATTTGCAACTCAAAACAGGGGCTACGGATTAAGCGAAGATTGGCTAAGGACGAGGTGACGATGCACGTGGGAAATGGTTCCAAAGTCGATGTGATCATGGTCGGCACGCTACCTCTACATCTACCATCGGGATTAGTTTTAGATCTAAATAATTGTTATTTGGTTCCAGCATCGAACATGAACATTATATCTCGATCTTGTTTGATGCGAGACGGTTATTCATTTAAATCAGAGAATAATGGTTGTTCTATTTATATGAGTAATATCTTTTATGGTCATGCACCCCTGCTGAGTGGTCTATTTTTGTTGAATCTCGATAGTAGTGATACACATATTCATAGTGTTGAAGCCAAAAGATTGAAGTTTAATAATGATAGTGCAACTTATTTGTGGCACTGCCGTTTGGGTCATATCGATATAAAGCGCATGAAGAAACTCCATATTGATGGACTTTTGAAATCACTTGATTATGAATCACTTGTTGCTTGCGAACCGTGCCTTATGGGCAAGATGACTAAAACTCCGTTCTCCGGAACAATGGAACGAACTACTGACTTATTGGAAATAGTACATACCGATGTATGCGGTCCAATGAGCATTGTTGCTCGTGGCGGGCATCGTTATTTTCTTACCTTCACAGATGATTTGAGCAGATATGGTTATATCTACTTAATGAAGCATAAGTCTAAAAAATTTGAAAAGTTCAAAGAATTTCAGAATGAAGTGGAAAATCGTCGTAACAAGAAAATAAAGTTTCTACAATCTGATCGTGGAGGAGAATATTTGAATTACGAGTTTGGTCTTCATTTGAAACAACATGGGATAGTTTCACAATTAACGCCACCTGAAACACCACAGTGAAATGGTGTGTCCGAACATCGTAACCATACTTTATTAGATATGGTGCGATCTATGATGTCTCTTACTGATTTACCGCTATCGTTTTGGGGTTATGCTTTAGAGACGGCTGCATTCACTTTAAATAGGGCACAATCAAAATCCGTTGAGATGACGCCTTATGAACTGTGGTTTGGCAAAAAACCAAAGTTATCGTTTCTTAAAGTTTGGGGCTGTGATGCTTATGTGAAAAAGCTTCAACCTGATAAGCTCGAACCCAAATTGGAGAAGTGTGTCTTCCACTACTAGGGAAAACGTTATACACAGAAACTTATCAGCAGCGCGGTTTAAAAGAAGATGCTATTGCTAATTAGTAGTAGCGAGGGGTATAAAACCCGCGCTACTACTAAGTTGATAGTAGTAGCGAGGGGTATAAACCCGCGCTGCTACTAAGTGGTCTTCACCATGCCCCCGAAAAATTGCCATAGTAGTAGCGAGGGGTATAAAAACTGCGCTACTACTAACTAAGTAGCTGTAGCGCAGGTAAGACACCCACGCTATTACTAAACGTGTCCACCGCTGCACCATCCATCCCGGCCCGATCCACTCCAACCCCACCACTCTCTCTCTTTCTCTCATCAAAAAAAACTCTCTCACGAACACACCTGCTCCTCTCCCCACGATCTCCTCGCCGCCGCCATCACCCACGCCGGCCGGTTCCGGCGAGCACCGGCCTCCCGCCGCGCCTCCGCCTCTTCTTCCGACCTCAACAATTGCTGGTGATTAGCATAGTCGGGCGGGCGAGCTCTGCCGCTGCCGCCGGAGGCTCCAGTTCCTGCGAGTGTACGCTCGGACGGGAAGGGGGGAGTGGACCTTGAACGAGTCCGGCGGCGGGAGGGCCCAGCAGCTGCCGATGCAGAACGAGCGAGCCGTCCACGACATGCTGGCGAGCTGGGGCGGCCGAAGTGACGCGGCCGCTTCGCTATGGCAGGACGCCTACCATGCCAGTCTGTCTCGCCCCTGGCGATGCAGTGCCCGGCTCCAGCAGCGTCAGACTGGTAAGAAGTCACTGTCATCCTAGAAATTAGCCTCTTGTCCCCTGACGGTTTGTGCCAGTTCGACAAGTTCGAAGTTGAGTTCATCGGCAGGGGCCTCCTTGTGGTCACGAGGTATTTGTGGAAATGCCACAATGCTGCTGCACGTGTGTTGCAGTCAAAGAGGGGAGAGTGTAAGTGTTACCAAATGTTTATTTCCATTAGTCTAGCGTTGCACCTTCATTTATGAGCAAGTAGGCAATGCCTAATCAGTCCATGAAATTATCCCTAAAGTTCTATGCATGTTGCCTAAGTTTCTAGTAATGACTGTAAATTGTCCATACTTGGTTCTAGGAGGCATTAATCGCCAAATTGGTGGTGAAATACCGATAAATGAAACAGCAGATCCTGGGTATTAGGCAATCCTTGCTGTGTACATCACGACCAAAATTAGGAGTCGGTGGTAGCTAGAACTTTCTAAACTTTGCCCTTCAGGATGGCAAGGCGTTGACAGAGGTAGTCCCCACTGAGGCAAACTTATGGCAGCTCAGCTAGTGCGATAGACCTAAAAAAAGCGTCCAGGTTCAAGTAACATACCTCTTCAGCACCGTGCTGTTGCCGAGGTACTTCAAGCACAACAACTTCTTGAGCTTCGTTCGCCAGCTCAACACCTATATGTAAGTTTGACCTCCTGCTGCTTTGCTTTGGGCCATTTATGCCTAACAAATTGACTGATTTATGCCAATTGCTAGTAAACTACAAGGACTAGGAATGAGTAGAGCTTGGGATTACGCAGACTACTTGAGTATCTGCTCACCCTAGGATTACCTAAAATTTTGATATATCCAATTTTGCCTCATGTTAACTGTCCCGGCGGCGGTTGTCAGCTGTAGTTCAGAAGGTGTGGCATGGGAACAGCAACATATTAATAGATCAAGTTAGCTATGGGGTGATTGACAGCAGTAGTGGTTTGGGAGCTAACAGTTGGGGGTGAAAAGGAGGTCCACTGCATATAAGTTTTGTGACATTGATTAGTGTTCCATTTTCATCTAATTTTGCACATGTCGAGAGATGTAAGTCAAGTACTGAAAGGATGGACATTCTGTTATAATAACAAAGATAATCGTTGCATGTAACTACTGCAGTGGCTTGACCAATTCCAACTACCCGGAACTTATGACAAGTACAAGGACCAGGGTATGATCTATCTGCATATGATTAGCCCTTGATTCTGAGTTATGTTATGTTATGCTAACAATTTTATCTGACTACTGGTTTTGAGATCTTTGCTTTCCCATGCAACCTATTTGGTGGGCCAGAACTTGGCATTGATAAGGAAATTATTCAGATTGCTTGCACTCGTTTCAATGCCGAATATATGAATTTTTTACAAGGTAAATGTGTGCTTGGTACTTCATCCTTCCTTTTTTTGGTGTCTCTGTTTCAAGCTGAAAGAAATGATTGCTTTAGTGTACAATGTACACCATGACTGCTTCCATAACAGTTACTATATTTAATTGAGGAAAACCGATCCAGCATGTTTTATCTATTTTATATGCAGTCTGAGTGATATAAACTTAAAATCGATGTTGGTTGTCAGACAGTCGGACTTTAGTACGAACTGATTGTCCGTCGTCCCGGCAGCCTCACCATCAGCATTCCCATGCTCTTGTGTTCGTGGGGCTACGGTGACCTCCTTGTGTGTGCCTCAGCATTAATGAGCTAACGCTGGTCCAATTCTTATAATTTGAACAGTGGTTCCCACTTAATTTTTAAAAGGTCTATGCCTAATTCTTATAATCTAGATTGTACGACATATACTAATAATCAATAAGCAATTTTGGGCAAGGATTAAATGCTATTAAATAAATATAAATGAGACCATACCTGCTATCCGAATTTCGAAATGAAGCAGCAGATCTGTTGACTCAAGTTTTAGTTTTCTTCTTCAGCTTTGCATTTGCAGCCAGAAATTAATGGTGTTACAGAAAATAGCCTGAAGCTTTTTGGACTACCTACTTCTGTATAAAACTTTGGTCAAAGCTTAAATTATTATATTTTAAGGTTGTAAAGGTTGTATGTTGTGTTGGCTAAGACTAAAGATTGTAAATTCATCATTCTCTTTTGCACCCCTTGTGTGTTGTGTTGAGGTCCAATGCTAATGTGTTGATTTTGATGTTATTTGATTGGTGAGTAAATAGAAGTTAACCGATTATGTGGTTGCTTGATTATGTGTTTCTTTTGGACCTTATGTTTTTCTATGCACTTGTCAAATATATATGCATTCTTATATAACTATTCTGTGCACTTTTATCCCACTAGGAAATAGCATATAGCTTACGACATCGACATGTACCGCATTGTTTTTTCGTGTCATTCTTTTGAAGAATCTGAAGTTTCGAACCTCTGTTGGTAATGCTGCAGGGTTGGTAATGCTGCAGGTTACATTGGCGGCAATGACGGTCGTCGAAAGGTTCGTGGACTCAACGATGTCGTGGCACCATCCACGGTGTCGTGGCAGCCGGTGCACGGAGAAGCAAAGCTGCTGCATGTCCTCTGCCTCTGGCACCCCAGCACACGGGTAAGCACTCGACCAGATACCCCGAGCCCGAGAGATGATCAACATGCAGATACACTTTATTCGGTGTGTGGCCAAATCTGAATCTTAATGATGTTCGGGTTTCAGGGTGCGGGGCACTTGTACGATGGCTTCCTCCGTCTGCTGGTGGCGAGGCCTGCTAGAGACGTGGCGGCGGTTGCCGTCGGTCAGATGTGGCTCGTCGAGGCTAACCCATGTGTTTCGCCGCAGCTGCACACCGCGAGATCAGGCCGGGCAGGTGTCGCATATTGACGAGTGATCAAATTTTCGGATCGGACCATAACAACTTAAGTAGGTAGCTGCTTAGCAAGTTGCTACGCGCAACACTGTGTGATAGGAATTATACATGAGTTGCCGCTACAATGAGAAACTATCAGTAGATACGACAAATGTGTGATAGAATGGAATTGGCTGATTCTATTTTTTTAATTCATAATAATCTAGTAGTAGCGTGGGAAAAAATGGCACGCTACTAGTATTTGAGATACTAATAGCGTTGGCACTATAGACACGCTACTACTATTTCGTTAGTAGTAGCGCGGGTTACGTAATAGCGATGTAGCGCTGAGGCACACACGCTACTACTAACAAAGTTAGTAGTAGCGCGGGTTCTGCCCGCGCTACTACATACATTTAGCTGTAGCGCGATACTAGTAGCGCGGGTATCCGCGCTACTAGTAGCCATTTTACCCGCGCTACTAGTAGCCTTTTTCCTAGTAGTGTTCATAGGATACCCAAAGAAAACTGTTGGGCACACCTTCTATCACAGATCCGAAGACAAAATCTTTTTTGCTAAGAATGGATCCTTTCAAGAGAAGGAGTTTTTCTCGAAAGAAGTGAGTGGGAGGAAAGTAGAACTTAATGAGGTAACTGTACCTGCTCCCTTATTGGAAAGTAGTTCATCACAGAAATCAGTTCCTGTGATTCCTACACCAATTAGTGAAGAAGCTAATGATGATGATCATGAAGCTTCAGATCAAGTTACTACCGAACCTCGTAGGTCTTCCAGAGTAAGATCCGCACGAGAGTGGTATGGTAATCATGTTCTGGAAGTCATGTTACTAGACCATGACGAACCTATGAACTATGAGGAAGCGATGATGAGCCCAGATTCCGCGAAATGGCTTGAGGCCATGAAATCTGAGATGGGATCCATGTATGAGAACAAAGTGTGGACTTTCGTGGACTTGCCCAATAATCGGCAAGCCATAGAAAATAAATGGATCTTTGAGAAAAAGACCGACACAGACGGTAATCTTACTGTTTACAAAGCTCGACTTGTTGCGAAAGGTTTTCAACAAGTTCAAGGAGTTGACTACGATGAGACTTTTTCATCCGTAGCGATGCTTAAGTCTGTCTGAATCATGTTAGCAATTGTTGCATTTTATGATTATGAAATTTGGCAAATGGATGTCAAAACTGCATTCCTGAATGGATTTCTGGAAGAAGAGTTGTATATGATGCAACCGGAAGATTTCATCGATCCAAAGGGTGCTAGCAAAGTGTGCAAGCTCCAGCGATCCATTTATGGACTGGTGCAAGCCTCTCGGAGTTGGAATAAACGCTTTGATAGTGTGATCAAAGCATATGGTTTTATACAGACTTTTGCATAAGCATGTATTTACAAGAAAGTGAGTGGGAGCTCTGTAGCATTTTTTATCTTATATGTAGATGACATATTGTTGATTGGAAATGATATAGAATTTCTGGATAGCATAAAGGGATACCTGAATAAGAGTTTTTCTATGAATGACCTTGGAGAAGCTGCTTACATATTGGGCATCAGGATCTATAGAGATAGATCAAGACGCTTAATTGGACTTTCACAAAACACATGCCTTGATAAAGTTTTGAAGAAGTTCAAAATGGATTAGTCAAAGAAATGGTTCTTGCCTGTGTTACAATGTGTGAGTTGAGTCAGACTCAAAGCCTGACCACCGCAGAAGATAGAGAGAAAATGAAAGTGATTCCCTATGCTTCAGCCATAGGTTCTATCATGTATGCAATGCTGTGTACCATACCTGATGTATGTCTTGCTATAAGCATAGCAGGGAGGCACCAAAGTAATCCCGGAGTGGAGCACTGGACAATAGTCAAGAACATCCTGAAATACCTGAAAAGAACTAAGGATATGTTTCTCGTTTATGGAGGTGAAAAAGAGCTAGTCGTAAATGGTTATGTCGATGCAAGCTTTGACACTGATACGGATGAATCTTAAGTCGCAAACCAGATATTTATTTTTATTGAATGGAGGAGCTATCAGTTGGTGCAGTTCCAAGAAGAGCGTCATGGCGGGATCTACGTGTGAAGCGGAGTACATTGCTGCTTCGGAAGCAACGAATGAAGGAGTTTGGATGAAGGAGTTCATATCCGATCTAGGTGTCATACCTAGTGCATCGGGTCCAATGAAAATCTTTTGTGACAATACTGGTGCAATTGCCTTGGCAAAGGAATCCAGTTTTCACAAGAGAACCAAGCACATCAAGAGACGCTTCAATTCCATCCGTCATCAAGTGTCGGAAGGGGACATAGAGATTTGCAAGATACACACGGATCTGAATGTTGCAGACCCGTTGACTAAGCCTCTCTCACGAGCAAAACATGATTAGCACCAAAGGTCCATGGGTGTTAGAATCATTACTATGTAATCCAGATTATTAACTCTAGTGCAAGTGGAAGACAAAAGGAAATATGCCGTAGAGGCAATAATAAAGTTATTATTTATTTCCATAATTCATGATAAATGTTTATTATTCATGCTAGATTTGTATTAACCGGAAACTTTGTACATGTGTGAATAAATAGACAAAAACTATAGTCCCTGGTATGCCTCTACTTGACTAGCTCGTTAATCAAAGATGGTTAAGTTTCCTAACCATAGACATGGGTTGTCATTTGATGAACGGGATCACATTATTAGGAGAATGATGTGATGGACATGACCCATCCGTTAGCTTAGCACTATGATCGTGTTAGTTTCATTGCTACTACTTTCTTCATGACTTATATAAGTTCCTCAGACTATGAGATTATGCAACTCCTTAATACCGGAAGAACACTTTGTGTGCTACCAAACATCACAACGTAAATGGATGATTATAAAGGTGATCTACAGGTGTCTCCGAAGGTGTTTGTTGGGTTGGCATAGATCGAGATTAGGATTTGTCACTCCGTGTTTCGGAGAGGTATCTCTGGGCCCTCTCGGTAATACTCATCACTATAAGCCTTGCAAGCATTGTGACTAATGAGTTAGTTGCGGGATGAAGTATTATGGAACGAGTAAAGAGACTTGCCGGTAACGAGATTGAACTAGGTATTGAGATACCGACGATCGAATCTCGGGCAAGTAACATACCGATGGCAAAGGGAACAACGTATGTTGTTATGCGGTTTGACCGATAAAGATCTTAGTAGAATATGTAGGAACCAATATGAGCATCTAGGTTCTGCTATTGGTTATTGACCAGAGACGTGTCTCGGTCATGTATACATAGTTCTCGAACCCGTAGGGTCTGTTGGAAATATGCCCTAGAGGCAATAATAAAAGTATTATTATATTTCAATGTTCATGATAATTGTCTTTTGTTCATGCTATAACTGTGTTATCCGGAAATCATAATACACGTGTGAACACATAGACCACAATATGTCCCTAGTGAGCCTCTAGTTGACTAGCTCGTTGTGATCAACAGATGGTCATGGTTTCCTGACTATGGACATTAGATGTCGTTGATAACGGGATCACATCATTGGGAGAATGATGTGATGGACAAGACCCAATAATAAGCATAGCATAAAAGATCGTATAGTTCGTTTGCTGGAAGCTTTGCCAATGTCAAGTATCTATTCCTTCGACCATGAGATCGTGTAACTCCCGGTTACCGTAGGAGTGCCTTGGGTGTATCAAACGTCACAACGTAACTGGGTGACTATAAAGGTGCATTACATGTATCTCCGAAAGTATCTGTTGGGTTGACACGTATCGAGACTGGGATTTGTCACTCCGTATGACGGAGAGGTATCTCTGGGCCCACTCGGTAATGCATCATCATAATGAGCTCAATGTGACCAAGGTGTTGGCCACGGGATCATGCATTACGGTACGAGTAAAGTGACTTGCCAGGTAACGAGACTGAACAAGGTATTGGGATACCGACGATCGAGTCTCGGGCAAGTAACGTACCGATTGACAAAGGGAATTGCATACAGGGTTTGATCGAATCCTCGACATCGTGGTTCAACCAATGAAATCATCGAGGAGCATGTGGGAGCCAACATGGGTATCCAGATCCCGCTGTTGGTTATTGCCCGAGAGTCGTCTCGGTCATGTCTGCGTGTCTCCCGAACCCGTAGGGTCTACACACTTAAGGTTCGGTGACGCTAGGGTTAGTAGGAAGTCAAGTATGTGACTACCGAATGTTGTTCGAGTCCGGATGAGATCCCTGACGTCACGAGGAGTTCGGAAGGGTCCGGAGGTAAAGAAAATATATAGGAAGTGGTGTTTGACCATCGGGAAAGTTTGAGGTCTCCGGTAAAATCACGGACCACGGAAGGGTCCCGGGGTCCACCGGTGGGGCCACCTATCCCTGAGGGCCCCATGGGCTGAAAGGGAAGGAACCAGCCCACAAGGGGCTGGTGCGCCCCTAGGCCCACCCCTGCGCCTAGGGTTGAAACCCTAGGGGTGGGGCGCCCACCGCAGGGGCACTCCACCCCCTTGGCCGCCCCCCCAGATTGGATCTCCAGGGCCGCCACCCCTGTGGGGCCTATATAAAGGGGGAGGAGGGGGCTGCTGTACCAACTCCCAAGGCGCAGCCCTCCCTCCCAACACATCTCCTCCTCCGTAAGAGCTCGGCGAAGCCACAGCCGAGATCTTGCTTCTCCACCATCACCACGCCGTCGTCTTTGCCGGTGGAGCTGTCTTCCTCAACCTCTCCTTCCCCCTTGCTGGATCAAGAAGGAGGAGACGTCGCTCGTCCCGTACGTGTGTTGAACGCGGAGGTGCTGTCCGTTCAGCACTTGGCATCGGTGATCTGAATCACGTTCGAGTACGACTCCATCATCACCTTGCAAGCTTCCGCACGCGATCTACAAGTGGTATGTAGATGCAATCTCTCTCCCGTTACTCGTTGCTTAGATGAACTCATAGATGGATCTTGGTGAAGCCGTAGGAAAAATTTTAATTTTCTGCAACGTTCCCCAACAGTGGCATCAAGAGCTAGGTCTATGCGTAGTTCTCTATTGCACGAGTAGAACACAATTTGTTGTGGGCGTTGATCTTGTCATCTTACTTGCCTCTACTAGTCTTTTCTTGCTCAACGGTATTGTGGGATGAAGCGGCCCGGACCAACCTTACACGTACGCTTACGTGAGACCGGTTCCACCGACTGACATGCACTAGTTGCATAAGGTGGCTGGCGGGTGTCTGTCTCTCCCACTTTAGTTGGAGCGGATTCGATGAACAAGGCCCTTATGAAGGGTAAATAGAAGTTGACAAAATCACGTTGTGGTGATTCGTAGGTAAGAAAACGTTCTTGCTAGAACCCAATCGCAGCCACGTAAAAGATGCAACAACAACTAGAGGACGTCTAACTTGTTTTTGCAGCGATTGATCATGTGATGTGATATGGCCGAAGTTGTGATGAATGATGAGTTGTGATGTATGAGATCATGTTCTTGTAATAGGATTCACGACTTGCATGTCGATGAGTATGACAACGGCAGGAGCCATAGGAGTTGTCTTTATTTTTTGTATGACCTGCGTGTCATTGAAGAACGCCATGTAAACTACTTTACTTCATTGCTAAACGCGTTAGTCATAGAAGTAGAAGTAGTCGTTGGCGTGACAACTTCATGAAGACACGATGATGGAGATCATGATGATGGAGATCATGGTGTCAAGCCGGTGACAAGATGATCATGGAGCCCCGAAGATGGAGATCAATGGAGCTTGATGATATTGGCCATATCATGTCACAACTATATAATTGCATGTGATGTTTATTATGCTTTTACATCTTGTTTACTTAGGACGACGGTAGTAAATAAGATGATCCTTACAAAAAATTTCAAGAAGTGTTCCCCCTAACGTGCACCGTTGCTACAGTTAAATCGTTTCTAAGCACCACGTGATGATCGGGTGTGATGGATCCTTACGTTCACATACAACGGGTGTAAGACAGTTTTACACAAATAAAACACTTAGGGTTAACTTGCGAGCCTAGCATGTGCGGACATGGCCTCGGAACACGGAGACCGAAAGGTCGAACACGAGTCGTATGGAAGATACGATCAACATGAAGATGTTCACCGACGATGACTAGTCCGTCTCACGTGATGATCGGACACGGGCTAGTCGACTCGGATCGTGTAACACTTAGATGACTAGAGGATGTCTAATCTAAGTGGGAGTTCATAATTTTGATTAAGAACTTTATTATCATGAACTTAGTCTAAAACCTTTGCAAATATGTCTTGTAGATCAATGGCCAACACTAATGTCAACATGAACTTCAGCGCGTTCCTAGAAAACCAAGCTGAAAGATGATGGCAGCAACTATCTCGGACTGGGTCCGGAACACGAGATCATCCTCATAGCTGCCAAGAAACAATATGTCCTAGAAGCACCGTTAGGTGACCCACCTGTTCTCCCAGACTGCAAGGCGATTTGAGCGTCTGGCGGACTCGTTCGATGATTACTCCCTCGTTCGGTGCGGCATGCTCTACAGCTTAGAACCGGGGCTCCAAAAGCGTTTTGAGCATCACGGAGCATATGAGATGTTGAAGAGCTGAAACTAGTTTTCCAAGCTCATGCCCGAGTCGAGAGATATGATGTCTCGACAAGTTCTCAGATTGTAAGATGGAGGAAAACAGTTACATCGGTGAGCACATCCTCGAAGATGTCCGGGTTGCACAACCGTATGACCCAGTGAACATAAACCTCCCAGATGAGGCGGTCATTGACAGAATCCTCGATCGCTCCCACCAAGCTACAAGAGCTTTGTGATGAACTACAACATGCAAGGGATGGTAAAGACCATTCTGAAGTGTTCTCGATCTTGAAGTCAGCAGAGGCTGAAATCAAGAAAGAACATCAAGTGTTGATGGTCAATAAGACCACTAAGTTCAAGAAGGGCAAGGGTAAAAGAACTTCAAGAAGGGCGGCAAAGATGTTGCCGCGCCCGTAAGCTTGTTGCTTGGGAAGAAGTCAAAGAATGGACCCAAGCACGAGGTAGTGCTTTTATTGCAAGGGAAGGGTCCTTTGAAGCGGAACTGCCCCAAATACTTAGCGGATAAGAAGGCCGCAACACCAAAGGTATATTTGATATACATGTAATTGATGTGTACCTTACCGATACTCGTAGTAACTCCCGGGTATTTGATACGGTGCCGTTGCTCATATTTGTAACTCACAGCAGGAGCTGCGGAATAAGCGGAGACTGGCGAAGGGCGAGGTGACGATCTTGGCGTCGGGAATGGTTCGAGTCGATGTGATCGCCGTCGACACGCTGCCTCTACATTTACCTCGGGATTAGTTTTAAACCTCAATAATTGTTATTTAGTGCCAAGTTTGAGCATGAACATTGTATCTGGATCTCGTTTGATCTGAGATGGCTACTCATTTAAGTCTGAGAATAATGGTTGTTCGATTTATATGAGAGATATGTTTTATGGTCATGCTCCGATGGTAAATGGTTTATTCTTAATGAATCTCGGCGTAATATTACACATGTTCATAGTGTGGATGCGAAAAGATGTAAAGTTGATAACGATAGTCCCACATACTTGTGGCATCGCCGCCTTTGGTCACATTGGTGTCAAGCGCATGAAGAAGCTCCATGCTGATGGACTTTTGGAGTCTCTTGATTATGAATCGTTTGACACATGCGAACCATGCCTCTTAGGCAAAATGACCAAGACTCCGTTCTCGGAACAATGGGCGAGCAACCAACTTGTTGGAAATCATACATACCGATGTGTGCGGTCCAATGGCGTTGAGGCTCATGGAGGATATCGTTATGTTCTCACTCTCACCGATGACTTGAGTAGATATGGGTATGTCTACTTAATGAAACACAAGTCTGAGACCTTTGAAAAGTTCAAGGAATTTCAGAGTGAGGTGGAGAATCAACGTGACCGAAAGATAAAGTTCCTCGATCGGATCATGGAGGAGAATATTTAATTCACGAATTTGGCACACACTTAAGGAAATGTGGAATCGTTTCACAACTCACGCCGCTGGAACACCTCAAATAAAGCGGTGTGTCGAGCGTCGTGTCGCACTCTATTGGATATGGTGCGGTCTATGATGTCTCTTACCGAATTACGCTATCATTTTGGGGATACGCTCTAGAGACAGCTACATTCACTTTAAATAGGGCACCGTCTAAATCCGTTGAGGCGACACCGTATGAATTATGGTTTGGGAAGAAACCTAAGCTGTCGTTTCTAAAAGTTTGGGGATGCGATGCTTATGTCAAGAAACTTCAACCCGAAAAGCTCGAACCCAAGTCGGAAAAATGCGTATTCATAGGATACCCTAAGGAAACTGTCGGGTATACCTTCTACTTAAGATCCGAAGGCAAGATCTTTGTTGCCAAACGGATGCTTTCGGAGAAAGAGTTTCTCTCGAAAGAAGTAAGTGGGAGGAAAGTAGAACTTCGATGAAGTACTACCTCTCGAGCGGGAAAGTGGTGCAGCGCAGAAACCGTTCTGTGATGCCCACACCAACTGAAGAGGAAAACGCGATGATGATCAAGGTACTTGGATCAAGTTACTACTGAACTTCGAAGGTCCACGAGGACACGTTCCGCACTGAGTGGTACGGCAACCTGTCATGGAAATCATGTTGCTAGACAACAATGAACCTTCGAACTATGAAGAAGCAATGGCGGGCCCGTTCCAACAAATGGCTTGAGGCCATGAAATCCGAGATAGAATCCATGTATGAAAACAAAGTATGGACTTTGACAGACTTGCCCGATGATCGGCGACGATAGAAAATAAATGGATTTTAAGAAGAAGACGGACGCGGATGGAAATGTTACCATCTATAAAGCTCGACTTGTCGCTAAGGGTTATCGACAAGTTCAAGGGATTGACTACTGACGAGACTTTCTCTCCGTAGCAAAGCTTAAGTCCGTCCGAATCATGTTAGCAATTGCCGCATACTATGATTATGAGATATGGCGATGGACGTCAAAACGGCATTCCTTAACGGACATCTTAAGGAAGAGCTGTATATGATGCAGCGGAAGGTTTTGTCGATCCTCGAACGCTAACAAAGTATGCAAGCTCCAGCGATCCATTTATGGACTGGTGCAAGCATCTCGGAGTTGGAACATTCGCTTTGATGAGATGATCAAAGCGTTTGGGTTTATCTTGAGACTTATGGAGAAGCCTGCGTTTACAAGAAAGTGAGTGGGAGCTCAGTAGCATTTCTCCTATTATATGTAGATGACATACTCTTGATGGGAAATGATACAAAACTTCTGGACAGCATTAAGGCCTACTTGAACAAGTGTTTTTCAATGAAGGACCTTGGAGAAGCTGCTTATATATTAGGCATCAAGATCTATAGGGATAGATCGAGGCGCCTCATAGGTCTTTCACAAAGCACATACCTTGATAAGATTTTGAAGAGGTTCAAAATGGATCAGTCCAAGAAAGGGTTCTTGCCTATGTTACAAGGTGTGAAATTGAGCTCAGCTCGATCACCGACCACGGCAAAAGATAAAGAAGAGATGAGTGTCATCCCTATGCTTCAGCCATAGGATCTATTATGTATGCCATGCTGTGTACGGACCGATGTAAACCTTGCCGTAAGTTTGGTTGCAAGATACCAAAGTAATCCCGCAAGGAACACTGGACAGCGGTCAAGAATATCTGAAGTACGAAAAGGACAAAGGACATGTTTCTCGTTTATGGAGGAGACGAAGAGCTCGTCGTAAAGGGTTACGTCGGCGCTAGCCGACTCAGATCTGGATGACTCTAAGTCACAAACCGGATCGTGTATATGTTGAATGGTGGAGCGATGGCTGGTGCAGCTGCAAGCGAGCGTCGTGGCGGGATCTACATGTGAAGCGGAGTACATGGCAGCCTTGGAGGCAGCACATGAAGCGATTTGGGTGAAGGAGTTCATCACCGACCTAGGAGTCATACCCAATGCGTCGGGGCCGATCAAACTCTTCTGTGACAACACCGGAGCTATTGCCCTTGCCAAGGAGCCTGGTTTCACAAGAAGACCGTACACATCAAGCGTCGTTTCAACTCCATCCGTGAAAATGTTCAAGATGGAGACATAGAGATTTGCAAAGTGCACACGGATCTGAATGTCGCAGATCCGTTGACTAAACCTCTCTCGCGTGCAAAACATGATCAACACCGTAACTCTATGGGTGTTCGATTCATCACAATGTAACTAGATTAGTGACTCTAGTGCAAGTGGGAGACTGTTGGAAATATGCCCTAGAGGCAATAATAAAAGTATTATTATATTTCAATGTTCATGATAATTGTCTTTTGTTCATGCTATAAGCGTGTTATCCGGAAATCATAATACGTGTGAACACATAGACCACAATATGTCCCTAGTGAGCCTCTAGTTGACTAGCTCGTTGTGATCAACAGATGGTCATGGTTTCTGACTATGGACATTAGATGTCGTTGATAACGGGATCACATCATTGGGAGAATGATGTGATGGACAAGACAATAATAAGCATAGCATAAAAGATCGTATAGTTCGTTTGCTGGAAGCTTTGCCAATGTCAAGTATCTATTCCTTCGACCATGAGATCGTGTAACTCCGGTTACCGTAGGAGTGCCTTGGTGTATCAAACGTCACAACGTAATCGGGTGACTATAAAGGTGCATTACGGTATCTCCGAAAGTATCTGTTGGTTGACACGTGATCGAGATCGGGATTTGTCACTCCGTATGACGGAGAGGTATCTCTGGGCCACTCGGTAATGCATCATCATAATGAGCTCAATGTGACCAAGGTGTTGGCCACGGGATCATGCATTACTGATGCGAGTAAAGTGACTTGCGATAACGAGACTGAACAAGGTATTGGGATACCGACGATCGAGTCTCGGGCAAATAACGCACCGATTGACAAAGGAATTGCATACAGGGTTTGATCAATCCTCGACATCGTGGTTCAACCGATGAAATCATCGAGGAGCATGTAGGAGCCAACATGGGTATCAAATCCGCTGTTGGTTATTGCCGAGAGTCGTCTCGGTCATGTCTGCGTGTCTCCCGAACCCGTAGGGTCTACACATAAGGTTCGGTGGCGCTTAGGGTTAGTAGGAAGTCAAGTATGTGACTACGAATGTTGTTGAGTCCGGATGAGATCCCTGACGTCACGAGGAGTTCGGAAGGGTCGGAGGTAAAGAAAAATATATAGGAAGTGGTGTTTGACCATCGGAAAGTTTGAGGGTCTCCGTAAAATCTGGGACCACGGAAGGGTCCCGGGGTCCACCGGTGGGGCCACCTATCCGGAGGGCCCCATGGGCTGAAAGGGAAGGAACCAGCCCACAAGGGGCTGGTGCGCCCCTAGGCCCACCCCTGCGCCTAGGGTTGAAACCCTAGGGGTGGGGCGCCCACCGGCAGGGGCACTCCACCCCTTGGCGCCGCCCCACGGAGATTGGATCTCCGGGGCCACTTCTGTGGGGCCTATATAAAGGGGGAGGAGGGGCTGCTGTACCAACTCCCAAGGCGCAGCCCTCCCTCCCAACACATCTCCTCCTCCGTAAGAGCTCGTGAAGCCTGCCCGAGATCTTGCTTCTCCACCATCACCACGCCGTCGTGCTGCGGTGGAGCTGTCTTCCTCAACCTCTCCTTCCCCCTTGCTGGATCAAGAAGGAGGAGACGTCGCTCGTCCCGTACATGTGTTGAACGCGGAGGTGCTGTCCGTTCAGCACTTGGCATCGGTGATCTGAATCACGTTCGAGTACGACTCCATCATCACCTTGCAAGCTTCCGCACGCGATCTACAAGTGGTATGTAGATGCAATCTCTCTCCCGTTACTCGTTGCTTAGATGAACTCATAGATGGATCTTGGTGAAGTCGTAGGAAAAATTTTAATTTTCTGCAACGTTCCCCAACAGGGTCCGCACGCTTACACTACAAAAAAATACACTTCCGTGATGATACGTGTTTGTCATAGTAGGTCGCGTTTTTTGTCATGCAGGTACATCCATGACAAATTTATGACAGAATCAAGATAGTCATACCTGTGTTGTCGTAGAAGTGTTCCATGATATTACCAACATTATCATCACGGAAGTGTCCACTTCCATGACGATAATCGCGCGTCCTGAAGTGCTTTTCGTCAAGGGTGACCGACACGTGGCATCCACCGTAACGGAACGTCGTTAAGCTATCGGGTCGGGTTTTGGATCCGATAACCCGTTAACAGCCCCGACCAATGGGAAATTTCCACGTGTAAAATTCTTATTGGCCGGACGAAACACGTGTCAGCTCGTCAGTGGGTCAGATAGGCGCCTATGATATGTCGACACGTGCCCCGGCCCACCACTGGCCCATTTAGCTTACAAAGCCGGCCCATTTGACTTGGTCAAAAGTTAACGGGCTGGCCCATGAAAAGCCTGTTAATGGTCTCTTCGCAAATAGCCCATTTTATGGCCCGTTAGGCACTAAAGGAAATCGGCCCAACAACGTCATGTGGCCCGTCGAATATAACACCAGCCCATTTCACTTTCGGTCCATGTATGGCCCATGACGTCTTTCGGCCCATATGAGGCCTTCGTATCTTTCGGCCCTTTACAGGCCCACGGTGACTCTAGCACATAATGAATAATAATTTTCTTTGTACCCGTTAACGGCCCGTGATTTACATGGGCCGTTTCCAGCCCGTGTTAGCTTTCGGCCTATTGATGGCCCATATGTTCTTGGGCTCCTTTTCGGCCCTCGATTACTTCCGGCCCGTTACTGGCCTGTTCCCCTAATGGGCCAAATTCGGCCCATGGCAAGAGTCGGCCCGTTACTGGCATGTTCCCCAAATGGGCCAAATTCGGCCCATGGCAAGAGTCGGCCCGTTACTGGCCTGTTACCCTAATGGGCCAAATTCGGCCCATGGCAAGAGTCGGCCCGTTTCTGGCCAGCCCGTCCTATATTCTGGCCCATTAACGACCCGTTATGCCTGTGACAGAATTAAGCTTTTGCAGTCCTACGGCCTGTTAACGGCCTGTTACCGTGGTGGGCCGATACCAATTACGCCCGATTACGGCCCATGTAGACCCATTTATCCAACGGCCCTAGGCCCATTTATCGACGGCCCGAGGCCCACCGATTACAGGCCCATTTATCGACGGTCCGTAGGAGACCCATGGATCCTATGGCCCGTATATGGTCCATGGGTAGTTGCGTCCACTAGCAAACTAGGGAAAAAAAAGAGTAGGAAATAAATAAGGCCCAAACTAATGCTAGGCTATTAAGGCGATTGCACAGATTACATCCCCTCTGTCGTGGATTTGTCACGGCAGATGTCCTAGTGAAAGGACTTAGTCGTGGAGCCATCGCTACAGGTTTACTTGAAGGGGTTAAAGCGGACACAAAGACACGAGGGTTTATACTAGTTCGGCCCCTTCGATGAAGGTAAAAGCCTACGTCTAGTTGTGATGGAATTGATGTGGTCTCGATGGCTAGGGAGCAAACAAGCTTCGCCTAGGCTCGAGTTGTGGTTGTCTGTCTTGAGCCGCCGCCGGGTCATCCCCTTATAAACACAGGTGACGCCTGTCGGTCCTCAGAGTCCCAACCGGTTCATACTCGTATCCCGGTTGGTACCTCTCTATTCCTAACTTACAATACAAGTTATACATTAGGCCGGTTTACGGCTACAAGTTCTAAATCAACTACAGGCCTTGGGCCTTCATCTGTTTATACCATTAATGAAGCTAACCCAGCCCAAGTAAGCTGGTTTACGCCTAGTGGTAATATCCCCAACATTAGGCCCCAGATTGATTTGAACCGGTTCATGTCAATCCTTCTCAAAATCTTGTCTTGGACATCTTCTGGTAATTGGTAAACCGCCATGTCATCATCATTTCTGGTTGCTGTAAACCGGCATGACGTCATCATGAAATTTATCATTTATAACGCCCTCCTTTATCAATAGCTCCTGGATTCACGCACTTGACCTAACTCTGTTGCCTTATAAATAAGACCGAAGGGTCATTTCCTTTTCTTTCCCTTCGTCTCTTCTTCTTCGTCTTCCTCGCATCGCCAGCCTTGGGGCTCCGCCGCCGCCGTCGACCTCTGCCTCGTCTTGGGCCGCTGCATCAACTTTGAACGCACTTGCAGTATCTGCGGTATCCTTCCGCGTCTTCTTCCTTTCCAGTAAGCTTTCTTCTCTTCTTGATCTAGATCTGTTCTTAGGGTTTCATGTTCGCGCTGTGTTCGTCGGTTGCTCATACTCATACTCTGACTCTTGAATGAATCTGTGAAACCCTGCTGTGTTTAGTAGCAATCTTTGAGCATCCGCCTGTAATTTCTCATCTAAGTCCATAGATCTCACGCACATACCCGCTCAATGGTTTTCTTCCGTTCTGCCTTACTCTTCAGAATATTTTCTGTTTTTCTGAGCTTGCTGTAGATCCAAAGCTGTAATAGGATTTTGTGAAACCTGTTTCTGCATACCTAGCTGTCCACAACATTAGTCCCCTTGTTGAACCACCAGAATCCATATGATGCCGCATCGTAGAAAACCGGTTTATAGATATTGCCTCCGGTTTAGCGTTGTTCAGAAAAACATCTTCTTTTATCCCACATATTCTTGAACCGGATCACCTATTTCTTGTAGATCTCGCCATGGCCAAACAAGTATATGGGTGCAATTGGGTTCCCTCTCACGTCACAGAATCTCAGTTGGATGATCTATTCCTGATCGGCGCTTTAGACAACAAAGATACGATCCGCTGGAGGGTTCCTGGAAATGAATGTCCTCCCACACCTCAAGAAGGAGAGGTTGTGGTCTTTGCAGATCACTTGGCCCGGGGTTTTAAACCGCCTGGTTCTAAATTTTATCGGGATGTGTTAGCCAACTTTCAGCTCGGTCCACAGGATATTGGTCCCAATTCTGTTACCAATCTATGTCACTTTCAAGTACTCTCTGAGGTATACCTTCAAGAGGAGCCTTCAGTCGAGTTGTTTAGAGACTGCTTCCATTTAAAACGTCGCACTGAATTTACCGACGGCCCCAATACTGAATTGGGCGGTATGGCCATTCAGAAGAGGAAAGAGATCACTTATCCCCACGTCAAACTCCATACTCACCCCAAGGAGTGGAATGCAACTTGGTTTTATTGCAAAGATACCTCCCCTGACAATGAAAATCCCTTGCCTGGCTTCCGTCCGGAACGGCTCAGCAACACTCACCCTTTTCCACAAAGACTAAGCGCCAAGGAGAGAATTAAATATGCTCCGCAACTGTCCAAGCTCCGAGCCTTTATGGCCAACGGTTTTAAAGGAATAGACCATGCACGCTGTTGGATATCATGGAGCATACTGCCTCTGAGCGGGCGCTCCGGTTTGATGTGCAAGTATACTGATAGCGTCGATGACCCACTCCGACACACTAAAATCCAACTCTCCGACGATGAAGTCACAGATTCTGTAAAGAAGGTGTTGAATGAACCGGAGCACCTCTGTGCTCAAACCGGTCTGCTTCCTTACTGCACCACCAACAAACCGCCAGCGGTAAGATTTTAATTGCTCTATTGTTGAACCTGTTACTGCTTTATCTGTCTGACATTAATTACTGCTGAACCAGGGTGATAATCCGTTTTGGAGCAAGAAGCTTCCACAAGACAAAACGGAGAAGGCAGGGCGGTCAACCCGGCCCAAGACCAAGGTTATCAAGAAGCTAGCTCACAAGAGAAAAACCACCGCTTCATCTGATCCAGCTATTGATGATGATGTGGGTAACCCGGACCTTGAGGTAGAACTTGATTCACTAGGCTTACTTTTTACACGCCTTATTGATGATGATGCTTGTCGGGGATGGCCTGAAGCCAACAATGCGGAAGTCGCTGAGGTAACTATTCTCTCTTCGATTCAGAAATCTTGCCTTTGCCAAAATTTTGCCGAACAAACCGGAAAGTTAAATTTTCTCATCCTCTTGCTTACTTGGATCCCAAATTTCTTATGAAGACTCAGCAACATGAAGCTCGCCGCACAACCCGGCACAGTGGCCAGGTAGTTACCTCCGCCGGTTTACCAAACAATCCGGTTCGAAAACGCCGCTCCGAGGTCTCCGACCTTTTTATTGATTTAAATCCTAAAGCGGGTTTCTTCCATCAACCTCTTAATCCATCCGACTCCGATTATGAGGTTACTTCTCATTCATCTTCTGGTGAATCGTCGGCCACTCAGATGCCACCATTGAAAACGATTCTTGGGTAAGCTAAGCTGAACACATGCTTCCAGTATACTGTGTAATGGCTTATGCTGTTCCTTGACTCTTTGTTTTTCTTTCAGAGCCAAACCTAAACCAAGCAAGAAGGCCCGCCTGGATAAAGCGGCTGAAGAAGATGTAGCCCAAGAACATGACAAAGCGCCAGATCTTGAAGCGTTTGCTCCTGAGGATATTCCCAATGATCCTCTTTTGCAAGACGATGCTATTCCCGAAGAAAGGCCTATTAACACTTCAGTCTCTGCTGACCCGCCTGCCAGCTCCGTCCGGATTGAGAAATCCCACAGTCCTGCTGACAAACCGACCGCACCAACGCAAACCGGCGAGTCCAAAGATGATGATGTTGTGATTACCGGTGTAGGCCGCTTTGAACCCGGGAATCCTGTCACCTTAACCAAGCATACCGTAAAAGAGGATTTTTCCACTCTGAACAAAGGAAAATGGGATGTTGAACTGGAGACATATGCTGCTCTGAGTGCCCAAGATCTTCATTCCGGCTATTTAAAATGGCTTTATACTAGCCGTGACTGTGAAGCTGGTCTGGTAAAGATGATGAGGGATAAATTTGAGGTAACTGAAGGAAATATGCCCTAGAGGCAATAATAAAGTTATTATTTATTTCCTTATTTCATGATAAATGTTTATCATTCATGCTAGAATTGTATTAACCGGAAACATGATAGATGTGTGAATGCATAAACAAACAACATGTCACTAGTATGCCTCTACTAGACTAGCTTGTTAATCAAAGATGGTTATGTTTCCTAACCATGAACAAAGAGTTGTTATTTGATTAACAAGGTCACATCATTAGTAGAATGATCTGATTGACATGACCCATTTCCATTAGCTTAGCACACGATCGTTTAGTATGGTGCTACTGCTTTTATCCATGACTTATACATGTTCTGTAACTATGAGATTATGCAACTCCGTTTTCGGAGGAACACTTTGGGTGCTACCAAGCGTCTGGCGTGAATGGGTGATTATAAAGGAGTACTACAGTGTCTCCAAAGGCGATGATGTTGGGTTGGCGTATTTGAGATTAGGTTTTGTCACTCCGATTGTCGGAGAGGTATCTCTGGGCCCTCTCGGTAATACACATCACTGAAGCCTTGCAAGCATTACAACTAATGAGTTAGCTGTGAGATGATGTATTACGGAACGAGTAAAGAGACTTGCCGGTAACGAGATTGAACTAGGTATTGGATACCGACGATCGAATCTCGGGCAAGTAACATACCGATGACAAAGGGAACAACGTATGTTGTTATGCGGTCTGACCGATAAAGATCTTTGTAGAATATGTAGGAACCAATATGGGCATCCAGGTCCCGCTGTTGGTTATTGACCGGAGACATGTCTCGGTCATGTCTACATTGTTCTCGAACCGTAGGGTCCGCACGCTTAAGGTTTCGATGGCGGTTATTATGAGTTTATGTATTTTGATGTACCAAGAAGTTGAGTCCGGATGTGATCACGGACATGACGAGGAGTCTCGAAATGGTCGAGACATAAAGATTGATATATTGAAACCTATATTTGGAGTTGGAATGGTTCGGGTGAAATCGAATTTCTTAGAGTACAGGAGGTTACCGAACCCCGGGAACTAAATGGGCCTTAGTGGGCCTCGAGGGAGAAGAGGAGGGGCCGGCCAGGGCAGGCAGCGCGCCTCCCCTAGTCCGAATAGGACAAGGAGGCGGCGCCTTCCTTCTTCCCCTCCCCAATCCTACTCCAACTAGGAAGGGGAGTCCTACTCGGTGGGAGTAGGACTCCTCGGCAGCGCCTCCTCTAGGCCGGCCGCACCCCCCTTGCTCCTTTATATCTGAGGGCAGGGGGCACCCTAGAACACACAAGTTTGATCTACGGATCGTTCCTTAGCCGTGTGCGGTGCCCCCTCCACCATATTCCACCTCGGTCATATCGTCATGAAGCTTAGGCGAAGCTTCTGCTTGATAAAACATCAAGATTGTCCTGCGCCGTCATCTTGTGGAACTCTCCCTCGACACTCGGCTGGATCGGATCGAGGGCGTCATCGAGCTGTCGTGTGTCAAGAACTCGGGGCGCCGAATGTGGCGCGCGGGATCGGTCGGATCGCGAGGAGAACGTCGACTACTTCCTCTACGTTGTGTTCGCTTCGCTTCGGATCTCGAGGGTGCGTAGACAACACTCTCTCCTCTCGTTGCTATGCATCACCATGATCTTGCGTGTGCGTAGGAAATTTTTGAAATTACTCGTTCCCCAACAAAGGCATCGAGCCTAGGTTTTTATGGTTTGATGTTTTGCACGAGTAGAACACAAGTGAGTTGTGGGCGATACAAGTCATACTACCTACCAGCATGTCATACTTTGGTTCAGCGGTATTGTGAGATGAAGCGGCCCGGACCGACATTACGCGTGCGCTTACGCGAGAGACTGGTTTCACCGCCACGAGCACTCGTTGCTTAAAGGTGACTGGTGGGTGTCTGTCTCTCTCACTTTAGTTGAACCGAGTGTGGCTCGCCCGGTCCTTGAGAAGGTTAAAACGGAGTCTATTTGACGAAATATCATTGTGGTTTTGATGCGTGGGTGAGACTAGTTCTTGCTTAAGCCCGTAGCAGCCACGTAAAATTTGCAACAACAAAGTAGAGGACGTCTAACTTGTTTTTGCAGGGCATGTTGTGATGTGATATGGTCAAGGCGTGATGCTATATTTTATTGTATGAGATGATCATGTTTTGTAACCGAAGTTATCGGCAATGGCTGGAGCCATATGGTTGTCGCTTTATTGTATGCAATGCAATCGCTTGTAATGCTTTACTTTATCACTAAGCGGTAGCGATAGTCGTAGAAGCATAAGATTGGCGAGGCGACAACGATGCTACGATGGAGATCAAGGTGTCGCGCCGGTGGCGATGGTGATCATGGTGGTGCTGCGCGAGATGGAGATCACGAAGCACAAGATGATGATGACCATATCATATCACTTATATTGATTTGCATGTGATGTTTATCCTTTATGCATCTTATCTTGCTTTGATTGACGGTAGCATTATAAGATGATCTCTCACTAAATTATCAAGAAGTGTTCTCCCGAGTATGCACCGTTGCCAAAGTTCGTCGTGCCTGGACACCACGTGATGATCGGGTGTGATAAGCTCTCGTCCATCTACAACGGTGCAAGCCAGTTTTGCACACGCAGAATACTCGAGTTATACTTGACGAGCCTAGCATATGCAGATATGGCCTCGTAACACGGAGACCGAAAGGTCGGCGTGAATCATATAGTAGATATGATCAACATAAGATGTTCACCATTGAAAACTACCCCATTTCACGTGATGATCGGTTATGGTTTAGTTGATTTGGATCACGTGATCACTTAAGATGACTAGAGGATGTCTGTCTAAGTGGGAGTTCTTAAGTAATATGATTAATTGAACTTAAATTTATCATGAACTTAGTACTGATAGTATCTTGCTTGTTTATGTTTGTTTGTAGATAGATGGCTCGTCTTTGTTGTTCCGTTGAATTTTAATGCGTTCCTTGAGAAAGCAAAGTTGAAAGATGATGGTAGCAATTACGGATTGGGTCCGTAATCGAGGATTATCCTCATTGCTGCCTGAAAGAG
This sequence comes from Aegilops speltoides, assembly GCA_021437245.1. Lineage (NCBI taxonomy): Eukaryota > Viridiplantae > Streptophyta > Magnoliopsida > Poales > Poaceae > Aegilops > Aegilops speltoides. Next base: position 11,438,037 of record CM038145.1, read on the forward strand.
TTACGTCTGGATGCACCGCTGGGTGCGAGTGCTCTTCTTTGGAGCAACACCAGATGTTATGAGCGTCTGGCGAGCAAAGCTGATGACTACTCTATAGTTCGAGTGTGCCATGCTTTACGGCTTAGAACCGGGACTTCAACGACGTTTTGAGCGTCATGGAGCATATGAGATGTTCCAGAGTTGAAGTTGATATTCCAACAGAATGCCCGGATTGAGAGATATGAAGTCTCCAATAAGTTCTATAGCTGCAAGATGGAGGAGAATAGTTACATTAGTGAGCACATACTCGTAATGTCCGGGTACTACAATCACTTGACACAATTGGGAGTTAATCTTCCGGATGATTGTGTCATTGATGAATTCTTCAATCACGCCACCAAGCTACAAAGGCTTCGTGATGAACTATAATATGCAAGGGTTAGTAAAGACTATACAGAGCTCTTACAATGCTAAAGGCTGGGAGGTAGAAATCAAGAAGGAGCATCAAGTGTTGATGGTCAATAAGACCACTAGTTTCAAGAAGAAAGGCAAAGGGAAGAAGAAGGGAACTTCAAGAAGAACAGCAAGCAAGTTGCTGCTCAGAGAAGAAACCCAAGTCTGGACCTAAGCCTGAAACTGAGTGCTTCTCTGCAAGCGACTGGTCACGAAGCGGAACTGCCCCAAGTATTTGGCGGATAAGAAGGATGGCAAGGTGAACAAAGGTATATGTGATATACATGTTATTGATGTGTACCTTACTAGAGCTCGCATAGCACTGGGTATTTGATCTTGGTTCATTGCTAATATTTGCAACTCGAAGCAGGACTACGGATTGCGAACACCGCAAAGGGCGAGGTGACGATGCGCGTGGGAAATGGTTCCAAAGTCGATGTGATCGTGGTCGGCACGCTACCTCTACATCTACCTTCGGATTAGTTTTAGACCTAAATAATTGTTATTTGGTGCTGCGTTGAGCATGAACATTATATCTGGATCTTGTTTGATGCGAGGCGGTTATTCATTTAAATCGAGAGAATAATGGTTGTTCTATTTATATGAGTAATATCTTTTATGGTCATGCACCCTTGAAGAGTGGTCTATTTTGATGAATCTCGATAGTAGTGATACACATATTCATAATGTTGAAACCAAAAGATGCAGAGTTGATAATGATAGTGCAACTTATTTGTGGCAATCGCCGTTTAGGTCATATCGGTGTAAAGCGCATGAAGAAACTCCATCTTGATGGAGTTTTGGAGTCACTTGATTATGAATCACTTGGCACTTGCGAACCGTGCCTCATGGGCAAGATGACTAAAACCCGTTCTCGGTACTATGGAGAGAGCAACAGATTTGTTGGAAATCATACATACGATGTATGTGGTCCGATGAATGTTGAGGCTCGTGGCGGATATCGTTATTTTCTCACCTTCACAAATGACTTAAGCAGATATGGGTATATCTACTTAATGAAACATAAGTCTGAAACATTTGAAATGTTCAAAGAATTTCAGAGTGAAGTTGAAAATCATCGTAACAAGAAAATTAAATTTCTACGATCTGATCGTGGAGGTGAATATTTGAGTTACGAGTTTGGTCTACATTTGAAACAATGCGGAATAGTTTCACAACTCACGCCACCGAACACCACAGCGTAATGGTGTGTCCGAGCGTCATGTCGCACTTTACTAGATATGGTGCGATCTATGATGTCTCTTACAGATTTACCGCTATCGTTTTGGGGTTATGCTCTAGAGACGGCCGCATTCACACTGAATAGAACACCGTCGAAATCTGTTGAGACGACACCTTATGAACTGTGGTTTGGCAAGAAACCAAAGTTGTCGTTTCTTAAAGTTTGGGGATGCGATGCTTATATGAAAAAGCTTCAACCTGATAAGCTCGAACCCAAATCGGAGAAATGTGTCTTCATAGGATACCCAAAGGAGACAGTTGGGTACACCTTCTATCACAGATCCGAAGGCAAGACATTCGTTTCCAAGAATGGATCCTTTCTAGAGAAGGAGTTTCTCTCGAAAGAAGTGAGTGGGAGGAAAGTAGAACTTGATGAGGTAATTGTACCTTCTCCTTACTTGAAAGTAGTTAAATCGCGAAACGGTTTACGAGACATCTACACCAAGTAGTGAGGAAGTTGATGATGTTGATCATGAAACTTCAGATCAAGTTACTCAGAACCTCGTAGATCAACCAGAGTAAGATCCGCACCAGAGTGGTGCGGTAATCCTGTTACGGAAATCATGCTACTAGATCATGATGAACCTACGAACTATGAAGAAGCGATGGTGAGCCCAGATTCATAAAATGGCTTGAGGCCATGAAATCGAGATGGGATCCATGTATGAAAACAAAGTATGGACTTTGGTTGACTTGCCCGAGGGTAGGCAAGCAATAGAAAACAAGTGGATCTTCAAGAAGAAGACCGCGCGACGGTAATGTTCTCGTCTACAAAGCTCGACTTATGCAAAGGGTTTTCGACAAGTTCAAGGGATTGACTACGATGAGACCTTCTCACCAGTAGCGATGCTTAAGTCTGTCCGAATCATGTTAGCGATTGCCGCATTTTATGATTATGAAATTTGGCAAATGGATGTAAAGACTGCATTCTGAATGGATTTACGGAAGAAGAGTTGTATATGATGCAACGAAGGTTTTATCGATCCAAAGGGAGCTAACAAAGTGTGCAAGCTCCAGCGATCCATTTATGGACTGGTGCAAGCATCTCGGAGTTGGAATAAGCGCTTTGATAGTGTGATCAAAGCATTTGGGTTCATCTGAGACTTTTGGAGAAGCTTTGTATTTACAAGAAAGTGAGTGGGAGCTCAGTAGCATTTCGATATTATATGTAGATGACATATTACTGATCGAAATGATATAGAATTCTGGATAGCATAAAGGGATACTTGAATAAGAGTTTTCAATGAAAGACCTCGGTGAAGCTGCTTACATATTGGGCATTAAGATCTATAGAGATAGATCAAGGCGCTTAATTGGACTTTCACAAAGTACATACCTTGACAAAATTTTGAAGAAGTTCAAAATGGATCAAGCAAAGAAAGGGTTCTTGCCTGTGTTACAAGGTGTGAAGTTGAGTAAGACTCAATGCCCGACCACTGCAGAAGATAGAGAGAAAATGAAAGATGTTCCTATGCTTCAGCCATAGGCTCTATCATGTATGCAATGCTGTGTACCGGACTGATGTGTGCCTTGCTATAAGTTTAGCGAGGAGCTACCAAAGTAATCCAGAGTGGATCATCGGACAGCGGTCAAGAACATCTGAAATACCGAAAGGGACTAAGGATATGTTTCTCGTATATGGAGGTGACAAAGAGCTCATCGTGGCGGTTACATTGATGCAAGCTTTGACACTGATCCGGACGATTCTAAATCGCAGACCGGATCGTGATTTACACTAACGGAGGAGCTGTCGGTTGGTGCAGTTCTAAACAAAGCATCGTGGCGGGATCTACATGTGAAGCGAGTACATAGCAGCTTCGAAGCAGCTAATGAAGGAGTCTGGATGAAGGAGTTCATATCCAATCTAGGTGTCATACCTAGTGCATCGGGTCAATGAAAATCTTCGTGACAATCTTGGAGCAATTGCCTTAGCGAAGGAATCCAGATTTCACAAGAGGACCAAGCACATCAAGAGACGCTTCAATTCCATCCGGGACTTAGTCGGTGGGAGACATAGAGATTTGCAAGATACATACGGATCTGAAAGTTGCAGACCGTTGACTAAGCCTCTTCCACGAGCAAAACATGATCAGCACCAAGACTCCATGGGTGTTAGAATCATTACTATGTAATCTAGATTATTGACTCTAGTGCAAGTGGGAGATGAAGGAAATATGCCCTAGAGGCAATAATAAAGTTATTATTTATTTCCTTATTTCATGATAAATGTTTATCATTCATGCTAGAATTGTATTAACCGGAAACATGATACATGTGTGAATGCATAAACAAACAACATGTCACTAGTATGCCTCTACTAGACTAGCTTGTTAATCAAAGATGGTTATGTTTCCTAACCATGAACAAAGAGTTGTTATTTGATTAACAAGGTCACATCATTAGTAGAATGATCGATTGACATGACCCATTTCCATTAGCTTAGCACACGATCGTTTAGTATGTTGCTACTGCTTTTATCCATGACTTATACATGTTCCTGTAACTATGAGATTATGCAAATCCGTTTACGGAGGAACACTTTGGTGCTACCAAACGTCACAACGAATCGGGTGATTATAAAGGAGTACTACAGTGTCTCCAAAGGCGATGTTGGGTTGGCGTATTTGAGATGAGGTTTTGTCACTCGATTGTCGGAGAGGTATCTCTGGGCCCTCTCGGTAATACACATCACTGAAGCCTTGCAAGCATTAAAACTAATGAGTTAGCTGTGAGATGATGTATTACGGAACGAGTAAAGAGACATGCCGGTAACGAGATTGAACTAGGTATTGGATACCGACGATCGAATCTCGGGCAAGTAACATACCGATGACAAAGGAACAACGTATGTTGTTATGCGGTCGACCGATAAAGATCTTCGTAGAATATGTAGGAACCAATATGGGCATCCAGGTCCCGCTGTTGGTTATTGACCGGAGACATGTCTCGGTCATGTCTACATAGTTCTCGAACCGTAGGGTCCGCACGCTTAAGGTTTCGATGGCGCTTATTATGAGTTTATGTATTTTGATGTACCAAGAAGTTCGAGTCCGGATGTGATCACGGACATGACGAGGAGTCTCGAAATGGTCGAGACATAAAGATTGATATATTGAAACCTATATTTGGAGTTGAATGGTTCGGGTGAAATCGAATTTATCGAGTACCGGAGGTTACCGGAACCCCGGGAACTAAATGGGCCTTAGTGGGCCTCGAGGGAGAAGAGGAGGGGCGGCCAGGGCAGGCGCGCGCCCCTCCCCTAGTCCGAATAGGACAAGGAGGAGGCGGCGCCCTTCCTTCTTCCCTCCCCCAATCCTACTCCAACTAGGAAGGGGGAGTCCTACTCCCGGTGGGAGTAGGACTCCTCCAGGCGCGCCTCCTCTAGGCCGGCCGCACCCCCCTTGCTCCTTTATATACGGGGGCAGGGGGGCACCCTAGAACACACAAGTTTGATCTACGGATCGTTCCTTAGCCGTGTGCGGTGCCCCCCTCCACCATATTCCACCTCGGTCATATCGTCGCGAAGCTTAGGCGAAGCTCTGCGCCGGTAAAACATCAAGATCGTCACCACGCCGTCGTGCTGACGGAACTCTCCCTCGACACTCGGCTGGATCGGAGTACGAGGGACGTCATCGAGCTGTACGTGTGTCAAGAACTTCGGGCGCCGAGTAACGGCGCCGGATCGGTCGGATCGCGAGGAGAACGTCGACTACTTCCTCTACGTTGTGATCGCTTCGCCGGGTCTCGAGGGTACGACAACACTCTCCCTCTCGTTGCTATGCATCACCATGATCTTGCGTGTGCGTAGGAAATTTTTTGAAATTACTACGTTCCCCAACAGTAACTTACTTCTTTACTTACTGCCATTGTATCAGTCCTCCTAGCCCCCAAGGGCCGGTTTGTAACCTTCGTCAAACCGGGACTTGAATATGATCCTCAACACTTTGAAATCCATCAATATAGCCCCAAGGGCCGGTTTAACTTAGCATAATTAAACTGGGGCTCCGATAAAAAACTATCCTTAGAACATAATTTGATCAAATAGCCATTAGCCCCCAAGTGCCAAGTTGAATACCTGTATTGAGCTTGGGACTTTGCAATCTAGTAATATATGAAAATTGAAGGTGCATTAGCCCCCAAGTATCAGGCGTATAACTTTGTTATGTGGTTGATACTTCAATTTGTTGGACCGCTTGTTTAAAGCTAAATGTTGTCTGTATGCAGGCTGAGGTGAGAATCAAGGAGGACCGGATTGCCGATTTGCAGGAGACCTTGAAAACCCAACAGGCTGAAACAGATAAGGCAAGGGAAGAATTAACCAGCGCCTTGAGCATCGCTGAACAGCTGAAGGAAGGCTTCAAGAAAGAACGGGCTGATTGGGCCACTGAGAAGGCCGCTTCAACCAAAAGAGCTGAAAATGCTGAAGCTGCCCTTAAACCGGTGGTGGACGAACTTACGGCTGTAAAGCGGCAAATACACTCCATGACCGTGGCGATCTTTGGTAAGCTCCTGTTAGCTTCTGTGATAACTTGAACCTGCTTTAGTATAAATCCGGTTTGAGACCGTCCCTGTATTGTTGCAGGTACACGCATTGGGCACTTGGGGTCAGATGTGCGGAAGAAGCTGAAGGCTGCCTACACCTTAGTGGAACAACTGTATACCGGAGCCCAGCGGATCATCACCACAGCCTCTCATAACAACCCGGCACCCTCTTTAATCCAGGACACTCTAAACAGGTTGTCAATGCTTCCTGCCCGGATTGAGGAACTGAAAAAATCTGCAGCGCGAACCGGAGCCATTAATGCCTTGATCCGGGCAAAGGCATGGGTGCCAGATTTCGATCCTGTGGAGGCAGCTCAAGGTTATCCCAGCCTGAAGGAAGACGGCTCCGAGTTCAACGAAGATGATTTGAGGGCAATAGACCATGCAGTGCGCCCTCTGGCTCGTCAATTAGCTGAAGAGGCAGACTTGACACATTATCAAGCACAATATAACGATCAGAACAAGCGAGTGCCTGCCCCAACCCTTGAAGCGGAGAATCTGATTCCTCCAATCCGTAAGCATACTTATGCTCCTGATATTGAACCGTCTTCTCTGATCCATGAAGAGGCTGTTTCCAAGCTTTAATGGGAATCGACTGGACCACTGTTGATTTCCAGCCAATGGATAGATACGAGGAGGCTGAAGCGGCGGAGGACGATGAGCAGGCTTGAACCGGAGGCCAGTTTAGATAGCTGTCTTTGGCATCCCTCCAAAATAACAATGATCTTATTTGGACACCGTGTTGCCTTGTAATAGGATAGTCCATACTTTTGCCTTGAGTATGCCTTCATGCATAAGTACTGATGCTTTTGTTGGAAAAACCTCAATTTATACTTCCTGCAATCAGAAAAAATTTGAACTTCGGTGGCGGTTATACCGCCGGCCGGTTTATGATCTTGATATATGCATCAACAATGTAACACAAATAGGTGATACAAAGTACCTTCCATATCTGGGCATGAAGCTGGCTTAGCCAGGCTTGAAGCGGAGGTTGTATAAACCGTTACCGTCAAAAAAGGGGGGGGGGAGAAAACAGCTCCCGTATTAACCGTGCTAGGTCATTATAAGCCCCTCTGTTACTCCATGATGTTAACAGGAAGGGTAAACCGGGCCTATTGCTCCGGATTAAAAGGGAACCAAATTCGTCAGCTGAACCGGAAAAAAGGTGTTGTTGACATAAAGGAAATACAACAAAACAAAGAAAAACAGGCCATGAAAATAACATGGACGCAAAGGCAATAATAAAGACCGTTTGCAAAAAATATGCTATACTGAGCTGATCAGATGGTGTTACCATGGTCAGACAGGATCAAGCCCCCAATAGGAGTGACAATGATTCAAGTCAGCCAGGTCCCCAAATGAAACCGTGGCATATATGCCAATCAAGAGGCGTGGCAATGGTTCGGGTTCGACCAAGCCCCCAAGTGATTTTGTGGCCTTAGGCCGATCAAGAGGCGTGACTGGTTCAGACTTGACCATATCCCCAAGTGATTTGGTGGCTTTCGCCTATCAAAAGGTGTCGCATTGGTTCGTACGCGACCAAGGCCCCAAGTGATATATCAAAAGAAAGCAAATTTCAAGGGGTAAACCGGAGGCCGTTTGAAAACAGAACCACTCCATGTAACCACGCATGATAAGAAAGACAGAGACCCCGCTTTAACTGAGGCTCCGGTTTTATTATATCAAAGATAATATATACACTGTCATAATATGTACATAGATAGAGCCAGTGGCTCAAGTGTAGTAAGGCCGAAGATGGGCTATGTTCCACGGCCTGTTGGTCTCCTCCTCTGATGTGCGTGAGTCTTTATGCTCTCGAATATGAATCAGATAGTACGATCCATTGTGCAGATTCTTGCTGACCACAAAAGGTCCCTCCCAAGGTGGGGATAACTTGTGCATATCTGTCTGGTTTTGGATGAGTCGAAGCACCAAATCTCCTTCTTGAAAAGTTCTGGTTCTAACCCGGCGACTGTGATAGCGACGAAGATCTTGTTGGTAAATCGCCGAACGGGCAGCCGCTATATCACGCTCTTCGTCCAATAGGTCCAAAGCGTCTTGCCGTGCTATCTCATTGTCCGCTTCAACATAAGCTGCCACACGAGGCGAATCGTGCCGGATATCACTAGGGGGAACTGCCTCTGCTCCGTAGACCATGAAAAATGGCGTGTATCCTGTGGATCGGTTGGGTGTAGTATTGATACTCCATAACACAGATGGTAGTTCTTCAACCCAACATCCTGGTGTTCTTTGCAATGGGACCATAAGCCGGGGTTTGATGCCTCGCAAGATCTCTTGATTAGCTCGTTCTACCTGTCCGTTGGACTGGGGGTGCGCCACTGACGACATGTCAAGTCGGATGTGCTCATGTTCACAGAACTCCTTCATAGCGCCCTTGGATAAATGGGTACCATTGTCAGTAATGATACTATGTGGAAAGCCAAACTGGAAAATCACCTTTTTGATGACTGCACTGCTGTTGCCGCATCACATTTGCTGACAGGTTCCGCTTCAACCCACTTGGTAAATTTGTCAACTGCCACCAAAAGGTGGGTTTTCTTATCCTTGGATCTTTTAAAAGGTCCGACCATATCTAGCCCCCAAGTTGCAAACGGCCAAGTTATTGGGATCATCCTCAATTCTTGAGCCGGCACGTGAGCATGCCTTGAAAATTTCTGACATCCATCACACCGTTTAACCAAGTCCTCCGCATCGAGATCTTGCCATCAACCATAGAAACCGTGACGAAACGCCTTTGCCACTAGAGACTTTGAACCGGCGTGGTGTCCACAATCCCCTTCATGGATTTCTCTTAAGATTTCACAGCCTTCCCCAGGAGAAACACAACGTTGAAACGCATACGATACCTCGCAATGATGCAATTCACCATTGACAATCGTCATAGACTTGGATCGCCGGACTATCTGCCTGGCTAGAATCTCATCCTCTGGTAACTCCCCCTGGTTCATGTACGCAAGATAAGGAACTGTCCAATCCCGAATGACATGCAGGGCTGCCACCAATTGAGCCTCCAGATCAGGAATAGCCAAATCCGCTTCACCTAGGAGCTTGACTGACGGGTTGTGCAACACATCCAGAAAGACATTAGGCGGGACCAGTTTGCGCTGAGAGCCCAACCGGCTTAAAGCGTCCATCGCTTCATTCTTCCGACGGTCCACATGATCCACTTGATAACCCTTGAAGCAACCCGCAATATTATCCACTTCCCGACGATATGCGGCCATGAGTGGGTACTTAGAATCCCAAGTGCCAGACACCTGTTGAGCCACGAGGTCCGAGTCACCGAAGCACTTAACCCGGCTTAAATTCATCTCTTTAGCCATCCGGAGACCATGGAGCAAGGCTTCGTACTCAGCTGCATTATTAGTAGAAGGGAACATTAAGCGGAGATCATAACAAAACTTATCACCTCGTGGGGAAGTTAATACGACTCCAGCCCCCGAGCCTTCCAATTGCCTGGATCCATCAAAATGAATAGTCCAATATGTGTGATCCGGCTTCTCCTCTGGTGCTTGTAACTCCGTCCAGTCATTGATGAAATCAACAAGTGCTTGAGACTTCACCGCCGTCCGAGGTACGTACTTCAATCCGTGTGGCCCAAGCTCTATAGCCCACTTGGCAATCCGGTCAGTCGCCTCCCGGTTCTATATGATATCACCCAAGGGAGCTGAACTGACCACTGTGATGGGATGCCCTTGAAAATACTGCTTCAACTTCCGGCTGGCCATGAAAACACCATATACCAGCTTTTGCCAATGCGGATACCTTTTCTTGGATTCAATAAGCACCTCGCTGATATAATAAACCGCCCGCTGAACCGGATATTCCTTGCCTGCCTCCTTGCGTTCCACCACAATAGCCACGCTAACTGCCCGAGCATTGGCTGCTACGTATAATAATAGTGGCTCCTTGTCGACCGGAGCCGCAAGAACAGGCGGATTGGCTAATTGCCGCTTCAAGTCCTCAAATGCTTCATTAGCAGCCGGACTCCAGACGAAATGGTCTGTCTTCCTTAGCATTTGGTGCAAAGGGATAGCCTTCTCTCCGAGGCGGCTGATAAACCGGCTTAGTGTGGTGATCCGGCCCGCCAAACGCTGAACATCGTTGATACACTTCGGTTTAGCCAGGGAGGTAATAGCCGTAATATTCTCCGGATTAGCCTCAATTCCTCTGTTGGACACCAGGAAACCCAGTAACTTGCCTGCCGGAACACCAAAGACACACTTGGCCGGATTAAGCATCATCTTGTAAACTCGCAAGTTGTCAAAGGTTTCCTTCAAATCATCCACCAGTGTCTCCTTCTGCCTTGACTTGACTACAATATCATCCACATAGGCGTGCACATTGCGGCCGATCTGTTTATGCAGGCAATTCTGTACACATCGTTGATAGGTGGCTTGGGCACTCTTGAGCCCGAAGGGCATAGATACATAGCAGAAGGCTCCAAAGGGAGTAATAAACGCTGTCTTCTCCTGGTCCTTAACCGCCATTTTGATCTGATGATATCCAGAATATGCATCCAAAAAACTCAAATGCTCACAACCTGCCGTGGCATCAATGATCTGGTCAATGCGGGGGAGGGCAAAAGGATCCGCTGGACAAGCCTTGTTAAGATCCGTGTAATCCACACACATACGCCAAGTGCCGTTTTTCTTAAGAACCAGCACCGGATTAGCAAGCCACTCTGGATGGAACACCTCAATGATAAAGCCAGCTGCTAAAAGCCTGGCCACTTCCTCCCCAATGGCTTTGCGTCTTTCTTCGTTAAACCGGCGGAGAAATTGTTTTACCGGTTTATACTTAGGATCCACATTAAGAGTGTGCTCAGCGAGTTCCCTCGGTACACCTGGCATGTCAGACGGTTTCCATGCAAAAATGTCCCGATTCTCACGGATGAACTTCGATGAGCGCTTTCCTATTTGGGATCAAGTTGGCAATCGACAGATGAACTGCTTGGACGAATCGCGGGCATGAAGTCAACAAGCTTGGTCTCAGCTGCCGATTTGAACTTCAGATCCGAATCATGCTCTGTAGTGGGCTTCTTCAAAGGGTTCATATCCGCCGAATCAACATTGCCCTTATAGTACTTCAACTCCTCCGTGGCACAGACCGACTCTGCATAAGCCGCATCACCTTCCTCACATTCCAAAGCGACCTTACGGCTCCCATGAACCGTTATTGTCCCCTTGTAACCCGGCATCTTGAGCTGCAAGTAGATATAACAAGGCCGTGCCATGAACTTGGCATAAGCCGGCCGCCCAAACAAGGCGTGATACGGGCTCCGGATCTTCACCACCTCAAAGGTTAGTTTTTCAGACCGGGAATCATGTTCGTCCCCAAAAGCCACATCCAGGGCTATCTTACCAACAGGATATGCAGATTTTCCAGGCACCACACCATGGAACACCGTATTAGACGGTCTGAGATCCTTGTCTGTTAGACCCATGCGGCGGAATGTCTCATAGTATAGTATGTTAATACTGCTCCCTACATCCATGAGTACCTTGGTGAATTTATAACCCCCCACCTGAGGGTCTACCACTAATGCTAGCTGGCCCGGATTATCAACCCGGGGCGGGTGATCTTCTCTGCTCCACACAATAGGCTGCTCCGACCAGCGTAAGTAACGTGGTAAGGCCGGTTCAACAGAGTTCACCGCCTGCTTGTGGAGCTTTTGGTCGCGTGTATCCAAGCTAGTTGTGAAAACATGATATTGCCCATTGTTCAACTGTTTTGGCTGGCTCTGATAACCCGACTGCTGCTGCTGCTGGCTGTTCTGATTATTCTGGTTGTTGTGACGGCCCTGATTGAGACCTGAACGAAAGCTCCATCGTGGCCCGGCCCATGGAAACCGGATCCTGAACCGCCACCTGACCCGCGGTCATACCGGAAGGCATTAGAGTTTTTAAACTCCTGCATAATATAACAATCCTTCCAGAGGTGGTTAGCCAGCGCCTCCTTCGTCCCGTGCTTTGGGCAAGGCTGATTCAACAAATAATTCAAACGGTATGCGTTAGGATTGGGAGCCCCATTATGATTTGCCGCTTTACCTCTGGGCCGCTGCCCCCTGTCCTGTGCATTAGTGTTGGCCACAAAGTCCGTTCTGCCATCCGCCTTGTGCTTGCCTCCGTTTCCATGACCCGCCGGTTTGTACTGCTGCCCCTTGGAGTTGATATTCTTCTTTCCCTTCCCTGCTTCATCATCATCAGTCTCGGGATCCTTGGTACTGTCCGAATCAGCATAATTCACTAAAGCGGCCATGAGAGTTCCCATGTCATTACAGAACCGCTTCATGCGTCCCAATTTCAATTTTAAAGGCTTAAGCCGGCAGTTGCCTTCCAGGGTTAAGATCGCAGAGTCAGCATTGATCCTGTCAGACGAGTGCAAAACTTCCGAAACACGGCGCACCCAATGGGTCGTTGATTCTCCGTCCTCCTGGACACAAGCCGCCAGGTCTACTATGGACTTGGGCTGCTTACACGTATCCTTGAAATTCTGGATAAACCGGTCCCGCAACTGGGTCCATGAGCTGATAGAATTGGGCGGCAGGCTCTTCAACCAAGTACGGGTCGTGCCTTCAAGCATCATGGTGAAGTATTTTGCACACGCGGTCTCATCCACATCTAGCATCTCCATGGACATATCATAACTCTCTACCCACGCTTCGGGAGATAAATCAGCGGTGTAATTCGGCACCTTGCGCGGACCCTTGAAATCTTTGGGCAGGCGCACATTGCGTAAAGCGGGAACTAAACAAGGCACTCCCAAAGCGGATGCGACCCCTGGTCCGGCGGAGGTGGTAGGACAAACCGGTGTAAGTTGACCCGCATCATTCAGTGCTACTAACTCGGCCTCCCTTCGTGCCCGGGCCCGGTCCACCACATCCTGAGCATCGCGAACACCACCTGCCTGGTTATTGCCACGGGCCGCTTCACGGCCTCGCGCATTGCTCGATGTGGCCGGTTCATCCATGCACCTGCTATAGCTCCGGCTTGGACGGGGCGTGGAGTGAATCCGATCACGGCTGTACGAGTACGCTTCCTGCTGAATCAGCGTGGTCCGGAGAAGCTCCTTAACCCGGCGCGTCTCTATCGCTTGCGGAGAGTCCCCTTCGACCGGGATAGCCTCTAATCGCGCGACAGCTGCAACAAGGTTGTCCATAGGATTAGAATAATGACCCGGGGGCGTCTGGACCGACGGAGGAACCACAATGTTCTGTTGAGGAGGTTCCATCAGGCGGGGTTGGACCGTCGCCCCTGGCCCTGGTGCCTCGATCCGGTTTGCCTCCAGGTACTGCGGCGGATTACTGGGTCCAGCTCACGGAGTGTGAAAGAGATTTGGGGTCAAACCCTAACGGCATCGTGATCGTGCTTCCGCTTAAAGACCTCTGTGGCGTTACGGTCAAGCATGAGCTTATAAGCCAGGGCATCCAGCGGCCCGCTCTGCGGCCATCCTGTCTTTTACGCCGCGGATCCGCTTTGGCTTGCACGATCTGCTCTCTCACCTTTGCAATCTCTGCATTATGGGCCTCCTGATCCGCCGGATTGGCCTCTGCCATAAGCGTGGCTAGTGCATCAAACAGATCAGATAGAACTTGAACTGGCGGGCGCACAAGGCCTCCTGCCCCTGCCGCCGCTGCCGCTGCTGATCCGGAGAGCATCGCTGCGGCGGTTGAAGAGTGATTCACCGCCTGTGTGCTGGCCATGAATATTCCAACCCGGTTGACTTGGCCTGGGGGGTCCGGAATACTGTCGCCATCGGAACAGCCCCTAACCTAGTCGTCTTGCAACTGGTATAGCGATTCGGTCTCTCCGGCCGAGGACTCGTCACCGGAATAGACGACGGTCTCGCTACCGTCTTCTGACTCGTCCCCACGCTCTCCTCCGTGGATGACTCCAACGAAGGCACGCTTCACGACCTATTTAGCCTGGGTAGATCTCGCACGCTGAGCCGTCTCGACGAGGTCGGTGCAGATGTCCGGCTCAGGCCCAGGCTCACCGATCTTGCCGATGAAAACATGTATGCCACCAAAGGGGACCCGGTATCCGTACTCGATCGAATCGGCCTCGGGACCCCATCCTGCATCGTCGATGTAGATCCTGCCACGACGACTCTTGGTCATCCGGCCCACAACATAGCCTTCGAGTCCCTTGAGCTTGCCCTCCAAGATCGTCAAACCATCATGCGATAGCCCCACGGTGGGCGCCAACTGTCATGGATTTGTCACGGCAGATGTCCTAGTGAAATGACTTAGTCGTGGAGCCATCGCTACGGGTTTACTTGAAGGGGTTAAAGCGGAGACAAAGACACGAGGGTTTATACTAGTTCGACCCCTTCGATGAAGGTAAAAGCCTACGTCTAGTTGTGATGGAATTGATGTTGTCTCGATGGCTAGGGAGCAAACAAGCTTCGCCTAGGCTCGAGTTGTGGTTGTCTGTCTTGAACCACCGCCGGGTCGTCCCCTTATAAACATAGGTGACGCCTGTCGGTCCTCAGAGTCCCAACCGGTTCATACTCGTATCCCGGTTGGTACCTCTCTATTCCTAACTTACAATACAAGTTATACATTAGGCCGGTTTACGGCTACAGGTTCTAAATCAACTACAGGCCTTGGGTCTTCATCTGTTTATACCATTAATGAAGCTAACCCGGCCCAAGTAAGCCGGTTTACGCCTAGTGGTAATATCCCCAACACCCTCGGCATCAAAGATCGCCACCAGTGCAAATATAGGGAACATCCTACACTATACAAAAATGGCTTGCTGTTTTCTTTACCCGGTGGCTGCACGTTAAGAATAAATTTTGTATCGCACCAAAACAAATTACAACTATATAACAAAAGGAAGGTTGGCATAAAACTTAACAGTCTAGCAGATAAATGCACCACCAGAAGTTCAGAAGCTCGGTTCATTTGACCTGACTGTTACGTTTTCATGCTGTATTGTCTGATGGAACACCATAACCCTCGCCCTCATTTCCCCTAGGCTCCTGAACAACATAACAAATGTCGGATAGTCTGGTTTCAAAACCATGCATATCTTGACGACATTGAGCAATGTTTCTCCTTATTTCACAAAGGGCCTCTGTTAGGGAATGGACTTGTGTCTGGAGCGCAGATACAACATTGATTTGAGCTTGCATATCTTGATCATGAGGCAGTTTGGACAATATTGCCTTAACAACCAACCCAGTATTACGCAGGAACGTGCTTTTGGCACTGTTAGTGGACAGGTACTGACCCACTGCAGCAAGAGCTGACATTGCGGTTATAGTTGCCTCGCCACCTTCAGAAGGTGGCGGTTCCACCATTTTTTCCATAGCTTGCTGAAAAGTTGAGGTTTTACATTAGTAGTACCAGAACAGAAGATATTAAGGAGGCAGCAAAACCAAACAAAATAGCTTTGGTCTATATACAGAACTTATTCTGGTGAAGCCATGTAAAATATTATTGTATTTTATTGCAAAGTACATAATAAAACCAGGTTCCAAACATATGACCATGTACCATCGCTAATGTATTGTCTATTTCTTCACATTCTATTGAGGGATAAGGATAACGAGATGAAGTTTATAATACGGTAAGCATAGTATGACATCATTCATATCACCAAACAACTAAGAACAGACAAATAGGCAATTGTAATGTTGTGTGGGCAAGTCCAGCATGGAACTAGATTACGGTCAAGATCAAAGGAACATCACTCCTCCCTTTTAAACCTTGTAAGGTGCAATGATACGCTAAGACAATTGTGTATAAAATTGAAAAGAGTAATATACATTGGCTGCAAACCATGCAGTTCAAGGCACAAGTCAGAGTAAGTAGTAGTTAAAAGGCATGAGGATTAAGGACTTACAACAGCGGCTTTGACTGGTGTAGTCATGCCCTTCTTCTTGCTGGTGTGACAGTCCTTGAAGATTTCCACGGCATTTGGTTTAGGTACATTTTTGTCCTTGCAAGCTTTCCTCTGCATTTCGAACAAGTCAATATAGATCTGATAATATGGTACAGCGAAAAGATTGAAACAGCAGCTAATTACAAGAGCCTCGCAGTGTGCAATATAGCTACGAGATCCTGTCGTATGTTGGAATTTCACTTTCGTACGGTTGGCCTTGTTCTTTGAACAGTTCACCTACAAGAAGATAGATTTGTGTGGCACATGCGTCAATAGGACTTCAACATGTGATCTGATCACATATATATAATGTACCTGATACTTCGGATCAGACCAGTTTTTAACAAGGCCCCTCCAGTCTTCATCCGATATATTTTCCACTGGACATGTTTGGGAAAGTTCACTATTAGCCTTGCCTTCAAAGTGAGTTTTCCTCAAGTTATACCAATACTGTCGCAGAGCAGACTTGAAAACATGGGTGCAAGCTTGTCTGGTTGCATCATCTTGGCTATCCAACTTGAACCTCATATGTTGAAAATTATGGGAGTCTCATTATCAGCAACCTAGAAAGTATGGGACAGAGCAAGACGATATTACTAGTTTCCATACATAACCATACTTACAGATAAATGGTCGAGGAAGGTGTTGAACTGGGTTTCGTCTTTGTCATTCCTGTACTGAATCCATGTTGGGAGGATACGTACATGACACCTAACGGCAACCGCTGCCTCTGATACTAACTTGGCTGACTCTGTAGCATCACGTGGCCTTTTTAAACCTACCTCAAAACGGATCTCCATTCTTCCTCCTCTAGATTTAGTTAACCTATCGAGCATTATCCCTGATGTTTGTTTCCTCTTGCGCCTAGGTGCTAGTCCAACAACAAACATAGGAAGTGTTAGTGTACATCAAACTGTGAGACTACATATAAAGAAGCATGCAACTGTAACTTGACTCCAGCAACTACCTTCTTGCTGTTGAAGCTCACAAGGTTCATCTGATATTGCCAACTCGTCTTGTGTCAAGAGTGCTTGGGAAGTAGTGTCAGGTGGCAAGGGAGCTTGGGAACGTGCTGCTAGCTCAGTTGATGCACGAGTATGTCGTGCAGCTGGTAGTACTGTGGTAGGTGTTGCAAGAACTAGGGTTGTCTCTGCTTGTTTGGTGGCAGCTATTTGTTTCTGTTTGGCTTTTTTGCAGTTCGTGTAGCATGGGATGCCGTGTTTGTAGAATTTTCCGCTGGACTTTCACCTTCTATTGCACCATTAGTACCAGCAGAATTTGCAGGATTCATCCGCTTCTCATTCCCTACCATTCTCTGTTTCTTCCTCTTTCTCTGTGCCATGTTAAGTCAAGCCGACAAGAAAAACGAATAAAATTTAGTTCTTCAGAACAAATTGATGCGTGATGCAGACGAATAAATCTTTGATGTTAGACAACCACAAGATAGGAGGATGTAATATGTATGAAAAACAGGAAGGATGAGATAACCAGAACTATGATGTGTAACCTAAGAAGAAGACATTTCACCAAATTAGAAGCAATGCAATGGAAGGTAGACACCATATGAAAGATGCTACAAATATCGCTCTGCCAAGTTAACAGTGTCTCAACATAAATGGCGTTTAAACAAATGTGAAGCAGTACAAGAAATAAATCATATGCATAGATGCAAACAACATCACACTACCATGTTAGAGGTCTCTCGTCATTAGTGCCATTGCATATTCACAGCATTGCATATTCATAGCTTATGATGTGTAAACTAAGGAGAAGGCATTTCAACAAACTAGAAGCAATGAAAGCTAGACACCATATGAAAGATGCAAATAATATCACTCTACCAAGTTAAAATTGTCTCGTCATATGTGCCATTTCAACAAATTAGTAGTACAAGCTAGAAAAGAATGTGAGATGTAACCTATATCACACTCCGAAGTCAAACGTGTCTTATGATAAGTGATTGTTGCAGGTTACACAACAGTAGTAATTTGATGTAAGAACATGGTGTGATAGACAGATATTGTATGTTCTAGAAACAGGAACACGTGTCTCATTCAAGTATAATGTGTAAAGTAAGCAGATGGAATTCAACAAAATTAGAAGCAATACAAGCTAGACATCACACATAACATGCAACCACATATAACAGTGCCAAGTTAGAGGGAGCACCAGTGATGCTGCACTAGGGGAGACGTGCTCATCATAAACACAGCTTTGTTGAGTGTCTATGCATGTGTTGTCTTGGAAATCATCTTGGGGGCGTGGAGGAGTAGAAACTGTAGAGGCCCTCCATTTGGAAGGAGCACCTTTATCCGCTGCCTTGCTAACTTCCTTCCGCTTTATTGATTTTGAATTGTCAAGTAAAACCGACAAGAAAAAGCAATAAAATTCTCTCTTCAGAACTCATTCATGCATGATACTGACAATCACTACTTTGATGTAAGGCAAACACATGATACCAGGATGGAATATGTACGAAAAACAGGACGGCATGGCATGTTCACAACTGTTTGTGTAAACTAAGCAGAAACCATTCCAGCAAATAAGAAGCAATGCAAGCTAGACACCACTTGAAAGATGCAACCAATATGACTGCCAAGTTAAAAGCGTCCCATCATAAATGGAATTTCAACAAATTAGAAGCAGTGCATGCTATAGATCATATGAAAGATGCAACTAATATTGCACTGCATATACTAAAGGTGCCTCGTCATATTGATTGATGCGGGATACAAAAAAACAATAGTTTTATGTAAGGACATGCTTAATAGACATATTTACTATGTACTAAATACAGGAAGGCATGTCACATTAAAAGGTATAATGTCACATTTATAGGAGTATAAGCTAAGCAGACTAGCACATGCAGTTTAACCAGATTGGAAGAATTACAATCTAGACACCATATGCAACATGCAACCACATATCACGCTGCCAAGTTAGAGCAAGCACCTGCAATGCTAGTGTAGGGGAAATGATGTAATCAACTACAGAGCTACGTTCACTATCTTCATCTAGCATTTCTGTTTCTTGAGAATCATGTCGGGAGGCTGACGCTGCATTCTTTAAATGAGGAGTAGTCCCCTTGCCTGCCTGCCTCGTCATAAGTGATTGATGAGGGATACACAAGAACATTAGTTTGATGTAAGAACATGGTTAATACACAGATGTACTAGTATGTACCAAAAACAGAAAGGCATGTCATATTCAAAGGTATAATGTGTAAGCTAAGAAGATGCAATTTAACCAAATTGGAAGCAATACAAGCTAGACATCCGGCTGGAGTGGTGAACATGATCATCTAGGACCTGAGAGCCTGGTGGGAGGCGGGCTGCTTCACCACCATCGCGGCTTTTTAGTTGGCTTCCAGGTGATTCCTGTCTTTGCTGGGCTTGTCACTGGCTCGGCCAGTGCCCTGGCTAGCTATTTGTCTTCTGGTGCTCACGGGATGGTGGTTCATGTAAAAAATATCTTTCCTTATCTTAATAAAGACTGACTTCGGCCTTTCGAATACAAGCTAGACACCAACATGCGACCACATATGACACCGTGAAGTTAAAGCAAGCACCTGGGATGGTGGTTCATTGCGAGCGAGGTCATCAACTACAAAACTATGTTTACCGTCTCCATCTGCTGACACTGCACCCTTTATAGCGTTGTAACGTGTCTTGCCTACCCGTATACCAAGCTGGAGCGACTTCTCTCTTTTCTTTGCTGCTTCTCTTTCGGCAGGAGAGTCTGAAATACCCTTGCATAAAAACACAATAGTGAGAGTATGGGTGAAGTGTGTGCAGAACTAGTGCAAGTAGCAGATAGCAGGTGGCTTAAAAATAAATGAAAGGAGACATATGATAGCTCTACAACATTGCATGGCAAACAAAATTAGATTCTACTCCGTATGATTTTGTAATATATGAGCACAGGAAATGCAGGTACTCCTCCAGCACACCACAACATGTGGTCATATCTAAAATAACAGTCGACTGAAAATAAATAGGTCAGTTGATTTTTTTTAATGAACCATCTGATCTATAAGGAAAGGGCAGATGGCCTTCGTCTACCTCCCGCCAGTCACTGTTAACGATCTTTCATGAACCGCCAGCGACCACCGGCCAAGACCCGTGCCTCCGCCGCCCCGCCCTCCCATCGACCTCACACCACCGCCGTGCTTGGCAGCGCCCCCAAGCCATCCCTTTAATCCCGGCCTGCCTGTAGATCGAGCGCCAGTAGCTCTAGGCCGCAGACGCCCCTAAGATAAACACCAAGGCGCTGCTTCCCCTGCGTAATAGTTACACTAGCGCCTGTTACACCGGGGAATGTTTCCGCTAATTGGGAATCAACTGGCCAGAAATTGAAATTCAGGGGGGCGACGGACCTCTAGCTAAGGTGAAATAGTATATGAGGAGAAACTGTCACGCCCAAGATGCGACCCTATCCTAAAGGAACTCGAAGGTCCCACCCAGGATAGTAGTGCATCTTGAAGACGCTTTTGCAAGGTGGATATCATTACATCAACATTACATAATAGATGGGGATACATACATAAGGCATACAATGCCACACGAATACAACAATACATCATACATAAGAGCACCATCCGACTACAGATGAAACACAAATAGAAACTCAAACGAGATCCACCCTGCTAGCCCAGGCTTCCGACCTGGAACCTATCCCCTGATCAAAGAAGAAGCAGAAAAAGAACTCCAAACAAGCAAACATCGCTCTCGCGTCATGATCATTGTATAACCTGTACCTGCAACTGTTGTTGTAGTAATCTGTGAGCCACGAGGACTCAGCAATCCAATTATCATGGGTATCAAGACTAGCAAAGCTTAATGGGAAAGGAAGGCGTAAAGTGGTGAGGTTGCAGCAGCGACTAAGCATGATATGGTGGCTAACATACGCAAATAAGAGCGAGAAGAGAAGCAAAGGAACGGTCGTGAAGCTAGCAATGATCAAGAGGTGATCCTGAACACCTACTTACCTCAAACATAACCCAGAAACCGTGTTCACTTCCTGGACTCCGCCGAGAAGAGACCATCACGGCTACACACACGGTTGATGCGTTTTAATTCGGATCTGGTGTCAAGTTATATACAACTGGACATTAACAAATTCCCATCTGCCACATAACCGCGGGCACGGCTCTCGAAAGTTTATACCCTGCAGGGGTGTCCCGACTTAGCCCATGATAAGCTCTCGCGATCAACGAAGGATATTCCTTCTCCCAGGAAGACCCGATCAGTCTCAGAATCCCGGTTTACAAGACATTTCGACAATGGTAAAACAAGACCAGCAAAGCCGCCCGATGCGCTGACAATCCCGATAGGAGCTGCACATATCTCGTTCTCAGGGCAACACCGGATAAGTCAAGCTACGAGTAAAACCAGACCTCGGGTTTCCACGAGGGGGCCCCGCAGGCTGCTCGGTTCGGACCAGCACTTAGACAAGCACTGGCCCGGGGGGGCTAAAATAAAGATGACCCTTGGGTTGGCCGACCCAAGGGAAGGGTATAGGTGGTGGTGAGGCAAATGGTAAAACCAAGGTTGGGCCTTGCTGGACAAGTTTTATTCAAAACGAACTGTCAAGGGGGGTCCCATAAATCACCCGACCGCGTAAGGAACGCAAAATCCGGGAACATAATACCGGTATGACGGAAACTAGGGCGGCAAGAGTGGAACAAAACACCAGGCATAAGGCCGAGCCTTCCGCCCTTTACCAAGTATATAGATGCATTAATTAAATAAGAGATATTGTGATATCCCAACCAAAATCCTGTCCACCATGGAGCAATCTTCAACTTCACCTGCAACTAACAACGCTATAAGAGGGGCTGAGCAAAGCGGTAACATAGCCAAACAACGGTTTGCTAGGAAGGGTGACAAGGTTAGAGGTTCATGGCAATTTGGGGTGGCTTGAAGAACAAGTGATAGGAAGCGCAACATAGCGATAGAACGAAACAACTAGCACAGCAATGATAGTAATGAGATCCAAGGTGACGGTCATCTTGCCTGAAATCCCGCTAGGAAGAAGAACGAGTCCATGAAGAAGTAGTCGATCGAATCCTCACAACTCCGGAACGAAACCGAAGCTAACGAGAGAAGAAAACCGGAAAGAAGCAAACAACATGGTAAATGCACAAGCATAAACATGGCATGATGCACAAACAAGTATGATGCATGTCCGATTTAATGAGGCATGGCATGGCAATATGCACAAACAACACTACAAGTTAAGTGGAGCTCAATATGCAACGAGTTGCATATTAACGAAACACCACATCAATTATTTAGTTCTCTCTCGTTTAGGTACACAACAATATTAAATGTTGTTAAACATGGCAATGGGTGTAACAAAAGTAAACTAACTATTTAGGCAAGTTTAAATGAGGCCAGAACAACAAACAACATTTCCGGAAAATCCTCATATGCAATTTATGAATTTGCTACTGTTCTGCCCTAAAACATACTTTAAAGTTGTTAAACAGGAAAATAAAGTGGACCATGTTAAACTAGGCATTTTTCCACCCCATTTGCATATAAAGTTTATTAAAAACCGAGCTACGGTTATTAAGTTATGAAAAAATCATTTTAACATGGCATTTTAGCAAAATTAAACAAACATCATTTTAAACATTTTAAACATGGATGAAAGTGGCAAATTATGAAACTAGATGAAATTCTAAGCATTTTACATATATAAATCATTTTAATCCGATGCACCATTTGTGAGCTATTAAATGCATGATGTTTGAGGGTTTTTCTGTAAAATAGTAAATCACTGGATAAACGGATAAATTCGCAGCAAGGGGAAAAAACTACACGGGCCGAAACTGGCTGGGCCAAAGTGCACAGGAGAGGGACTGGAGGGGGGCTGCTCACATTGGGCCTGATGCGGGCTGTGGCCCAAGCGGCGGCTGCAGAGGCCTACGCGGGCGTGACGCTGGTCAACAGGCAGCGATCGAGCTGCTATTGCTCGATGCAGGGGAGGCTGCGGGCGGCGCCTGGAGGTAGCAGGGGAGCGGCGGTGGCGAACTTGGCGGGGAGGTGGCCTCCGGCAGCATGTGGATGGCGGGGACGTGAGGATCCGGCCCAGCGCGGGCGGATCTGGCAGAGACGGCGACGGCCTGGAGCAACTGCCGGTGCTCGCTGGACAGGCGAGGACGGCAGGGGAAGCAGTCTTGGCGCGGCAGAAGGAGGCCGAGTGTGGTTTGCCTGGGTGAAGAGGAGTGCGGGACGGTGGCACACGCCGGATTCGGAAGGTGGCAGTGGTGGGACTTGGCGAGGAGGCGACCCGCGCGAAGCTGCTGCGAGGCTCCCATGGCGGCGCTGCTGTCCAAGAAAGAGAGAGATCAGGGAAGGAGAGAAACGAGGAAGGAGTGAAGGATGGATAGGGGAGGCGCGGTCAACGGAGCTCATCTTGCTAGCTGTAGGCTCGGTCGCCGGCGGCAGACGGGAACGGCGGCTCCCTGGGCTCGGGGACGAGCTCGCCTCGATCTGGAACGGGGCCAGCTGCGGGGCATGAGGCGCTGGGGAAAACTAGGGCGCAAGGGAGGCCGTTGGATTGAAGATCTGACGACCAGGGATGGTGGAGGCTGCAGGATTGGATGCTTGGTGGGTGCGAGGTGGCGGCGGGAGGATCCCGAGGTGGATCTGGTCTGGCGGCGGGGTGGAGGAATTGTAGGGGGTTGGTCTAGGGTTTGTCCAAATAGGCATGTGGGTGGACTATAAATAGGAAAAGAGGGGAGTTTGGACCCTCCGATCAAATCGGGCAGTTGAAATAAAATAGACTAGGGAAATCCAAAGGGAAAACGAAAATGTTTTATAGATGTTGGGGGATGATCCGGACCCATCGGTCATGACTGCCCGGGTCAGGTCCGGAGAAGTTTCGGACGCGCACGCGAGGGTTTTGACAAAATGCCATGGAGACAAAGGGTTTTGATGGGCTCAGAAAAGAGAGAGAAGAGAGCGGTCCGGTTGATCTGAGAGGGGTCAACAGGGACAAGGAAGAAGCAGCAACTACGAGCGAATGCAAGTTTTATGAAAACGATGCCGATGCAATGCGAATGATGACATGAGATGAAATGCATGACATGAACAAAATGCAAAACAAAAGACAAAAACCCAATCACGAAGGAAATATCATATCGCATCTCCGGAAAAGGCAAGAGTTGGAGTTATGAATATGGAAAGTTGTATCCGGGGCGTTACAACACTCCACCACTACGAGAGTATCTCGTCCGGAGATCTAGGATGGCACCGGAGGGAAAAGGAAGAGGAAGATAAGAGTTAAACTAAGTTGCTTCTTTGACGAACGAGTGAAACCACGAACCTTGAGAGGTTGAGCAATTTAAAAGAAATAGTACAACAGAGATGAACGAGATTGCAAACAATCCGTTAGAAAGGAGGAACAAGCAGTATTACGAGAACTTGAAGGTTGAAAGACATGGAAATAAGAGCTTCACGAACGAAAAGAATATGAACACCTCGGTATAATGAGATAGCCAAGGAACAAGAATGACAGAATTTGGACAGCACTCCGGTAGAAAAGAGAAGAAAACTTGATGAGATGAAAAGATATTGAAGAGATGATACAACACTCCGGTTAAATGGATAAGCTAGAAAAGAACACGATCCTGACAAAACGAGGTGATTGGTGAAGAGCACAACATCACAATGCCTCCGGAAGAAATGAAAGAATGGAATGGAATGAACGGAGGGAAACAATATCTTGAAAGAGCACGCTTACAAGAAATGCTAGAACGGAGTTGTTGGAAAACCAACAACGAAAGGAATAAACTTGTAGTGGGCTGATGGAACCATCTCAACACTTGAGGTGAAATTCTGCCACTAACGAAAAACAATTGCTTGTTTAAGATCAACGAAGAGATGAAAACTTCTTCCACCAAGAGGATAAAGAGCAAGCTTGGATCATTGATAAACACCATAATAGCAACATTCCTTAGGGGAGGCTTTAGGTGAAATCTTTACCAAGATAACTCCAACGAAGAAATTGATGGATTTAAAATACCTCATTATTGACAACACGTGAATCACGAAACATGAATGGAAATTATCATAATGACATATCACCATCTCAAAAGATAAGGTAGAAAGAATTGCACTTCGAAATGAAGAAGAAGAATACTTGAACGCCTCAAAACAAAACATGTGTTGAGCACCATGTTTAATTTTAGAGTATAGCTTGGCGGGTCATAACTTGAAGAGAAATCTTAAAGAACAATTGAAGAATGAAAAGAATCCTTGACGAACCACCATGTAGAGCCTCCATGGAGAACTCCGGTAATAAAAGGATGATAGAAAGAAAGAGAACTTGAAAACACAAGGTGAAGCCTTGCGATGATTTAGATGGAGCTTCGCGATGAGATAATGCGGAAAACTTGGAACTCCGGAAAAAGAATAGATGAAACACTAGAACCGAGAATTACTTCATCATGAACAATCTCCGGATGAAAAGAATTGAATCACCTCGAGGAAATAAGAATAAGATTTATTATATGCTTATCCTTCATCAAATTAAATTGATGACAAGCAATGGATTTGGCATACTACTTATTCCCATAGAAAGGATTAAGAGAGATATAGCGCAAGTTTGAGAAGTTATTGATGGAACCACCGGTGGGATTAAAAAGAATGAATGAATTGATGCGATAGCAAAGGAAGAGGAATCTCGAACGAACCACCGTAAGAATTGAAAATGAAAGTAGCAAAGGCACAATTCACCGGAAAGAATGAAGATACTTGAGGGGATTTAGATACAAGTGAATGAAGAGATCATGAGCTTATTAGAGAATACTTGAATGATGCACCGGTAGAATATGGAGAAGGAGAGCTAAAAGCTGAGAATGAATAAACCCGACATGATGGCCTTCGTAGGAATAAAATGGAAAGAAGTCACGAAATGCTCCGGGTGGTAAGAAAAGAAATGTCACAATCAAAACAATTATGAGGATAGCATGAAGCTAGAACCATGAATAATCAAGAGAATGGACCAAGATTTAAGAGAAATCCTTCTTCGGTCTTCACATGGTGAGAATGATGATGAGAACCACCATGAATTGTTGAGATACTCCGGAAGAATGAAAAACAAAGAGGTTGAGCCAACAATGAAAATGATTTGAAATCGATCTTGGAAAGGCATGTGACTGATGAAATTCATTCTTACGTCAAACTTCGAAAAGAATTTGGGAATAGCTCCGGGAAAATTAGAAGAGCCAGGTAAGATCCTGGGAAAAGACCTGTGGGTTAGGGCCCACTGAAAAGAAAACACCGTTGAAAATGATTTTAAAGTGAGATTGCACCGGTTGAATTAAATGGCTTGAATGAGATAACAATCTCCAAATGGCTTGAACGGATTAAGAATGGAAACACAAATCTTTTGGGATATCTTCAACACTCTGGAACAAATGAATAGCAAGAGGTGAGTGATTGAGAGGTGCACCGGCATGAGAAAGCATTTGACACGAGGAAAGGAATATGATCAACACTGAAAGGTTGAATTGGATCCACCGGAGAAGCAAAAGGAACGGAGGATGATTGACTTGAAGCTCGTGAGCATCTTCACGAGGGATCACCGGATCAGAACATTGATTGAAAAGAGTGAAGTGACTTCACATGAATAAATGGATACTTGATTAAAATAAATGAGTCCTTGAAAAAAAGGGTGGGAGGGTGGGGAAAAACAAAGACAACTTGGGATGAACGAAACAAACATCATTGAGAAAACTGAGAATTGATCTTGCGGATGGGGAGAATGATGGGATCACCTCGAAGAGAAGCGCACCGGTTGGAAAAGAATTAACATGACAACCTCAATGATCAAAAGGATTAGTATCCCCATAGGAATATGAGAACACCGCTCAGAATAAGGTATGGAATCAACACTTGACATTGAAGCAACTCAAATATCACCAATAAAAATAAAACAAAGGATTTGGCTTGCAGAATAAGCCGGAACAAATACATATGATAGAGATTTACCCAATCCCATATCATGCATCTGTCGGAAAGATATTCTAGGAGCTACTTGAATTCCCACCTATAAAACTCCCGAAACTTTCTGGTTATGCAATCTGGTGTTGGGGATACAGGGGAAGCAATATATCTCACCCAAACTAACAATACCTACATCCAAGTTGTATCCATCCGTCAACACATAACCAAGAAAAACTCCGAAAATCGTGTACCTCAACCTTCAAAAAGCATTCGTTATACAAGCTATGGCAATACTCCCGAACTCCCCAGTACTGGGTGGCGTCGAGGTTATCTCACCAACAACTGCATAAAAGAGATTTTTGATGTCGGCAAAACTCAGGTATTCCAGAACTGAAACGATAAAATTATGACGACAACACCTCGGAGCTCGACTCCCCGGGACACTGCCACAACCCCTAAATGTCAGGAGGCACCAAGAACAATGTTCTCGTCATAAGAATATCGGAACGATCCCAATATACCCACGTGATCCTAAAAAAAATTTGGTGAAATTTGAGAAGAGGAAAGTCAAAACATCTACGTTAGGAGACCTCACCAGAGCAACGAAGGGACTGAGGAGTAAAAAGAATCCTACTCTCCGATATATATAATCCTAAGACTCAAAATAGTTTTTTTCTAGACTCAACAACGGCCAACAATCAAGGGGGCTCCTATGGTCGGTCGAGGCTCTGATACCAACTTGTCACGCCCAAGATGCGACCCTATCCTAAAGGAACTCGAAGGTCCCACCAAGGATAGAAGCGCATCTTGAAGACGCTTTTTTAAGGTGGATATCATTACATCAACATTACATAATAGATGGGGATACATACATAAGGCATACAATGCCACACGAATACAACAATACATCATACATAAGCGCACCATCCGACTACGGATGAAACACAAACAGAAACTCAAACTAGATCCACCCTGCTAGCCCAGGCTGCCGACCTGGAACCTATCCCCTGATCGAAGATGAAGCAGAAAAAGAACTCCAAACAAGCAAACATCGCTCTCGTGTCATGATCATCGTACAACCTGTACCTGCAACTGTTGTTGTAGTAATCTGTGAGCCACGAGGACTCAGCAATCCCATTAGCATGGGTATCAAGACTAGCAAAGCTTAATGGGAAAGGAAGGGGTAAAGTGGTGAGGTTGCAGCAGCGACTAAGCATGATATGGTGGCTAACATACGCAAATAAGAGCGAGAAGAGAAGCAAAGGAACGGTCGTGAAGCTAGCAATGATCAAGAGGTGATCCTGAACACCTACTTACCTCAAACATAACCCAGAAACCGTGTTCACTTCCCGGACTCCGCCGAGAAGAGATCATCACGGCTACACACATGGCTGATGCGTTTTAATTCGGATCTGGTGTCAAGTTATATACAACCGGACATTAACAAATTCCCATCTGCCACATAACCGCGGGCACGGCTCTCGAAAGTTTATACCCTACAGGGGTGTCCCAACTTAGCCCATGATAAGCTCTCGCGATCAACGAAGGATATTCCTTCTCCCTGGAAGACCCGATCAGTCTTGGAATCCCGGTTTACAAGATATTTCGACAATGGTAAAACAAGACCAGCAAAGCCGCCCGATGCACCGACAATCCCGATAGGAGCTGCACATATCTCGTTCTCAGGGCAACACCGGATAAGTCAAGCTACGAGTAAAACCAGACCTCGAGTTTCCACGAGGGGGCCCCGCAGGCTGCTCGGTTCGGACCAGCACTTAGACAAGCACTGGCCCGGGGGGGCTAAAATAAAGATGACCCTTGGGTTGGCCGACCCAAGGGAAGGGTATAGGTGGTGGTGAGGCAAATGGTAAAACCAAGGTTGGGCCTTGCTGGACAAGTTTTATTCAAAGCGAACTGTCAGGGGGGTCCCATAAATCACCCGACCGCGTAAGGAACGCAAAATCCGGGAACATAATACCGGTATGACGGAAACTAGGGCGGCAAGAGTGGAACAAAACACCAGGCATAAGACCGAGCCTTCCACCCTTTACCAAGTATATAGATGCATTAATTAAATAAGAGATATTGTTATATCCCAACCAAAATCGTATCCACCATGGAGCAATCTTCAACTTCACCTGCAACTAACAACGCTATAAGAGGGGCTGAGCAAAGCGGTAACATAGCCAAACAACGGTTTGCTAGGAAGGGTGACAAGGTTAGAGGTTCATGGCAATTTGGGGTGGCTTGAAGAACAAGTGATAGGAAGCGCAGCATAGCGATAGAACAAAACAACTAGCACAGCAATGATAGTAATGAGATCCAAGGTGACGGTCATCTTGCCTGAAATCCCGCTAGGAAGAAGAACGAGTCCATGAAGAAGTAGTCGAACGAATCCTCACAACTCCGGAACGAAACCGAAGCTAACGAGAGAAGCAAACCGGAAAGAAGCAAACAACATGGTAAATGCACAAGCATAAACATGGCATGATGCACAAACAAGTATGATGCATGTCCGATTTAATGAGGCATGGCATGGCAATATGCACAAACAACACTACAAGTTAAGTGGAGCTCAATATGCAACGAGTTGCATATTAACGAAACACCACATCAATTATTTAGTTCTCTCTTGTTTAGGTACACAACAATGTTAAATGTTGTTAAACATGGCAAGGGGTGTAACAAAAGTAAACTAACTATTTAGGCAAGTTTAAATGAGGCCGGAACAACAAACAACATTTCCGGAAAATCCTCATATGCAATTTATGAATTTGCTACTGTTCTGCCCTAAAACTTATTTTAAATTTGTTAAACATTAAAATAAAGTGGACCATGTTAAACTAGTCATTTTTCCACCCCATTTATATATAAAGTTTATTAAAAACCGAGCTACGGTTATTAAGTTATGAAAAAAAATCATTTTAACATGGCATTTTAGCAAAATTAAACAAACAGCATTTTAAACATTTTAAACATGGATGAAAGTGGCTAATTATGAAACTAGATGAAACTCTAAGCATTTTACATATATAAATCATTTTAATCCGATGCACCATTTGTGAGTTATTAAATGCATGATGTTTGAGTGTTTTTCTGTAAAACAGTAAATCACTGGATAAACGGATAAATTTGCAGCAAGGGGAAAAAACTACACAGGCCGAAACTGGCTGGGCCAAAGTGCACAGGAGAGGGACTGGAGGGGGGCTGCTCACATTGGGCCTGATGCGGGCTGTGGCCCAAGCGGCGGCTGCAGAGGCCTACGCGGGCGTGACGCTGGTCAACAGGCAGCGATCGAGCTGCTGTTGCTCGATGTAGGGGAGGCTGCGGGCGGTGCCTGGAGGTAGCAGGGGAGCAGTGGTGGCGAACTTGGCAGGGAGGTGGCCTCCGGCAGCACGTGGATGGCGGGGACGTGAGGATCCGGCCCAGCGCGGGCGGATCTGGCAGAGACGGCGACGGCCTGGAGCAACTGCCGGTGCTGGCTGGACAGGCGAGGACGGCGGGGGAAGCAGTCTTGGCGCGACAGAAGGAGGCTGAGTGTGGTTTGCCTGGGTGAAGAGGAGCGCGGGACGGCAGCACACGCCGGACACGGAAGGTGGCAGTGGTGGGACTTGGCGAGGAGGCGACCCGCGCGAAGCTGCTGCGAGGCTCCCATGGCGGCGCTACTGTCCAAGAAAGAGAGAGATCAGGGAAGGAGAGAAACGAGGCAGGAGTGAAGGATGGATAGGGGAGGCGCGGTCAACGGAGCTCATCTTGCTAGCTGTAGGCTCGGCCGCCGGCGGCAGACGGGAACGGCGGCTCCCTGGGGTTCGGGGACGAGCTCGCCTCGATCTGGAACGGGGCCAGCTGCGGGGCACAAGGTGCTTGGGAAAACTGGGGCGCAAGGGAGGCCGTTGGATCGAAGATCTGACGACCAGGGATGGTGGAGGCTGCAGGATTGGATGCTTGGTGGGTGCGAGGTGGCGGCGGGAGGATCCCTAGGTGGATCTGGTCTCGCGGTGGGGTGGAGGAATTGTATGGGGGTTGGTCTAGGGTTTGTCCAAATAGGCATGTGGGTGGACTATAAATAGGAAAAGAGGGGAGTTTGGACCCTCCGATCAAATCGGGCAGTTGAAATAAAATAGACTAGGGAAATCCAAAGGGAAAACGAAGATGTTTTATAGATGTTGTGGGATGATCCGGACCCATCGGTCATGACTGCCCGGGTCAGGTCCGGAGAAGTTTCGGACGCGCACGCGAGGGGTTTGACAAAATTCAATGGAGACAAAGGGTTTTGATGGGCTCAGAAAAGAGAGAGAAGAGAGCGGTCCGGTTGATCTGAGAGGGGTCAACAGGGACAAGGAAGATGCGGTAACTACGAGCGAATGCAAGTTTTATGAAAACGATGTCGATGCAATGCGGATGATGACATGAGATGAAATGCATGACATGAACAAAATGCAAAACAAAAGACAAAAACCCAACCACGAAGGAAATATCATATCGCATCTCCGGAAAAGGCAAGAGTTGGAGTTACGAATATGGAAAGTTGTATCCGGGGTGTTACAGAAACCTTGTGCATTGCGAGTTACTAGGAACATCTAGTATCAAGAAGAAGAGGTCAACTAGTGTCTTCTGTGGGATGAATACCGTGCAAGCAGAGACGTAAGATTTGCACGAATAAGGGAAGAGGCATACCTTCTTCGGTTGCCGGTGTGGTCACCTCCAAATGTCGCGCCGATCTTCTTGTTTTTACCGGGGAAACCGATGTTCTGGAGGGTGCAGGCTTGGATGAACCCATGGCCAAATTGTTAACTGTGTTGCCCTGGCTGTATGTCGGCGGAGGGGAAGCAGATCGAGGCGGCGAAGGACGGCTTAGCAGGAACAGCTCCGGTACGGTGGAGGGTGGTGAAGTTGGAGCGGCAGCGGTGAGGCGCAGGACGGCGTGGTTGAACTGGCTCGGCTACGGACGGTTCGGCCTCGGCTTCAACTTCTAGCCGTGGAGGGCGTTTTGGTTGAGGTTGCAGTGGACGACAACGTCGGGGTATCGGCTCCGGCGTGATGGAGGAGGGCGGCGGTTGATGGGTGGGATGGGGTGGCGGACGGAGGACGCCGGGGTTTCGCGGCTGGTGGAGAGGTAGTTTTGGTGCCCACGGAGTATGAATGGGGAATCAGACGGGTGGGGGGAAACCATGTTTCGGTCTGGGACGCGCTTGTTTTTGGCTTTTTTGAACAGAAGATGGGACACGCTTGTTTGAAATTTGGGGAAAGTACAAACTTTGCCCCCCTCTTAAATTTCGGACCTACTTCGGGTCGGGGATAGGATGGTAATCCCAGGTGTCCCAAATAGTGGGCGGGAGCGATTTCGGCCGCGCGCATGTGTGCTTAGGCGGCCATTGTGTATGAATCTTTTTCGGAGGCGGTTGCGTGGCGTCTAGATGAAGCTACAAACCTACCCCGGTTTAGACCTTTGGACGTCGGGCCGGTAGGTTTCACAGGTCGGAGTTATTAGAAAAGTAATTTCCTTGTACTACCAAATATTGGTCTCACGCGGTTTCGGGCGAGTAGAGGCTCTTTTGGCGCTTCGTTCGAAATTTTGAAACACAAGCATTCACGTTTAGAGTACTCTTGAACTATGAGGATTGACCTAAATAGACAACGTTATATTTGACCTTGTATGTTTGAAAACCTCA
The DNA here is from genome assembly GCA_021437245.1 of Aegilops speltoides. Taxonomy (NCBI): domain Eukaryota; kingdom Viridiplantae; phylum Streptophyta; class Magnoliopsida; order Poales; family Poaceae; genus Aegilops; species Aegilops speltoides. The sequence continues at coordinate 11,470,797 of CM038145.1, forward strand.
TTAAATTATCCGCTTCCTTTTGAATTTTGACACTTGAAAATCCTATAGCTACGATTATTTTGGAATGGAGGAGCTAAATTTGAATCTATTTTCTACACGACTACATATGCTATTATGTACAAAATCATAGCAAAGATTGGTACCCCCATAATTTAGGTATGGTTTACAAATGCCATGATATCAAATTCAAATAATTGAATGGACTTCATGTTGAATTCGATTTTTTTAAACCACCTTAGGTTGAATTCAAATGTATACTAGTTCATAGGTAGCTATTTATAAATGTCCATTGTGTAACTTTCGTATGTATAATGTGCTTTACACACACAACATGAACTATACTCACGTTTATATTCGATTGCTAAAGCGATGCATTGTCTGGAGTTCAAAATACTAACTATGTAGATCAATTGTGTCGAATAATAACATAGAAATGCTCAAATTCGATAGAATCTAGATGTCTGATGGATCAATGACCGCTCCTTACGCGAACTGCAAATATCATGATCCCATCCTAATATTTGAATACAATTTATATCTTTAATCAATGTGTAGAGCAGTCTTTTACGTGTAGTTTCACTCTCCATCGGTGGTCTCTCACACATGCTCACACACTCTCTCCCGAGGTGTCTTTCTCGCACACATTCTCTAGATATAACCCTCCCTCCCTCTCGTAACCATTTACAACCGTTTTCACTAACCTTTATCACAAGCACTCTTCCTCTCGCAAACATACACACGCACAATCCTCATCGACCCTTTCTATATACATGGACCTGGCTACGTGTCTCATATACGCACATTATCTTTACGCCTGTCTCTCACGCATTATCTCACACCTCTCTTCCTAATTGACGAGTATGATTCTAGCAGAGCATTCTGTAGGATGCCCCTTAAAGTTAGGTTGGATGAATAGTAATATCAGAGATAAAGGGCTTACCTTAGTCCGAGAACATAGGGTTACAAATCCAAGCCGGCTTTGTCAGTGGACACAGAGTCCTTCACAATTCTGCTATCTTTGTCTTGTACGACTAGTCATCCATGGGTCTTCCTAAATGTGTCATGGGCCGACCAATGTGGCGCAGGACGGAACCGAACAAAGGGCCTCACCTCGACCCACCGGACCTCACGCGGTGACACACCCTCTGCCCCCATATCTCATTATCTTCTCACACCCACACATACCAACACAAACACCACACACACAGAAAAATTCTCCTGGTGCCTCTATTCCCTCCCCCCTTGCATATACACACTCAAGGGAATGGAATCTCTTGTCGTGATGTCATATTCGTCTCTCTCTCTAGACCACCCTCATTTCTCGTGCTATCTCTTCCACCCCACCCCCTGTCGGCCCCTCTATCCATGCCTCTCTCAAATACGTAATACACACACATATCTCTCTAGGCCCCGCCAAATGCATCAACTACACATTCACACATGTTACATCACGTGCCCCATTGATCTAAAAAGCCCTCTCTTCACGTTTATTTCGCATACAACATTCCTTTTGAATAAAGTGTGGCCAAAAAATTATTTTAGAGTTTCTACATATATACAACATTACAAAGTTATATGGAGGAGTACGGACGCTAATTTGCATTGCATTGTGCCCACAATGATATTTATTCCGCACTGTGAATTTGTATATTTTTATACTATATACAAAGTTAGTCATAATAAAGAGAAACGAAGAGCATCTCTCTCTCCATCGCATACCCCCCCCCTGTACGCCCCTTTCATGTATGCACACAAAACTATCTCCATGTCCTCTAACAGTAAGCCCCCAGAAAATTCACGCGTGTTTCATCTTTCTCTTGCGATATATGCAATGACGATCATTGTATTTGAAGTGAAAGCACAATACATACATTGGACTTTGTAATCCACTCATTACGGTCACCGTTTATGTTTAGTGGTTATTATACAGTCACGGGCTCACCGTACAACTTTGTATTTGCTCATGACATGACTAGTTGACCAGTTGAACGCTCCACGTGGCACCTGATCTAGTGTTGCATCACATTATCTCACTAAAATCGTGCCCACCTATCGACTTGTATCAACTCTACATCTACACTATTATAAAATACATAAAGTACACTCTTATAAAAAACAGAGTTGGTGATGATGGTGTGCCTGCCATCCTGCAATATAGGCCATCCGATTTATATCTGACGGATAGGAAAGAAACTATGGCAGTTTTGCAAAAAGGTACCCACACACCTCTCCACATTTGCAAATAAGGCCTTCCCTCGTTCATCCTTTTCTCTCACAAGATAAACAAGTCATACAAATGCATCTCGATTTTACATGCAACGCACGGGCATCTTGCTAGTAAGAATGAAAACAAACGACAAAAAAATATTTTGACGGTGGTGCGAAGTCATGACCGCGGGCACAGCGGACAAGGTGGCCTTGTATTGGTATGATGAGCCGTCTGTTTTAACACACAGGAGCTGGTGTGGTGATTATACACACACGCACACATGCACACGAACTCCATCCACGCAACACTCACACAAACACATGCACCCACGCACGCACGCAACACTCACATGTACACACGCAGCCACAGACACACGCACGCATGCATGCACACACCAGTACACCACACGACCAACACACACTCTCACGCTCAAGTGCTCAACCTACACGTGCATGCGTACACATCAGGCCCTGACAGACACATACACAATCAGGTGATTCCCGTGCATGGGTTGGAGCCTTCTCGCGCCTGCGTAGTTTTTTGTTTATCTGACCTTTTCCCTATGCGAACTGACAGGTGGGACCCACAAGGAACATGGTCAATTTAACTAGTCAACATGGCGCCACGCAGAAGATTTGGCCGGTCAACAGAGTGCTATCCGATGCTGAGCTGTGAGCAAGTGACCGGATAATCACCGCAAAACGCATATAGTGACCATAATCAGCTTATTCTGGAGTTCGGTGACCGTACTACGCTTTTCTCTCTGTAGGCCCTCCAAAACTACATCTCTACACATTCTCGCATGTTACATCTAACAACTATGCAATACAACACTACAACTACACTCTAACACAATAAATCATATGTGTTTTTAGTTTTACTAGATATCATATTGTTACTTATAATTATTCAGTTTGCATACATTAAAATTGCCTTTGAAATGTATGGCCAGTATCATCTATCGTGCGGGAAAAATCCCGCCCTTTCCTGTTTAATCGGGTTTGTATCGATGGATCGTGTGAAACAGCAAAACTATAGTACTATACAGTACAAGTGACAGTTCACTGGGCCGTCGTGTCGTCTACTCCTCCATCGTAAGAGTGGAGCGCTCACTTTCATAAATCTTCTAGTCCCTTTCGCCGACATGTGGGACATCAAGCTACCGGGTCCACGTGCCATACCGGAATACAGTGCAGAGCAGCCGGGGTGAAGCACCCCAGTCATGGCGCCGGCGTAGTAATGAGCAATGAGGCATCAAATCACAAAGTTGCACCTTTCCCGTAGTTAAGTTGGAGGGACGAAGTAATAATTCTAAAAAAAGAAGTTGGAGGGACGAAGCAACCATCATTTCACTCATTGCTGAATCCGCTTCTCCCTCATCTTCTTCAACTTAACCACGTGTTACTTCTGTCGTTGTTCTGCCTCATGTGGGACGCTTATCAGCTTGGTCGCTTCTCCCTCATCTTCTTCAACTTAACCACGTGTTGTTTCTGCCGTTGTTCTGCCACATGTGGGACGCAGATCAGCTTGGTAAAGCACTGACACGTGGGACCGCATGTTAGCAAACCTCCAGGACAACATCCTCCGAAAATAAGAAACCTCCCCCGCCATCCGCGTGGCAAAATCACCTCCTTTTTACTAATCTTTGATTCTATAATTTTTTAGATTAATATAATTGAGATTTGTATAGATAGCACACAGGAGCAAAACCAAGTGGTACGGTTAAGGGCATCCACAATGTGTAGCCAAATGTGAAAATAGCTTTTGGCATCGTGGGAACCATTGTGGACGGCGTTGCCAAAGCCAAAAAGATGGAACCGAAGCTCCCTGATTGATTTATTGAAGGAATAGAAAAATGCAACGTCTCTCCTCTTTCTCCCATGCTTGGACGCATGTAGGAGTAGTACAGTATAGAGCATAGAGTCTACTCCCCTGTCCCTTCTATCACAAATCACAAAGCAGTGAGGCGTCAAATCACAAAGCACGGACGAAGCAACTATCATTTCACTCTTCGCTGACTCCGCTTCTCCATCGTCTTCTTCGAGAAACCATCTCACCGCACTAGTACTCCTAGTAGTTGTACTAGTAAAGGACTTCCTGGATGCAAATAAGGCGGTTGTCTCGGCTTGCAGGCGGCACTTGCGAACGACTTACCGTGGTCTCCCTCAATGGTGTTCTCCGTCGAATGCACTTCGCCAAACCACAAAAAAAACAAAGTCATCGACGTCACCGCAATGGGCAAGGAATTCAAATATAGTTACAACCTCCATTTTTCTGTACACAAGGCCAGTATATCAAAATTACAATTTGCAAAGGGCCACTAACACTAATTGAGGCAAAATTGATGGGTTGGCAACCAAGGACATTAATATCCCTTGCATGCATGCGGAAGTGAGAAGGTTCGTTTGCATGGCGCTGCATTAATCAAGCGATGAGCAGTGAGATGGTTAGCTCTTTGGTCTTTCGAGAAAAAAAATACGCATTAATTGACACGTGAAATGAGGATTTGTATCGAAGGACAACCCCGCCTTTCTTTTTTAACACTAGTACTCCTAGTACGTACTACCTCCGTCCTGGTTTATAGGTCCCTTTTATAGTTTGTGCCAAATTTTGACTAAAGATTTAACTAACAAAATGTTAATGCATGTCAAGAAAAATTATCTCATTGGATTCGTATTTGAACATAGTTTTGAAAAATATAATGTTTGGTGACATGCGTGAACATTTTCTTAGTTTAATCTATGGTCAAAATTTGGCACAAAATACAATGGGGACCAATAAACCCGGACAGAGGTAGTACATACTTATCCTGTTTGGGTCTAGGCCTTGCATTGCCAAACTTCGCCACACATTTTTGCCAAGCTTTCCTAAAGTTTTCAAAATGAGAAGGAGGTACACTTACGCACGGGCTGTCGCGGTCGCACCGCACCGCCACACACAGTCGCTCACTGCGCTTGCTGTTGCACCGCACCTCACACTTCGCTCCTGCACGCCGCAAACCCAACCAAGGGAACGCACCCTCACTGACACGTGTTGTCGCATGTGAACAAACCAAACTCAGCCATCCTAGCTGACACATAATTTTCGTTCATAGAGTATGTTTATCCAACCGGAGTATCCATACGGCCCCTGCGGTGGTCTGTTGGGGAAGAAGAAGAGGTGAGGAAGAAGGAAAGTAGGGTTAGGAGACGTAGGATATTCATCCAACCGCCTGAAATGGTAGACTCAGGCGACTTGCATAACAAATAGTATGTTTTTACACAACAAAAGATCCATAATAATAAAAACAACAACATAAAGAAAAACTATCACTGCTCGCGGAAAGAGACGGCCTCGTCGTCTTTGGCTGCCGGCGCGAACCAGCCGTCGCTGCCGACGTGTGTCTCTGCACCGTGGTTGTCCTCGGCCTCCAGCTACTCATTCAAGCGGAGCGTGCGGGCGCTCTGCACGGACGAGAGCACAGCCCGGTTCAAGTCGAGGACGTCCGGTTCCGCCTGCAGGAGGGCCTCGATGGCAGCGGCATCCGCGCGCTCCGCGTCGAGTCGAGCCTCCGCCGCCCGGTTCAAGTCCAGGACTTCCGGTTCCGCCTGCAGGAGGGCGTCGATGAGAGCGGCATCCGCGTGCTCCGCGTCGAGTCGAGCCTCCGCTGCCCGGTTCAAGTCCAGGACTTCCGGTTCCGCCTACAGGAGGGCGTCGATGAGAGCAGCATCCGCGCACTCCGCGTCGAGTCGAGCCTCTGCCGCCCGGTTCAAGTCCAGGACTTCCGGTTCCGCCCGCAGGAGGGCGTCGATGAGAGCGGCATCCGCGCCCTCTGCGTCAAGTCGAGCCTCTGCCGCCCGGTTCATGTCCAGGACGTCCGGTTCCGCCTGTAGGAGGGCCTCGATGGCAGCGGCATCCGCGTGCTCCGCCTCAAGTTGAGCCTCCGCCGCCCGGTTCACATCCACAATATCCGGTTCCGCCTGCAGGAGAGCCTCGATGGTAGTGGCATGTGCGCGCTCCACATCGAGTTGAGCCTCTGCCTCCCGGTCCTCCTTTAGTATCGCCATGTTGAACCGCTGGTCCGCCTGCACCATGGGGGACTCAGACGCCGACATGAAGTCGACGTCCATTGTCTCATACCCATCGGGGGCCTTCTGCGCCGCGACCTCCGCAGTGAACATTGGATTGGCTTCCTCCTCCTCGTAGCTTGGCTCCAGAGAACTCGGGGATTGGCCCGCCGCAAAGCGAGCTTGGGAACGGAGGTCTGTGGAGCCGACCGCCGCCGCGATTTCTGCGCGGCGCTCCGGCGTCAGCATCTTGTAGTAAGTGATCTTGCGGCGCACCATGGCTTTCCGGCGAACTAGGGGACGCTTGATGCGGGCTAGGGGATCGAAAGGTGGGGGAATGGGCTGGAGATTTGGTGTGGTTTTAGGGCAGTGGCTGACGTAGGCCGAGTAGCAAAGGTTCTGGTGTGAATAGTGGTTCCGGTGACGACCGGTCAATCGGTTTTGACTGTACATCGCTCTTGTCGCGTTCGCGTTGCAGCCCGGCACGCTGGACCCTCCACGTCGCTCACCAAATGGAACGCGCTTCGTCTTGCGTTTTCCGCCAGGGACCGCAGCTTGAGAGCAAACCGATGTCCCTCCTCCCCGCCCGCGTCATTTATTATACCACTACTCCCTCCGTTTTATGCGGAGTAAATAAAAACAGAGGGAGTATACTACGGATGAGGATCCCCTGACTTGGCCGAACCCATTGAGTAACTGACATGCAGGGCCTAGCAAGCATGGGGTCGACCAGTAAGTGACCGAAAGGGAGGGTAAGGCAGGGATACCTACGTCAGAGGATCCACTTCCACTATACTACTTTGACCAAATGTTAGAGTAATAATATATGACATGCAACTTACACAAATGTTAGAGTAATAATATATGACATGCAACTTACACAAAGCATACAGGGTCTAATGCGTTTTTCATGGCTAACTTTGACCAAATGTTAGAGTAATAATATATGACATGCAACTTACACAAAGCATATGGTCAATTTCGTATGTGAAAGGAGTTTCCAATGATATCATTTTCACATTATACATCTCATGTACTCCCTCCGTCTAGGTGTGTAAGTCATCTTACGAAAACCAAATAATCCCAAAACACGTAGGCGCGGTGCATTAACTTCTACCTCGTTTCTTGTTTCTTGACATATGAACCAACAATAGATGAGGGTGTGCATGCTTTTAATGACCTGAGACTATCAAACATGGCATGCAGTGGTTAGTTCATTGCATGCCATACTATTAATTAGCAAATAAACATTAATGTCTCTCGTTTTCCCCTCCTCCTTGGTCACGGTGCACAGCCTAAGATGACTTACTCATCTATGTGAAAGGAGTACTATTAATCTTGTCCATAGTCAAATTGGAAACCATCTCGAGTACAAATCTAGGAGTACGTACGAATCTTACAATATTGATTGGGCGTTGTTGAATTTTGATACCTTTTTTATCATAGTAGAGATACTTTGACTACACATAAAACTTATATGTAAGGTAGAAAGGATAGGAGGGAGTATATTGTACGTTCAAAAACGAAACAAACATTGAATACCCTTTATATATGATTTGCGGATGCTATGATCACCGGTTCAAAATTTTGAATCCACCTTATGTATCACGTGCCCCCACTCGTTCCCTCTCGATTTCCTCTCGGGGTCCGGAGATCTATTGAAAGAGGACTAGGGTGGGTACATGCGAATGATACTCGGCGGAATGTTCAAATGAGGCATGCGGGAGGATGGACTCAATTGGAGGGCAACATGATCGATGGAGAAGAGGGTTGGAGAGGAATGAGAAATAAGCAAACGCCACATGATTACACTTGAACGGCTCAAATAAACAATAAGTTGTCTCGCTTGGCCTACATAGTGAAAGGCCTAATGCGCAACGCGGAGCACTGACGCTCGAATATGGCCGGGAAAACAGGGAAACTGACATGTGGAGCACACCCGTCGGGACAACGTACCGCAGACTAGTCCAATGGAGGAGCTGGCACATGACCTCGTCGCCACCGACAACCGTTCATGTGGGTCTTTGGGGCCAACTACGGGGCGCAGCTCCAGCACCGCCTCTGGACACGGCGACCGCGGTGAGCGACATGCTCATATCGTCGATAGACACGGCCGGTTTCAGTGTGCCGAGGGTGGCGTTTGTGCTGTGGCACGACCAACGGTATGTTTGGTTTGTCCCCAAGGTTGCCCCATCAAAGCATTGGGTAGCCAAAATTTTGGTTGAGGTATTGGTTGCCCATGATTTGGCCGACATTGGCAAGAAAAATGAACTAGAGTTGGCTAGAGTTCATTGGCATGCCAAAGAAATGGCAACCATCCAAACAAAGACCAGTCTTTGGGTCATGACCAAAATTTTGGTAAGGTGCACTTTGGCCACAATCCAAACACACCCCAACACCCGGCTCGTCGAGGATGCACGGGGCGCCGCGACGCGTCCGCGAAGTGGTGTAGCACGGCCAACTACATCCTCTAGACCAGAGACCATGCCGGGTCGTCTTGCTTTTTCAATGACATGAGGGGATCGCATTTGAGCAAAGGGCATCTCCAATGTTGCCATGACCGCAGCTGACTACCCTGGCACACTAAAGCCCTCGTCCCTCGCGCCATCGCGCGGTGCATTCCTAGCCGGCGCCAGCTGCCCGCATTCATGTCGTCCGTTCGTATGTCGTCGTTAAGAGGCTCGGTGCCCGAGGAACCAACTCCGGCGACTTAATGACGCACCCGGACGCTTTGCCTCACCGGAATGCGCTACTTAAAGCGGCAACGCCCAGCTAACCTCCACACCATAGCGCATCGTCCTCCTACCTGACCCACATCCGCCATGACCGCAAGTGCGAACGCTCTCTAGGAGAGCTTGTCTTCGGGGATGAAGCTCGAGGTCGCCGCCCTCACTCAAGTCGCCTCTCGTGACGCAATAGCGGCGTAGCTGGACGCGGACGCGACCGCGGAAGCGGTGGCCACGCTGGCGGCCGACGACGGGAGCACCGTCAGCCATGCGTCCTACTTGCCGCCGTCCAACGTCCGGCACCGCCGAGGTCGGGGACTCCTCCGAGGATAAGTAGGGCATGGGAGGTGGCAGGGCATGGTGTGCCAACTGGCCGGTCCGTATTCCGTGTTCTACTCTTCCTCGCCGAGACCGCACCTTCACTTCACCGGTCTTGAACCCCGCCCCCGTACATAGAGATCGCAGATGGAGGACGTCGGTCGCCGCCGTAGAATAGGTTTAGGGTCGGGTTTCTTTTATTTTTCTGTCTTATAAAAGTTTGAAATGTAATGAAAATCTGCTGTGTTTGCATTAATCTCGGCCGGTGTATATGAACTTTCACAATAATATACATATTGTAGGAGTACTAGTGCACGGAAGATCAAGATCTTGTGGGAGAAAAGGATGAATGAGGGAAAGCCTTATCTGCAAATGTGGAGAGGAGTGCAGGTAAATTGTCACAGTTTCCTTCCTATCCGTTACATATAGATCGGACGGCCTATATTGCAGGATGACAGGCACACCATCATCACCAACTCTGCTTTTTATTGAACCGAGACAAATCTAAAAAACCCAACTAAGCCAACCTCCCAGCATATCGCGCGGGAAAAGACCCGGCCGCGCCGTTTTAGTCGGGATTACCAGATTACTAGTAGTAGTATCGATGGATCGCGCGAAGCAACAATTTTGTTTTGAGGGGGTGAAGCACCTAGTTTAAAAGGAAAAAAGGTGGTACACTCACAGAACTCCTGTCGCAGTCGCATTGCACCCCACACACGTTCGGTCCTGCACACGGCTCACGCAAACGGAACGCGCTTCGGCTTGCGTCTTCACTAACACGTGGGACTGCACTTGAAGAAACCGACCATGCGCCAAACTCCCCACGCCCACCGCGCGAAAATCCTCCCCCCCCCCCCCACACACACAAAAATTTCCCCCAAATTCGATTCAACCGCCCTTCAGCCAAATATTCCCCAAACCCCCCTCCCCCCGTCCCCCCTCCACTCCATTCGCTCCGCCAAAGCCGCCCTCCATGCCGCGCCGATACGTCGGGACCGCGGTTCGTCGAGGGGACGCACGGTGATCCTCTCGCTCCCACAGTACGCTCTCGTAGACTGCCGTCCTCTAGCCGCGCCGCCACCTCTGGCTAAGTTCATGTGGAGGCGCACGGCGGTCAGCGCCGCCACCGCTGGCGACGTTCATGTGGAGACGCACGGCGGTCAGCTTATCCCATGGTACGCGCATTCTAGACTGAGGCCCCGTTCATGTCGGTGTAGCACTGAATGTTAGCTGATAGGCGCTATTAATCTCACTGTTTGCCGAAGTAGTTTACTGTCAATATGCTCTGCTTAAGAAGCTTCCTTTCCCTATTCTGCACTCAATCTGCTTAGCTGAGATGGCATGCCAAGGCCGATTAGTTGCTAAAATATCCTGCCATATATTTATTGTGACGTAGATTGCCATGGTCTAGTAGCCAATCTGTTAGGTGAAATAGCTCTACACCATTTTATACTCGATCTTTGTTGCTGCGATGGCCTTCGATAGTTCGATGGCTGTGTCCTCGGGCTCATTAACTGCTGAAACAGCCTGCCATTAATTTAGCACTCAAATCTGTTTGCTGAATTAGCTTTACATATATTTCGTTACTTAGATCTGCTCGTCCAAATATCTTGCCATAGCTTTAGACATCAACATAGGTATTTTTTTTCTGGATTTCATAAAAAAGCATATATGTTTTTCCTGTAATTCTAGTAGAATAACTAATTTGTATGTCTAATGATGGATAGGACTTGATAACTTCGCTCAAGATTCTCCGCTGCATATGTCGAGGGGTTGAAAACTTCATGAACTTTATCGAGCTGAGTACGGTGGTCCAAATCGATGTGCTCTGCCTGTAGCAGCTTGTATGAATTCAGTTACAAGACCCCAAATAACTGTGCAAAATCATCTACACTTGTATGGGATGTCGGTCACATATACTAGGTGGGTTCATCATGGTGAAGCTGTGAACGTCAATGTTATTGACTACGTGGAAGCAGCGGATCACCATCTTGATCTGCCTGATGCTCAGGTGGAAGAGGAGGAGGAGGTGGTGGTGGCGTAGCCAGTGAGTTTGACCAACATTGAAACAATGCTACAAAATGCTCGTGCATTCCGTGAACTTTCACCTTCAGAAGAAAAACGATGGGCCCGCATGTTGGAACAATGCAACGTTGCTGTCACACCAGGAAATAAGCTGTCAGTATTCTCAGCTATGGTCACCTTTCTTCAGGTGAAGACATCTGAGCGGATGACCAACAAATCATTCAATGCGATGTTGGATGCTTTCCGCAAATCTTTCCCAGATGCGTCTGAGCTGCCACACACCCACAGTAAAATGAAGAATTTCCTTCGTGCAGTTGGAATTGGATATGATATGATCCATGTTTGTAAGAATAATTGTGTTTTGTTCTGGAAGGATTATGCCAACTTAAGTGAATGCCCGAAATGCAAATCATCAAGATGGAAAGATGGTGATGCTGTGAAGAGGGTTCCTCATAATGTTCTAAGACTTTTTCCAATTACACCAAGATTGCAGAGGTTGTTTCATGATGCTGAAACAAGAGAGTATGTACTGTGGCATTCTAGGAACCCGGAGTACAGAGATCAGAATGTAATGAGCCATCCATCTCATGGTAGTGAGTGGAAAAGCTTCAATGATAAACACAAAGAGTTTGTCACTTGACCGAGAAACATTAGACTTGGCTTAGCTTCAGATGGATTTAACCCATTTGGCCACCAGAGCGCCACATATAGCATGTGGCCAGTGCTTGTTATCCCTTACAACATGCCTCCAAATGTCTGCACTAAAGAATCAAACTACATGATGGCCTTGCTCATCCCAGGTCCAAAAAGTCCTGGAAAGGATTTTGATTTGTTCATAGAGCCTCTTGTGGAGGAACTTCAACATCTATGGAAGGGTGTTCTCACTCGAGACCTATATAGCAGCCCACCAGCTAATTTCTTTCTGTGTGCTGTTGTAATTTGGTGCATCCATGATTATCCGGCTTTGGGCACTATGTCAGGGCGAACGACACGTGGTTACAATGCATGTGTTCGCTGTGATAGGAATCATTGTCATCGCAATACTTAGCAAGATCTGTTACATTGACACCGCTGCTTCCTTGCCAAGGACAAGCCGCATCCTAGAAAATACCGAAGACATGTGTTCAATGCAAAGCATGAAAACCGTGATGCGCCAAAGAGGCTCACCGCCGATGAGTTGCAAGTGGAATTAGAGAAGGTCAGGCATATTACACCAGGAAACCATCCTGGTAATGGTAGCGGGAAAAGGAAGCGTGGCACGGTAGAAGAGAGATTATTGTTTACCCGCAGGTCCACTTTGTGGGACTTGGAGTATTGGAAAGATTTGGATCTGCGGCATAATCTTGATGTGATGCACATCGAGAAAAATATATGTGACAGCATTATCGGCACACTTCTTAACATTGAAGGCAAGACGAAAGATACCTTAAAATCTAGGATTGGTTTGACACACCTCGGTATCAGAAAGGATTTGCAGGTTCAAGATGAAGGTAAACCACCGGATATGGCACCAGCTGTGTACGTCTTGGACAAGGTAAAAAGAAAAGAATTATGCGAGGTCCTGTCACGTGTGAGATTCCCACATGGATTTGCTTCCAACCCTGAAAGGAGAGTCAGTGCAGATGGAAACAAGGTACAAGGGTTGAAAACTCATGACTGCCATGTCCTACTTCAAAGGGTTTTACCTGTTATCCTTAGAGGATTGGGCCGCCCTGACTTATACAGAGCAGTTGCAGAGTTGGGACAATTCTTTAGGGAACTCTGCAGTAGAAATATCAGGATAGATGCTTTGGAGCATCTTAGAGACAAGATACCAACTATCCTATGCGACCTTGAGAAGATATATCCTCCAGCCTTCTTTGATGTGATGGTGCATTTGGTTGTTCATCTACCTAATGAGGCACTACTTATAGGTCCAGTACAATATGGCTGGATGTACCCTATTGAAAGGCGGCTAGGCACTTTCAAGGCCTATGTTAGGAACAGAGCTAGACTCGAGGGTTCCATTGCAAAGGCCTACATTGCTACAGAAGCGTTGACATTCTGCTCAAAATACATTGAAACAGCTGATCAGCTTAGCAAAGAGGTGGGTGAAGACAATCCCGGTCTCAATGTTTTCGATTATTCTGTTCGAGTTACAGGGAAGAGTCGACAAGAGGACAAACCTAAAGATTTGGACAAAATGGTTTGGTATGTGTTGAATAACTGTCCTAAGATACTACCTTATATCAAGTAAGTGCAGTACTACAGCTTATACATCGTAATCTACTAAACTTGCAGCACATTCTTATATATTTAGATGTTTGACGCGATCACTATGTTGTGCAGCATGTACAAAGAGGAGTTACTGCCGCAAAATCCAAGAAACATTGACAAACTGGTTATGGCAGGATTTGCGAAATGGTTCAAGAACCATGTAAGCTTTTGAAGTGCACTGTCAGTTTTTATAATATATTGAGTACATAAGATGATCAGCTTGTCTATTTTCTAACCATAGGTTAAGAAGATGCGGGAGGATGGGCAGGCAGTTGATGATGCCCTTTAGTCACAAGCAATGGGTCCTGATACTCGGGTAAGACATTATGAATCTTGCGTTGTTGGAGATGTGCGCTACAACACCCTTGCACGAGATGAAGGCAGGAAGACACAAAACAGTGCCATCATGAGCACGGATACGTATGACAAAGAGACAACTGAAATGTATGCTAACATAATAGACATTGTTCGGTTGCAGTATATCTCTAGTTTCGAGGATCATCAGTGTGTGGTTCTGTTGTGTTGTCATTGGTATAACCTGTTTTCCATGATCGCAAAACCCAGAGCTGATGATTATTACAAATCCATCGATGTCAAGGCGGCGTACCGGACTAACGAGCCTTTTATTTTGGCAAATCAAGCAACACAGATATTTTTCTTGGAAGACACATTTGCACGTAGCGATGACTGGAGAGTATTGCAAAGGTTTGAGCAGAGGAATTCGTTTAATGAAGTTGCACAACAAGATGATGCTTACATTGCCCCTGATGTACAAGATAACACAGATGTTCCTAATATCTTTGAGAACCATCACGTCAATGACGCCGGCGAATAGATTGCCTGTCGTGCTGTGGACATACAAGAGTTGATCAAGAAGAAGCCAACGTTCTAGGACGTTGAGGACGAAGAACAAGATGACACCATGGGGAATTACGATACAGACTGATACACATGGCGAAGATGTTGACGCTGCTACTGCGGATGATGATTACATTGCTTTTGTCGTATTTGCCTGTCAGAAGATGTTTTTTTATCTACTATGTGAAATTGTGTTTGCTATGACAACTAAAACCTGATGAACATGTTGTTTAGTATTTTGCTGTGAGAACATCACTTGTTATGTATGCTGATTTGTGTTTGGTGATTGTATGACAACTAAAACATGATGACATTGTTGTTTAGTTGTACTCATATTTGGTTCTGAAACTTGAATTGGATGACATAGTTTGCTGTTGGACTGCAATTTGCTCGACGTCTTCGAATGAGAACAAAGCTGACCCGACAGGGCCTCTGCTATCTATTTATTTATATGAGCAAAAGGGGATACCCCCTGATTTCCGTTAATAGAAATCATTAGATGTTCACAACACTACGCCCAGCCTGCTACACAAGTTTCATTCATTACTAGTTTCAGCAAAGTGCTCATGTCGTAGTCACTAAATACATCACGAGTGCTACATACACTGCAAATAAAGAGACAATCATCCTACAGAGCACATCGATTTTGCCCATTATCTTCACAAGCTCTTTCGTCTCCTCATTGCTGTCAAGGCCGTTCAGCAGCTGTTGCTTGGCCATGATCAGAGGAACTGCGTCTTTAACCTTATGCTCTGCATCTTCCTCTTCTGTAGTTCCTTCAGTTACTTGCCCAACACCCCAACCTACTGGTATTGGGATTCTTGGGCTAACCAAATAATCAGCGTAGTTGCATTCCCCCACATCAGCAACTTCCCAGAAATACAAATCAAACGAATCTTCCCTTCTCTGCACGAATCAAATTGGAAGATCATCAAACAAACTATTAAAAAAATCAGCAACTGAAAGCAACAGAACAACACTTAAACATATTATTACCCCATGATTCGGGCATTTGTAGAAGACTCGGCCAGGTTTGCGGATTGTGGTTGAGACGCGACGAATGACTCTGTGTGATTTGCAGCAGTGGCACCACACCAACGGCAGTGGGTTGCGATGAGCAATCGGCTGTGGTGCGCGTGTCGTCGGGGGTGTGATGAGACCCACAGGTGATGGTACGGGTGGCGACTTGGCGCATATCTGGTTGTTGCCTGCTGAAGAGCAGGTGGACGAGTAGCCAGCGGACATGGTTGCTGCGGCAAGAGCTTCTGATGCTAGGCAGAGTAAGTAGAGAAGAGGAGAAGCGAACGTTGGATATGTCAGTTTCATTACTTGCAGAGTAGCATAGCACCATATATAGTCATAGTCTATGTTTGGATTTGAACCAGCTACAGGAGCACGTCTTTCTTTTTTCTAAAACTCGGCAACGTCTTTTTACTGGTACACTAGCTCGTTCTCTATGCCTTCCCAAGTCTTTGATTTTCTTTCCCTTTTTTTGAGAGGAAGGACAAAATTGAGAGTTCCTCGGACTCGAACCCAAGACCTCTCGGTTGAAAACTAAGGGTGCTAGTCACTTATGTGGCGAACGTTCCCTGTGAGGAGGATGGCAGACGAACGCATTTTCCACGCAGTTTTCTTCCTATATATAAAAAAGTATGCTACTTGGTGTCCGCTTAGTCAAAAAACGATTGTGCCAACCTTGACCGTTCGATTGACATAATCAACGTCTATCACGTTTCTTTAGTCTCTTCTTCCTTGAGACGCCAAAGCCAAACCAGCGCCGGCGGGACCGCCTGCTCCCGCCTCCCACGGCTGGCTGTGATCTTCCCCGGCTCCTGTTCGTTCCCGTCCGAGGCCTCACCATCGCCCTTCAAGCCACGGGCTCGCCCCTCGGTGTTGTCAACATGGTCAACAACCGAGAGGAATAAGGAGATGACTGTACATGGTGAGGATGACAGTAGGGACCCAGGAGCGCGCGCAGTAATTTTGTTTTTTCGGGACGGAGAAGGGTATCAGTTGGGTTGTGCGGGACCCGTGGCCCGTCTAGCCCAGGCTTTTATTTCATATGTTTAGCACATGACCAGCCCAGTTTGCTTTTTTACTTTTTGAAAAATGGCTAGCCAGCTATTTTGTTTTTTCCAGAATAACCAACATAGGCCTACTTGCTTTTCTATGCCATGCTGGGCCAAAAATCTTTCAAGACGAGGAGGGATGCATTTTCCCAAACAATGGGCTATAAGTAATAAGAAATGGGCTATAAGTAATAATAAATGGGCTATAAGTAATAATAAATGGGCTGTAAAATGGAAAAAATACAACAAACAGGCAATTAGTTCCCAAATACTGTTTTCTTTCGGATTTTGATATTTTAAATTTCATTGTTTTCGTGCGGGTAAAATTTCATTGAATTTAAATTAAGGTATATTTAGATTTAAAATTAATTTGAATCTGGCTAGAAATTTCGGGTTGTATGCTGTTTGGGATAGATTTGGAGGCTGACTTGTGGGTCTACTAGGTTGACATGTACTTTGGCTTTGTCAACTTAGTCCACAAATGATTCTAGCAGCAGTGACCGTTGGATGTTAATCCAACGGCCGTGTTGCTTCTTCAATACCTGATCTTCCTGCTCCAGCCGCCCAAACCAGCTCCGATGGGACTGCCTGCTCCCGCCTCCCGTGGTTGGTTGTGCTGCCGCACAGGCCGCACTGCCCCACCCTACTTCATTGCTGGCCAGGCCATTCCTCTACTCACCCACACCTCCTGTTATTTTCGGGCGACGGCAGCCGGACCAGTAAACCCTCGTACTCCCCACCATGTGGGAAACCATTGCCGAGTCTTCCCTGGCTCCATGTTGTTCCCTTCCTAGGCCTCGCCGTCGTCCACCACCATGGTGCTCTCGGCGCGGCCTGGTCAACGTGGTCAACGAACGACATCCATCAGCCGTGGACTATACGCGCAAAATAATGATTCCTCCACCTGACAGCTGGGACCCACCAGAAGGGCCTCTGTTTTTCGCGAAAAAAATGTTCCCCCCGCTGACATGTCGGACCCACCAGCTATATCTTCGCACGCAAGGAAGTGCCTCCTTATTACGCACAAAAAATGAATACCCACCCTGCTAGATGGGACCCACCATACCGAGGATGACTTAGGGCCAACTAAGTTGACGGGGACGGAGGGCTTTGTCAACTTAGTCAATATGAACGATTCTAGCTCCAGTGACCGTATGATGTCCATCCAACGGCCATAGTGCTTCTTCAACCTCTGGTCTTCTTGCTCCAGCCACCCAAAGCAGCGTCGGTTGTGCCGCATGCTCCTGCCTCTCGTGGCCGGCTGTGATGCCGCAGAGGCCTCACCGCCCCCTACTACTCCCACCGCTGGCCCAGGGTATCACTCTACTCACCCACACCCCCTGTTATTCTACGGCGACGGCAGCCTCACGCCGCATGCCAACCAAAGAACCTCATACTCCTCTCCGCTGGCTACCACCGCTGCGTTTTCCCGGCTCCGCCGTCCCTTCCTAGGCCTCGGCGTCGTCCGCACCAATCGACACAGTGCTCTCGGCGCGGCGTGGTCAACGTGGTCAATGACCGACTTCCATCGGAAGAGTATCAGACGTGGAGAGGTCGATACTGGGTCAGCGGCCGCAAGGAAGTGCCTCCTTATTACGCGCAAAATAATTATTCCTCCACCTGACAGCAGGGACCCACCGGACGGGCCACCTTATTTCGCGAAAAAAAACATTTCCCCCCTGACTGCTGGGACCCACCGGACGGGCCAGCGTATTTTGCGAAAAAAACATTCCCCATGCTGTTAGCTCGGACCCATCGGAACTGCCTCCTTATTACGCACAAAAAAATGAATACTCCCCTTGCTAGCTGGGACCCACCATGGTGGGAGGCTGACTTCTGGGCCTACTAAGTTGACTGGGATAGGGGCCTTTGTCAACTTTAGTCAATATGAACGATTCTAGCTCCAAAGGACTGTCGATGTCCATCCAACGGCCGTAGTGCTTCTTCAACCTCTGGTCTTCTTGCTCCACCGCACAAAGCAGCGCCCGGTCGTGTCAAGATGCTCCTGCCTCCCGTGGTCGGCTTATGCTGCCGCTGAGGCCTCACCGCCCCCTACTATTCCCACCGCTGGCTAGGCCCTGCGGCGACGGCAGCCTCACACCGCAGCCGAACCAGTGAACCCTCATACTCCTCTCCGCGCAGGCTTCCACTACCGTGTCTTCCCCGGCTCCCCGTTGTCCCCTTCCTAGGCCTCGCCGTCATCCACCGCCCTGGTGCTCTCGGCGCAGCATGGTCAACGTGGTCAAGGAATGACTTCCATCGGACCTGGACTGTACATGGAGAGGCTGACAGCTGGGTCCACGGTTGCAGCAAGGAAGTGACTCCTTATTACGCGGAAAATAATGATTCCTCCACCTGACAGTTGGGACCCACCAGACGGGCCACTGTATTTCGTGAAAAAAACGTTTCCCCCTGACTGCTGGGACCCACCACCTACATCTTCGCACGCAAGAAAGTGCGTCCGGGCAAAAAAACAAAACGATTCGCCCCCCTGACCGCTGGGACCCACCAGCGACACCTTCGCACGCAAGGAAGTGTGTCCGAGCAAAAAAAAGATTCGCCCCCCTGACTGCTGGGACCCACCAGCTATATCTTCGCACACAAGGAAGTGCGTCCGGGCAATAAAAAACAAAATGATTCGCCCCCCTAACTGCTGGGACCCACCAGCTACATCTTCGCACGCAAGGAAGTGCCTGACAGTCGGGACCCACCTGGTCGAAGCGTACGTAGCGTTGACATTCTGGTCACGAACGTGTACGTACATACTGGTCGATGTAAAGGCGCGCACGTGTCGTAGATGTAGAGGCACGCATGTGTCGTAGTAGAGGCGCGCACGTAGCATGTACACGTACGTACAGCGGCGAGGGTGCAAGAAAGAAAATACGGCCACGTGCGTACATACGGGCAGGGTCTCGAATGCCTACTTGCGCATACGTACATGGCTGGGTCGAAACGGAGAAACAGCGTTGTCGTCGTGTTCATGGGGAGGCAACGGAATGCGTCGTGTTCATCGAGAGGCAACAGAACGCGTGGGAGCCAAACGGCTGGGTCAGAATGGAATGTGTGGTCGTGTTCATCGGGAGGGCTTGGATGGAACAGGCGATGGAAACGAGGCCTGGCGTACCGCACAACGGAGGAAACAGCCTTGTGTTTGACCGGCCACGTTCGAAACAGGATCCTGTTCATCGGGAGGGGTCTGGCGTACTGCAAAACGGAGGAAACGGACCTCCTACGGTCGAAACGGGGTCCTGTTGATCGGGAGGGGCCTGGCGTACCGCAAAACAGAGGAAACGGCCTCCTACGGTCGAAACGGGGGTCCTGTTGATCGGGAGGGGTGTGGCGTACCGCAAAACGGACGAAACGGACTTGTGTTGGAGCGCTACGGTCAAACGGGAGGAGGGCGTGGCGCATCGCAAACAGACTCCACGGGATACTGTTCATCTCCACCGCCGACGCCCTCCACCTCCACTGCCACCGTCGACCTCCTCCACCTCCATGGGCTCCTGCTCATCCAGCCTCCACCGTGTGCTACTCCACCGGCTACTATTCAACCACCCTCCACGGGCACCCTCCACCGCTTCATCGCTCATCCAGCCCTCCACACCATGGGGTCCTGTTCAACCACCCGTCCACGGCCACCCCTCCACCATCTACTGTTCATCCAGCCCTTCACACCACGGGTTCCTGTTCATCCAACGCAACCGCTCACTGTTCATCCAAACCCCCCTGCAACACTCACTGTTCATCCTAGAGGCAGCATCGATCGGCTTCAGTTAGCAGTAGTAGCGAAGGAATCGCTGCATCGGGTTCAGTTAATAGCCATCGATCGATCGCTCGGGTTCAGTAACATGTAGCCTACAGTGCAATCGCTCGGGTTCAGTTAGAGCCCAACGCCTTGCTCGGGTTCAGTTAGAGCCAACGCCTCGCACACACGCGCGTACCTGTACAAGAGAAACACGCATCGCTCTCCCACCGTAACCGGCAACGCCCCAAAATTTTCCTCCCCCTCGCTTCTACCACGGTTTTTTCCATCATGGACGGCCCAAAGAATGTCATGCAGCTGCGTCTCCGTCCCGCCCAGGACGAAAAGCCCATTTTCTGTCACGATTTTTTGTCATAGAAGTAGGAGCCCACCACATCTATGATGATACCAGGTTTTGTCACAATTATCATCATAGAAGTGTCATATGTATGACAGAAAAAAATTTGTTCGGCCCAAAATGTCACGGATGTGTCTTTTTTTTTGTAGTGTTAACGTTCGATGACGATTGGTATTATGAGTTTATGTGTTTTGATCTACTGAGGGTAGTTCGGATTCCCGGATGTGATCACAGACATGACGAGGAGTCTTGAAATGGTCGAGACATAAAGTTTGATATATTGGACGGTTATATTCGGACACCGTAAGTGTTTCGGGTGATTTCGGAGAAAACCGGAGTGCCGGAGGGGTTATCGGAACACCCCGGGGAAGTATTGGGCCTTAGTGGGCCTTAGGGGAGAGAGAGGGCAGTAGCCCAGGAGGTGGCGCCCCTCCCCCCAAGGGGAATTGGACTAGGGGAGGGGGCGCAGCCCCTCTTTCCCTCTCCCTCTCCCTCTCCTTCCTTCCCCTCCCCCCTCCTAGTTGGACTAGGAAAGGAGGAGTCCTACTCCTACTAGGGGGAGGAATCCTCCCCTCCTTGGCGCGCCCAAGGGCCGGCTGGCCTCCCCCTTGCTCCTTTATATAGGGGGACAGGGGCATTCTAGAACACACAAGTTGACATTGTTTAGCCGTGTGCGGTGGCCCCCTCCACAGTTACACACCTCGGTCATATTGTCGTAGTGCTTAGGCGAAGCCCTGCGCCGGTAACTTCGTCATCACCATCACCACGCTGTCGTGCTGACAAAACTCTCCCTCGGCCTCAACTGGATCATGAGTACGAGGGACGTCCCCAAGCTGAACGTGTGCTGAACGCGGAGGTGCCGTACGTTTGGTGCTAAGATCGGTCGGATCATGAAAAAGTACGACTACATCAACCGCGTTGTCATAACGCTTCCACTTTCGGTCTACGAGGGTACGTGGACACACTCTCCCCTCTCATTGCTATGCATCACGTAGATAGATCTTGCGTGATCATATGAATTTTTTTGAAATTACCGCGTTCCCCAACACACCTATGTGCAAAGCACGTCGGTAGAACCAGTCTTGCGTAAGCGTACGCATAATGCCGGTCTGAGCCGCTTCATCCAACAATACCGCCTAATCAAAGTATGACATGCTGGTAAGAAGTATGGCTATTATCACCCACAACTCTTTTTGTTCTACTCGTGCATATAACATCTACGCATAGACCTGGCTCGGATGCCACTGTTGGGGAACACAGTAATTTCAAAAAAAATTCCTACGATCACGCAAGATCTATCTCTAGGTGATGCATAGCAACGAGAGGGGAGAGTGTTGTCTATGTACCCTCGTAGACCGAAAGTGGAAGCGTTATGTAATGCGGTTGATGTAGTCGAACGTCTTCGCGATCCAACCGATCAAGTACCGAACGCACGGCACCTCAGCGATCTGCAAACGTTCAGCTCGGTGACGTCCCTCGAACTCTAGATCCAGCTGAGGCCGAGGGAGAGTTCCATCAGCACGATGGCGTGGTGACGGTGATGATGAAGTTACCGGAGCAGGGCTTCGCCTAAGCACTACGACAATATGATCGAGGTGTAAAGCTGTGGAGGGGGCACCGCACATGGCTAAGAGATTGTCTGTTGTGCCTTTGGGGTGCCCCCTGCCCCCGTATATAAAGGAGGGGAGGAGGAGGCCGGACAACAAGGGGCGCGCCAGGGAGAGGGGAGTGACTCCTAGTAGGATTCGGCCCCACACTTTTTTCCTTCTACCGGAGGGGGAAAAGGCGAAGGAGAGGGAGTAGGAGGAGGAAAGGGGGTTGGCGCCCCCTTCCCAAGTCCAATTCGGCCTCCTGCCTAAGGAGGGGCGCACCAGCCCCTTTTGGGCTGGTGTGATTCCCTCTTATGGCCCATAAGGCCCATAACTTCTCCTGGGGGGGGGGGGGTCCGGTAACCTCCCCGTACTCCGAAAAAATGCCCGAACCACTCGGAACCATTCCGATGTCGAAATGCAACCTCCCAATATATGAATCTTTATGTCTTGGCCATTTTGAGACTCCTTGTCACATCCGTCATCTCATCTGGGACTCTGAACAAACTTCGGTCATCAAATCACATAACTCATAATGCAAATCGTCATCGAACGTTAAGCGTGCGGACCCTACGGGTCCGAGAACTATGTAGACATGACCAAGACACATCTCCGGTAAATAACCAATAACGGAACCTGGATGCTCATATTGGCCCCTACATATTCTACGAAAATCTTTATCGGTCAAACCGCATAACAACATACGTTGTTCCTTTTGTCATGGGTATGTTACTTGCCCGCGATTCGATCATCGGTATCATCAAACCTAGTTCAATCTCGTTACCGGCAAGTCTCTTTACTCGTTCCGTAATACTTCATCCCGCAACTAACTCATAATTCACAATGCTTGCAAGGCTTATAGTGATGAGTATTACCGAGAGGGCCCAGAGATACCTCTCCGAAACACGGAGTGACAAATCCTAATCCCGATCTATGCTAACCCAACAAACACCTTCGGAGACACCTGTAGAGCACCATTATAATCACCCATTTACGTTGTGACGTTTGGTAGCACACAAAGTGTTCCTCCGGTATTCAGGAGTTGCACAATCTCATAGTCTGAGGAACATGTATAAGTCATGAAGAGAGCACTAGCAATGAAACTGTAACGATCATAATGCTAAGCTAACGGATGGGTCATGTCCATCACATCATTCTCCTAATGATGTGATCTCGTTCATCAAATGACAGCACATGTCTATGGTCAGGAAACATAATCATCTTTGATTAACGAGCTAGTCAAGTAGAGGCATACTAGGGACTATATGTTTTGTCTATGTATTCACACATGTACTAAGTTTCCGGTTAATACAATTCTAGCATGAATAATAAACATTTATCATGAATTAAGGAAATAAATAATAACTTTATTATTGCCTCTTGGGTATATTTCCTTCAAAAATTTGGTTCACTCTTCCACTCAAAGAAAAAAAATGCTTCACTCAAGGGAAAAAAAATCACAGACTAAGTTTTTATAAGCGTGTGCCGCTCGGCACGTGCTTGGCAGCCTTTGCAAAGATGCACTTGTCATTGCCACATGTCCCTGCCGA
The DNA here is from genome assembly GCA_021437245.1 of Aegilops speltoides. Classification (NCBI taxonomy): domain Eukaryota; kingdom Viridiplantae; phylum Streptophyta; class Magnoliopsida; order Poales; family Poaceae; genus Aegilops; species Aegilops speltoides. Next base: position 11,494,543 of record CM038145.1, read on the forward strand.
CCTAGTGCTTGCGGAGGCCTAGGCATTGGAAAAGGTTGAAGACGACTGTCGGTGTCAAAACCGGCGGATCTCGGGTAGGGGGTCCCGAACTATGCGTCTAGGCGGATGGTAACAAGAGACGAGGGACACAATGTTTTTACCTAGGTTCGGGCCCTCTTGATGGAGGTAAAACCCTACGTCCTGCTTGATTAATATTGATGATATGGGTAGTACAAGAGTAGATCTACCACGAGATCAAGGAGGTTAAACCCTAGAAGCTAGCCTATGGTATGATTGTTGAGATGTATGTTGTCCTACGGACTAAAGCCCTCCGGTTTATATAGACACCGGAGAGGGCTAGGGTTACAGTAGTCGGTTACAATGGTAGGAGATCTACATATCCGTATTGCCAAGCTTGCCTTCCACGCCAAGGAAAGTACCATCCGGACACGGGCGGAGTCTTCAATCTTCTATCTTCGTAGTCTGCAGGAGTCCGGGATATTGGTAGTCCGCTATCCGGACACCCCTAGTCCAGACTCCTCAAGAGTAGCCTGAACCGGTCTTCAATGACGATAAGTCCGGCGTGCATAATGTTCGGCATTGCAAGGCGGGTTCCTCCCTTGAATAATCCGGAAAAGATAATGAACACCAGGATAGTGTCCGGCTCTGCAAAAATAATTTCCACATTCCATCGTAGAGAGAATGAAATATACACTTAGCTCAATCTGCTGACGTATTATGCGGCGTGTCAACACACCGCAACCAAGCCTTTGTTTGAATTACTAACCACCTCAGACGCTTAGCGGCGGTTTCTTGGCACGCCTGTCAAGCGAGACCGTGTTCCCTTATTCAGGATTCTCATCAATACGTGCGTGGGTAACCCAACCGCGCCATTGATGGTGGCGCTTGGGAGATAAGCGAGTTTTACCAGGCCGGTGGGGGACGCATAGTTTTGTCCGCCTATATATAAGGGATAAGGCTTTACCTTCTCACCTACGCCTTCTTCCTCCTTTCCTCATCCATCCCTGCGAACTCAAGCTCCAACGCCCAAGCTCGCGCATCTCGCCTCGACCTTCTCCGAATATGTCCGGAGCGGGAGGTAAATGGTTGGCCTCCACCGCTAAGGAGGAGGACATCACCAAGCTCCGCGACGCCGGATACCTTTCCGGCGATGTTGCGCATCGGCTACCCGATGAGGGGCAGCTCATCCCTACCCCCGGGCCTCATGAGAGGGTCGTCTTCCTCCCCCACTTCCTCCGCGGACTGGGCTTTCTGCTCGATCCATTTGTCCGGGGGCTCATGTTTTACTACAGCCTGTATTTCCACGATCTGGTGCCGAACTTCATCCTCAACATCTCGGCGTTTATCGTCGTGTGCGAGGCCTTTCTCTGCATCCAGCCCCACTTCGGCCTGTGGCTCAAGACCTTCAACGTCAAGCCGAAGGTTGTGAAGGGGATGCAAGCGGAATGCGGAGGCGCCATGTTGGGCAAATTGCTCCACGTCCCTTGGCTAGAAGGGACCTTCGTGGACTCCGTCAAGGGGTGGCAATCGGGGTGGTTCTACATCACCGAGCCATGCAAACCCACATGGGCGGCGGCCCCCGAGTTTAGATCTGGAATCCCCACGCAACTCACCTCCTGGAAAGAGAAGGGCTTGCAGTGGGGCAGTCCGGTGGAGGTGACGGGACTCCGAGCCTGCATCAAGAAGATGGTGAGCAATAGGCTCCGGCTCGTCGACGTGGTCCAAGTCATGCTCCTCCGGCGGATTCTCCCATGCCAGGAACGGGCATTCAATTTGTGGGAGTTCAATCAGGAACAGCACCAGACGCTAAGCGGGCTCTTCGATACAATACACGAAGGTGCCTGGAGGGTGCTGTTCAAGGGCGCCGAAGCCCCCGCATTCGTGACCGAAGACCGCGGATTCAGCTCGCAGTCTCCGACTGATGAGGTAAGTGATTCAACCCCATTACGGGACACTTGTGGTAATTAGATTGACTCTAGTGAGGTTTTAATCTGCCTCTTCCTTTGACAGGAATGGATGGAGAAGGCCAAGCTGCTCATCAGCCCGGCTCCCATGCCGAAGACCAGTGGACACCGCTTAGCGGGTTGCTGGTTTCGGCACCGCACGTGGTGCCGGAGAAGAAGGCCAAGAAGGTGGCCGCGGGGACTCGAAAGAGTTCCCGCCATCAGGCGTCTGACGACGACGTGGACTCCTCCCCTGAAGACGAGGAGGAGGAGGAGTACTCTCTCCCAGAGGAGGGAGAGAAGAAAAGGAAGGCTTCCCCAATAGGGGAGGCCGAAGGGTCCAAGAGGGGGAGAACTATCCCCCCGGACAGTTTCGCCAACACCAGCGTTGGCGAGGATGAGTGGCCTCCAAGGGCCAGGCGTCCGGCGAGATCGTAAGTATCCGGATCCTTGATATGCAATATCTTTTATGTCACGTAGTGTCCTTCTAACGCTGTATTCTGTCCGTAGTCCGGCCGATGACGATCTCCCCGCTTCATCAAGCGGGTCATTGGCCCCGTCGGATGTGGACTCACTTCCGACCGCCACTACCCCCCGAGGCGAAGACGCCGAGGTGGGATCCCAAAGAGGGACCCATCAAGAGGAGGTTCCGGAGGCGCCGTCAGGCAGCCTCCCGGACTTTGCGCCGGACTCTACATCGGGACCCGCAGTGGTTCCAGAGTCCGGCAAACGGCCCCTTCGAAAGAAGGGCAAGACCGTGACACCGGCAGCCTCCGTCCAACCGGAGGCGCCGGATAACCTGTTGGAGGCGCTTAAAGGCGCTTCCATCGAGGAAGAACACCGCACCATCATGGGTGCGGTGATTGAGAAGGTTCAGCTCGCCAAGAGCGGGCTGGCCAAAGCCTGCAGCAGCCTTCTAACAGGCTTTGAGGTAAGAAGTTAAAATTATGTAATGTAATACCGCATAGACAAGAGCCTCGATGCTTAGTTTGGCTCGAAAGAAAAGCCGGACCGAGGATCTAACAAGATATACGCAGGTTGCCTAAAATATGTCAATATGGGTTTGCAGTGTTACGCTGGCGACCTCACCGCATTAACGGCGGAGGTCGGCGTTGAAATAGGATCTCGAGCGGTCCGGGCAAGAGCTCGGCCATGCAAAGAAGCAGCTCGAGGAGAAAGAAGGTGAGTAACACCTCTTTGAATAAGTACCTTACAGAAAAGGATTTTGGTTGCAAATAAGATTAACAAGGATAACATGTGTATTGCAGGGGCCACTAATGAGGTGGCAGCCCTGAAGGATGCCGTGTCCGCGGCTGAACACAATGCGGCCACGGAACGGGCTGAGCGAGAAAAGCAAGAGGCACTAGTGGCGGAAGTTCGGCAAGAGCTCCAAGCTCTCATGAAAAAGCATGAGAGTTTGGAGCGTGACTCCAAGACTCGAGAGTCCGAGCTTGCCTTGGCTCTCGAAAGTGCCAAGTCCGCCAAGGCCGAGGCCCAGAAGGCCCTTCCGAAGGTTGAGGACATAAAGAAGATAGCGGCGGGTAAGGCCTTTTTCATGCAAAGCAGGCATGTTAATGTGAATTACCGGATACTTACCCAAATTCGAGCTCTCGTATGCTTGCGGATCTGCCGCGTGGTCGTCGATGCCCCCACATTCTATCGTGGCGAGGAGGGAGCTCGACAGAGAAGGTCTTCGGTCTCGGTAGATGCTTGAGGCCGCCATCCGTGCCCCCAAGCGACCAGTGAAGCAGCTGGTCGAACTCCTAAGGTAGCCGAGGAGGCCATGAAGGGTCAGATAGTCCGGCTATGGCTCGACAGGCCATGCCCGAAGCTACTTTGGCCTCGTCCGGCGGCTGGTGGATGCATGCCCAAGGCTGGATGTAGTCAAGCGCTCCGCCTGTATTGAAGGCGCTCGTCGGGCCCTTGCCCGCATAAAGGTGCAATGGGGCAAGCTGGATGCGGAGAAGCTTCTCACGGACCCACCGCCGCCGGGCAAGGAGCATCGCACGTCGGAGCGGTATTATAAAGTTGTCCTGAAGGGAGCCTGCGATATTGCAGATGAGTGCTCCCGGAATGTAATTTTTGAGTGAACTCGATGTGTGTTTATCCTATGCGCTAAAAACTTCGTTTATATGCGCCATGAGAAACGCTTGTTTAATTTAAAATATTACCTTCTGTGCGGCCGTTTGTTAAATCTGAGAGATGGCAAGTCGTTGGCTTCAGCCCCCAAGCCACAAGTGCTGGGGTGTTCGGTGATAAACTTGAGCACTCTTGTTCCCATTTTTGGGTCCATCTAGCGAGGCGCTCAACACGACGAACAAGGCAACCGGACTTATAATGCTTGAACACTCTCGCTTAGCCATAGAATTCTATAATTTTAAATTTCGGCGAAGCCCCTGGTATTCGGAAGACCGAATCCGGGGCGCTATCCACACCTTCATCGGACATTATCCGGAACTTCGCTCAAAGCGGCGTGAGTATTTAAGGACCCGAAGAACCTCTTGAACAGCGACTCAGTCTCGCCTTATCATGCCGGTCCAGTTTTAGCTTTCTCATCGAGGCGTTAACCTGCTCAACCGGGCGCAATCGCAGTGGTTCTCCCAAGCTACCTTAGCCGACGGAACGGAACGTAAGGCACCAAAACATGGGAGCCGGGCAAACCCAACTATTGACCCAAGACATGATTCGAGCCGATTCATATAATGCTATAAGTTCGGGTGCCGACTTGTGAAAGTGTTCGGACTTTATCACACCATAATCTGGGGAACAGAAGCCCCTGGCGTATTTGGCCGTACCAAAATATACGGGTGCAAGATGTCATATAATGAACATATATATAAAATATAATGCATTTGAAAAAAAGAGGTGCTGCATTATTTATGAAAGAAACTCTGCTAGTAGAGCGGACTGATACAAATAGTGCGGTAAGCAAGGGATTTGGACTAAATAAACATGTCCCCCTCCAGGGATGATCTACAGACTTGGTGTATATAATTGAATGTAATGCTCGTATGAGACCACCTGGGTGTTCGCCGCGGCCTTCTTTAGTCCCTGACTGTTGTATCATGAGTTCGGCAAGTTCGCCGTCGGACAGGGCTTCTGGTTAACAGAGTCCTATGTACATAAAAGAAGAAAATATAAAATTAAAAAGAAAGGGGGCACTCGCGTGAGCCCCTGGTGTGGTCGAGCCGCACTCTAGGTCCATTGTGATCATGCCCCTTTCCCTGCGCCCATGGTATCTCCAAAACGTAATGATGTACGCGGAGTGTTATTCTTGCGATCATGCACGGGCGAGGGCTGGGGCCGCATTGCTACGCGTGCTCCGATGGCGCCAGGTGGTCTTGGTTGGCATTGCTCCGGGCGCGCTTTGCTGTATCCGGCTTTCTAACTGCCGGACTTGAGAATTGCCTGAGAAGGCTGCTCAGATTTCGCCGCGAGAGCCGTATGTTCCTCCGCACGAGGGAGCGCCTTATTTCCATTGACCGTGATGACTCCACGAGGGCCTGGCATCTTGAGCTTTAGGTATGCATAATGCGGCACCGCGTTGAATTTTGCAAACGCGGTTCGTCCGAGCAGAGCGTGATAGCCGCTACGGAACGGGACTATATCAAGATTAACTCTTCACTTCGAAATTATCCGGGATCCAAGACCACTTCCAGCAGGACCGAGCCTGTCCAGTTGGCCTCCACTCCTGGAATGACACCTTTAAAGGTTGTCTTTGTAGGTTTAATCCTTGATGGGTCTATGCCCATTTTGCGCCTTGTATCCCGATAAAGCAGGTTCAGGCTGCTACCTCCGTCCCATCGTGACTCTTGTGAGGTGAAATCCATCGACGATTGGGTCTAAAACCACGCGGCGAATCCGCCATGGCGTATGCTGGTCGGATGGTCTCTTCGATCGAAAGTGATCGGACAGAGGACCATGGATTGAACTTTGGGGCGATCGCTCCATCGCATAGACGCCCGTGAGTCTTGCGCTTCCTCTCCTCTTGGGTATATGGGTCGCGATATCATATTCACCATCCGCACTTGTGGGGGGAAACCCTTCTGTCCTCTATTGTTCGGCGGCCGGGTCTCTTCCTCGTCATCGCTATTTAGCCCCTTGTCATTGTTTTCGGCAATTAACTTGCCAGCCTGCTTGAACACCCAACAATCTCTATTGGTGTGATTAGCTGGCTTTTTGGAGGTGCCATGTATCTGGCATAAGCGGTCGAGTATTCGGTCCAAATTGGACGGACCCGGAGTGGTTCTTTAAATGGCTTCTTCCGCGACCGGTTTGAGCTCGAATCCGGCATTGACTGCCAGATCCTCTTTATCGTCGCCGTTGATGCGGCGCTTGTTTTTGATTCGGCGTGACCTGCCGTTGTTGTCCTTAGTATCCGGACTGCCAGAATTTTTACGAAGATTGTTACTACGGGCTAGCCAGCTGTCCTCTCCCGCACAAAAGCGGGTCATTAACGATGTGAGGGCTGCCATGGATTTCGGCTTTTCCTGCCCTAGGTGCCGGGCTAGCCATTCGTCCCGGATGTTATGTTTGAAGGCTGCAAGGGCCTCCGCATCCGGACAGTCGACGATTTGATTTTTCTTCGTCAAGAACCGTGTCCAGAATTTTCTGGCCGATTCGTCTGGCTGCTGAATGATGTGGCTTAAGTCATCGGCGTCTGGTGGTCGCACATATGTGCCTTGGAAGTTATCAAGGAATGCGGCCTCCAGGTCTTCCCAACATCCAATTGACTCTGCGGGCAAGCTGTTAAGCCAATGCCGAGCTGGTCCTTTAAGCTTGAGTGGGAGGTACTTGATGGCGTAGATCATCGCCATGGGCCATATGGATGTGGAGAAGATAGTCTTCATCCACACCGCTGGGTCTGTTGTGCCATCGTAAGATTCGATGTTTACGGGTTTAAACCCTTCAGGATCGATGATCCATTACTTCGCCGATGAAGCATAACGGGTGTCTGGCGCGCTCAGATTGAGCGATATCGCGCGCAGCTCGAGGGAGCGCTGCTCGCTGTGTTCGCCCGCCAGGTTATTGTATCCGCACGACGGTATTAAATGCGTGGGTCGTGGGGTGCCCACGACATCCGTAGATGGATCTGGATTGCTTTGCCATGTCCTCCAGTATGTCTCGCAAGTCCGGCGCGTTCCCTCTTGGCTTCATACTTTTGGAGCGATGCCGGGGTACAGTCTTGGCTGGGGGGCTGGATGCCTCTCTGTCACGACCACGGGGTGGTCGGTCAGCCATGTCGTGCGCTGGTGATGAAGGTATGTATGCTTCCTCCTCTAATCGGGGGAGCAGCTTGCATCTTGGGTAACTTTTGGAGGGACGTTCGAGTTTATACTCTTCGGCCGCGAGGACCTCGGTCCATCGATCGCCCAGCAGGTCCCGATCAGCTTGAAGCTGCCGCTGCTTTTTCTTTAGGCTGTTTGCTTTGGCGATAAGCCTGCGCTTGAAGCGCTCTTGTTCGACGGGATCTCGTGCACGATTTAATTCGTCGTTGAGGCTTGCTTCATCTTCGAGGGAGGCATATAGTTATCATCCTCAACCCCTCGCCGCCGCCTCTCGTGGGGGCTTGTTTACGATCCTCCGCGCCGAGTCCCGCAGGAGGGGATTGTCTTCGGCGCTCTCGAGTGTTATTGTCTCTGTGCGGAATCTCCATTCTTGTTGTGGCGGATTTAGAGCGGCGCCACGACGCCGGCGTTTGGGCTGCTTCTTTAAAGAGTCTCCCTCCGCGCTTCTTCATCATCCCTTCTTTTGGGGTATCCACCATGTACACGCTATATGACGAGGTGGCCTTCCAGTGCCTCTGTGGCGCTGGTTCTGTTCGTCTCAAAGATCATCGCCCATAGCGTCGATGTCTTCGAAGTCGTAGTCTAGCATGTCGGTTAAATCTCGGCAGGGCTACAAAGTGGGTGGTGGGTGGGCTCTGAATTTCTTCGTTGTCCGACTCCAACCATCCCGCCATAGTCCGCCAGACTCTCCGATAACGAGAGATGCTTTAATGAGTTTAGGATATCGCCGAAAGGCGAGTGTTGGAATATGTCCGCGGCGGTGAATTCCATAACCGGCGCCCAATCCGGACCGATTGGTAGGGGCGCGGGAGGTTCGGAGTCCGGCGAGGAGTCCGGCGCCTCGGAATCACGAGTCTCGCAGGGGACAAGGTCAGTGTTCGGCTCCATCGCCGTGGATGTTGAAGCCCCCGGGGCGGCGTCTATCCACCGACCCTCGATCTGGGCGATCGGCTCCGGGCTAATAGCCGAAGCGGATCCGAGTGCGGCCACCAAGGCACTGTCCGGCGGCAGAGCTAGATCGTGCCCATCGTCACAGTGCGGCGCGCTTGGCTGTGGCTTGAGTCCGTCGAAGATCAAGTCTCCGTGGTCATCGGCCGTGAAGCTTAGGCTTCAAAATCTGACCTGACGGCCAGGGGCGTAGCTTTCGATCTGCTCCAGATGGCCAAGTGAATTGGCCCGTAGTGCAAAGCCGCCGAATACGAAGATCTGTCCGGAGAGAAAAGTCTCACCCTGGACAACGTTGCTGGTTGAAGATGCCATCGAGCCTATCGGTGACGACACAGAGGAACTCTCAATGAAAGCACCAATGTCGGTGTCAAAACCGGCGGATCTCGGGTAGGGGGTCCCAAACTGTGCGTCTAGGCGGATGGTAACAAGAGACGAGGGACACAATGTTTTTACCCAGGTTCGGGCCCTCTTGATGGAGGTAAAACCCTACGTCCTGCTTGATTAATATTGATGATATGGGTAGTACAAGAGTAGATCTACAACGAGATCAAGGAGGCTAAACCCTAGAAGCTAGCCTATGGTATGATTGTTGAGATGTATGTTGTCCTACGGACTAAAGCCCTCCGGTTTATATAGACACCGGAGAGGGCTAGGGTTACACGTAGTCGGTTACAATGGTAGGAGATCTACATATCCAGATTGCCAAGCTTGCCTTCCACGCCAAGGAAAGTACCATCCGGACACAAGCGGAGTCTTCAATCTTCTATCTTCGTAGTCCGGGAGTCCGGGATATTGATAGTCCGCTATCCGGACACCCCTAGTCCAGACTCCTCAAGAGCCCCTGAACCGGTCTTCAATGACGATAAGTCCGGCGTGCATAATGTTCGGCATTGCAAGGCGGGTTCCTCCCTTGAATAATCCGGAAAAGATAATGAACACCAGGATAGTGTCCGGCTCTGCAAAATAATTTCCACATTCCATCGTTGAGAGAATGAAATATACACTTAGCTCAATCTGCTGACGTATTATGCGACGTGTCAACACACCGCAACCAAGCCTTTGTTTGAATTACTAACCACCTCAGCACGTTTAGCGAAGCGGTTTCCTTGGCAGGTCCTGTCGAAGCAGAGATCGTGTTCCCCTTATTCCGGGATTCTCATCAATACGTGCGTGGGTAACCCAACCGCGCCATTGATGGTGGCGCTTGGGAGATAAGCGAGTTTTACCAGGCCGGTGGGGGACGCATAGTTTTGTCCGCCTATATATAAGGGATAAGGCTTTACCTTCTCACCTTTTTCTTTTTCCATTGCTTTTTATTACCTTTTTCTTTCTTTCTACTTTTTTGTTTTTATTTTAGGTTATGTTTATTTTTCTTTCATTCCTTCTCTTTTGTGCGACCATCTTTTTAAATTATAACATATTTTCTAAAATCTTTAATCTTTTTGGAAAATCATGAACATAATTGAAATCGTGAACTTTTTTTACAAATTCACTAACATTTTTGGAAATTGTGAACATTTTCTTTTAAGCCCGCGAACATCTTTATTGAATTGCGAACATTTTTTTGGAAATTGGGGGAACAAATTTTGTAATAAACATTTTTTGTTTTGACAAACATTTCTGAAATGCGTCAACATTTTTCAAATGCATGCACATTTTTTGAATTGATTAACTTTTTTGAATTTTGTGATTATTTTTTGAAAATACGTAAACATTTTTTGAATTTGTGAACATTTCTTCAGTTTCATAACATGTTTTGAACACATGAACATTTTTTCAAAATCTTGAACAATTTTTGAATATGCAAATATTTTTGTAAAATCACAAACATTTTTTGAATCTACAGACATTTTATGGTTTCTTGAAAAAAAAGTCACAACCTTTTTTATATTTTGGAACGTTTTGAAATCCCAAATTATTTAAAATAGAAAAATGGAATATAAAAAAGAAATTAAGAAACAGAGCGCCCGCACATGGGCCGGCGCAAAACGGTGTGCTAGGGGTGCGCCTGCGCCTCCTCCGGATGCGCAGCACGCGGTACAGGAGGTCGTGTAACTAAGGTTCACCCTTCCGCTTAAAGAAAACAATACAGTAAAGTCAAGGGAAAAAGCACCAACAAAGTGATTATAAGTGTATGCCGCTAGGCTCATGCTCAACAGCCTTCGCGAAAATGCACTTGTCCCGTCACATGTCCTCGCCGACCCAGTGCTCGCGGAGGCCATGGCATTTGAACAGTCGAAGATGACCAAAGAGTCTGAAGCTCGCCGCGCGTGCCAGCTCAATCGGGAGCTCCTTCGCCAATATTTAATTCTCCTTCTTTCGCTATGTAACCGACAAAGTAAGTAAGGTCCACTCACTAGTAGAAAAGGGGGCAATGGTCCAGGCCGGTCCAGCCCATTAGTCCCGGTTCAATCCGAAACCGGACCAATGAAACATTGGACCCGGTTCTTGAGCCCCGGGCCGGCCGAGCCACGTGGGCCATTGGTCCCGTTCGTCTGGACCTTTTGGTCCCGGTTGGTGGGTCGAACCGGGACCAATGGGCCTCGCTCCTGGCCCACCACCATTGGTCCCGGTTGGTGGCTTGAACCGGGACCAAAGGGTGGTCTTTAGTACCGGTTCAAGCCATGAACCAGGACCGATGGTGGTGCCTATATATACCCCCTGCTTGCGAGCAGAGCACTCCCAGTGCTCTGTTTTTTGTGGCCGGCGAGGGGAGACCTTTGTGGTGCTCTAGCTCACCTCCTATGCACATGAGGTGTTCGATGGAATGCCCGAGCCACACTACTTAAGCTTTCTTCCCTCCAAGCTCGACCGCCAAGCTCTATTTTCCTCAATATTTGTCTAGGTTTAGTGGTCCATCACGCCCCGTCCCCGTCTTCACCGTCGTCAATCACCCGCGCCGATCTCATCGCCGGCACCACCGTGGTGAGCCTCTTGTTCTTATCTTCTTTCTGAAAGGAAAAATATTCTTACTTGTATGTTTAGATAGATACTTGTATTATTTTCTTACTTTTATTATTGCATCTTATATAGTGCGATGGTTTTGGTATCCTCCCCCGTCGGCCGTCGTCTTGTCTATGATTCGGATGTGGTATATATTATCTTTTCATAACTATTGGTTCATTTATTGTTTATGACAATTATGCCGACCAACATGATATAGATTTTATTTATCTAGGAGGTTGTTGAACCGGAAATTCCAACCGACCCTATTGTCGAGAGGTTAAATTTAGTTGAAGAAGAAAAGAATTTCTTGAAGGAAAAAATTAAAAAATTTGAGGAGGAGAAGATGATATTGGAGTTGCATGTTGCGGATGCCGTCGATGATCACAAGATCAAGATGGATGCAATGCGCTTGAAGATTAGAAAGATTAGAAAATATGCCATTCATACCGAGGCTTGGTATCATTATGCCGTTGGATCAGTTGTTACATTGGTTGCGATTATGATCGCATTTGTTTTCGCATTGAAATGTTTTACATAGTTTCAGTGTATGGTTTAATTAATTTAGATGCTCTGCAGAGCTTTATGTTGTTAGATGAGAACTATGTATGTACTTTGGTTTTAACGTGATGATGAACTTCTATTAATTTGGTCACTTCATTATATAATGCACCCAGATGAACCGCAATGGATGTACGGTTCAAGACACACCTCCGAGTACATTAAGGCGTGCATGATTTTCTCGAAGTGGCTGAGGCAAACAAGCGAGAATGGTTTTATGTGTTGTCCATGCCCTATATGTGGGAATATGAAGTCTTACTCGACCGGAAAATCCTCCACACCCACCTTTACAAGGGTTTCATGCCACACTATAATGTTTGGACGAGGCACGGAGAAATAGGGGTTATGATGGAAGACGGCGAAGAAGAAGAGTACGATGACAACTATGTGCCCCCGAATACGGTGATGCTCCTCAAGATCAAGAGGAACCAGACGATGTGCACGATGATGCTGCAACGGGCGAAGCTCTGTGAAGATCAAGAGGAACCAGATCCCGATGATGATGATCTCCGCCGGGTCATTGTCGATGCAAGGACGCAATGCGAAAGTCAAAAGGAGAAGCTGAAATTCGATCGCATGCTAGAGGACCACAAAAAAGGGTTGTACCCCAATTGCGAGATGGCAACACAAAGCTCGGTACCGTACTGGAATTGCTGCAGTGGAAGGCAGAGAATGATGTGCCTGACAAAGGATTTGAGAAGCTACTTAAAATATTAAAGAAGAAGCTTCCAAAGGATAACAAATTGTCCGACAGTACATACGCAGCAAAGAAGATCGTATGCCCTCTAGGATTGGAGGTGCAGAAGATACATGCATACCGTAATGACTGCATCCTCTACCGCGGTGCGTACAAGGATCTGAACGCATTCCCGGTATGCGGTGCATTACGGTATAAGATCAGACGAGATGACCCTGGTGATGTTGACGGCGAGCCCCGTGAAGAGGGTTCTGCGAAGGTGATGTGTTATGCTCCTATAATACCACGGTTGAAACGTCTGTTCACAAACGGAGAGCATGCCAAGTTGATGCGATGGCACGTGAGGACCATAAGAAAGACGGAAGTTGAGAGCACCCGCCGACGGGTCGAGTGGACAAAAATCGAGAGAAATCTTTGGGATGAGTTTGCAAGTGAGCCAAGGAACGTATGCTTTGCTTTAAGCGCGGATGACATTAATCCTTTCGGGAGCAGAGCAGCAATCACAGCACTGCCCGTGACTCTATGTATGTATAACCTTCCTCCTTGGATGTGCATGAAGCGGAAGTTCATTATGATGCCGTTCTCATCCAAGGCCCTAAGCAACCCGCAATGACATTGATGTGTACCTAAGGCCATTAGTTGAAGAACTTTACAGCTGTGGAATGGAAACGGTGTACGTCGTGGGATGAGCACAAACAGGAGGAATTTAACCTAAAGGCGTTGCTGTTCGTGACCATCAACGATTGGCCCGCTCTTAGTAACCTTTCGGACGCACAAACAAGGGATACCACGCATGCACGCACCGTTTACTTGACACCGATAGTATATACCGCAAGCTGCGGGAAGAATGTGTACCAGGCCATCGTCGATTTCTTCCGACCAACCATCAATGTCGAAAGAAAGGCAAGCATTTCAAAAGGCGAGGCAGATCACCGGAAGAAGCCCGCCATGCGTACCAGTGATCACGTACATGCTATGGTCAATGATTTACACGTAATCTTTGGAAAGGGTCCCGGCGGACTAGCTGTTCCGAGTGACGCTGGGGGACACGCACCCATGTGGAAGAAGAAATCTATATTTTGGGACCTACCCTACTGGAAAGACCTAGAGGTCCGCTCTTCGATCGACGTGATGCACGTGACGAAGAACCTTTGCATGAACCTGCTAGGCTTCTTGGGCATGTATGGGAAGACAAAAGATACAGCTGAGGCACAGGAGGACCTGCAACGTTTGCACGAAAAAGACGGCATGCCTCCAAAGCAAAGATGAAGGTCCCGCCAGCTATGCTCTTACCAAAGAAGAGAAGGAAATCTTCTTTGAATGCCTGCTTAGTATGAAGGTCCCGACGGCTTCTCGTCGAATATAAAAGGAATAATAAATATGGCAGAGAAAAAGTTTGAGAACCTAAAGTCTCATGACGCCACGTGATTATGATGCAACCGCTTCGGTTGCATTGAGGGGCTTCTACCGAAACGTCCGATTAGCCATTGTGAAGCTATGTGCGTTCCTCAATGCAATCTCTCGTAAGGTGATCGATCCGAAATCAGACCAAGGCTAAGGAGTGATGTGGTGCAATGTCTTGTCGGTTTCGAGCTGGTGTTCCCACCATCCTTCTTCAATATCATGACGCACGTACTAGTTCATCTAGTTGACGAGATTGTCATTCGGGCCCCAGATTTCTACACAATATGTACCCCTTTGAGAGGTTCATGGAGTCCTAAAGAAATATGTCCAGAATCGCTTAGGCCGAAGGAAGCATCTCCATGGGCCATCAAACACAGGATGTCATCGGGTTTTGTGTTGACTTCATTCCTGGCCTTAATAAGATAGGTCTCCCTAAATCGCGGTATGAGGGGAGATTTGACCGAAAAGGCACGCTTGAAGGGACTCAATAATATGCAGGGGCGGATATTATTGGTCTCAAGCACACTACACAGCTTCTAGAACTCTACCTTGGTGACCCGTATGTCGATGAACACAAGAATAGTCTGCGCTCCAAACACCCGGAGCAGTGCGACGACTGGATTACATGTGAACACATCAGGACTTTCAGCAGTTGGTTGGAAGCACGTATCATAGGTGACAATATTGTTTGTGATGAGCTGTACTTGTTATCCAGGGGACCATCTTTGACTGTATTGATTTGGAAAGGATACGAGATAAATGGGAATACATTTTACACAATTGACCAAGATCAAAAGAGCACCAACCAAAACAGCGGTGTCCGCTTTGATGCAACAACCGAGAGGGGAAAGGACACATATTATGGTTACATAGTGGACATATGGGAACTTGACTACGGACATGATTTTAAGGTCCCTTTGTTTAAGTGCAAATGGGTCAATCTGTCAGAGGCGGGTGCAGTGTAGACCCACAAGACGGAATGACAACAAGGATCTAAAAATCTTGGGTACACCGACAAACCGTTCGTCCTAGCCAATGATGTGGCACAGGTTATCTATGTGAAGGACATGTCTACCAGACCGAGAAAGAGAAAAGATAAGGAAGCGAATACATCATACGATGAGCCAAAGCGCCACATAGTTCTTTCGGAAAAGGGGACATCGTGGGAGTGGAGGACAAGATGACATGTCTCAAGATTATGAAAAGTTTCATGAAATTCCTCCTTTAAAGTCAAGGCTGACCCTAGCATCCCGATAAACGATGAAGATTATCCATGGTTACGCGCAATAAGCAAATGACACAAGCGAAGAAAAAGTGAAGACTTTCTCCCGCAACTATTATGATGATACCATGCCAACTTTGTGGCCGATTTAGTATGATACCATTGTCTGTTTTGTACATGCACATGCTATGTGTGGGTCGATTTATGATACCATGCCAACTTTCAACTTTTTCAGAGTTCATTTGAAATGCTTTAATGTCTTATGGTTCGGCCCTCGTAATAATTAAAAATAGCAACAATAAGTATTTTGTTGTACGTAGAAACAAAATAAAATAAATAAAGCAAGAAAGAAAACAAAAAAACAAGTGTTTTCAAATTTGAAAAGTAATGGCACTAACAGAAAGTTAATAATTTTCCTAAAACTAAAAGCAAAAAAGAATTAAAAAATAAAGCAAAAAACAAAAGAAAATAAATAATGCAGAAAACAAAACAAAAAAACTGGAAAAAAATAAAAATAGCAACAATAAGTAAAGAAAACAAAAAACAAAAAAAAATGCCACCTACTGGGCCCACACGGCTGAATACGACTTAAATCCTACTTTGGGCGGATTCAGGCCCGCAAGGCCCAAGGCCCATCGAGCAAAGCAAGAGCTAGTAGGCCCGTAAGCCTGCTATGGAGAGGAGCTCGAGAGGGTGCGGCGGTGGGGCTTACAAACCACTGCGTGCCCCTCTCAACTAGCGAGGTGGGACTAAACTTTGGCCCGACGCTGGCAAAGAGGCCTTTGGTCCCGTTGGTAGCACCAACCGGGACTAAAGAGACATGGTCCCGCTTGGTGCCACCAACCGGGACTAAAGGCCGCAGCTTTCCGCCCTTTGGGCTGCCGAAAAGAGGCCTTTGGTCCCGGTTGGTGGCACCAACCGGGACTAAAGAGATAGTCGGTTGGTTCCACCAACCGACCAATGCTCCTTTATATAAGTAGCACTTCGCAGTTTTGCGAGTTCATCGCCACCGAGTTGCCCCGATGATGCCGAGCACATCGACGCCGCCAGCTGCCCAGACGCCGCCCACCGCCGTCGCCGTCGCCGTCGTCGCTTCGCGCCGTCGTCGTCGCCGCTGCCTCCCGAGCCCAAGCCCGGCCTCCCGAGCCAGCGCCCGCCGTCGTCGCTGCCAGAGCTGCCCGTCGCCGTCGCCCGCCTCAGCGCGCCGCACCTCGAGCCCCTGCCCGTCGCCGTCGCCCGCCTCCACGCACGCGCCTCGAGCCCCTGCCCCGTCGCCGTCGCCCGCCCCCGCGCGCCGCCACCGCTGTGAGCCGCCGCGCCGCACCAGCTCTGTTTTTTTTATTTTTATTAGTTTAATTTTTTTGTTCAATGTATATATATGTGTGTATGTATGTGGCTATATATATATATATGTGGCTCTGTTTTTTTCATTTTTATTAGTTTAGTTTTTTTGTTCATATATATATATATATATAATGTATATGTGTATGTATGTGGCTATGTGTATGTAATGTTCAAAAATTGTTCAGAGCATGTTTCTGTTCATATATGTATTTATTGTTCATATGTGTATTAATGTTTTCATATATGCAAAAGATAGATTTTTAGAAAAGTTAGGTTTTTTTCTGTTCATAGATTTTTTTTGGTGATATTAATTATTGTAGAATATGCAAATGCTTGTATATTCATATGAACAATGCATTAGGCAAAACCTTTGTTTTTTCGAAATTTTCTATTTGAACATTTTTTAAAACAAGCAATAGTAAAAGAATGAGAGGAAAAAGGAAAATAAGAAGAGGAAGAAAGGAGAAAAGGAGGAGAGGAAGAAGAGGAGAAATAAATAAGAAGAGGAAAAAAGAAGAAAAAGAAGAGGAGAAGAAGAAAGGAATAGAGGAGAAAGAAGAAATTCTATTTTTTCTTCTTTCTCCTCTATTCCTTTCTTCTTCTCCTCTTTTTTTTCTTCTTTTTCTTCTTCTTCTTCTTCCTTCTTCCTTCTTTCTCTTTTCTTACTTTTCCTTAATTATTTTCCTTTCTCGAGGGAGAAGAAGAAAAAGAAGAGGAGAAGAAGAAAGAAAGGAATAGAGGAGAAAGAAGAAACTTCAACACGAGCTAGGGGGTGGTACCGATACCCCCTCCCCGATAACTCTCGAGGACACCCAAACCCTAGAGAGAAAACGATGTTGGTCTCCTACCCCCTCCCGCCGCGCCCCTACCCGACAAATTAACTCTCTCGAGGCCACCCAAATTTATTAATTTAAAAGAGCGTTGTCGTCGAGGCCACCCCAAACCCTTGAAGTGTTGTGTCGAGGCGACCCCAAACCCTAGAGAAGCAGCGTCGAGGCCACTATATATATCCATCTGTACCATGTTTGAATAATAATTGACATGTTGTAAATATTTGCAGAAACTATGGAGCACTCCCGAGACGAAGAAACAGAAGCGATGTTGGGGCACATAATCGCAAATGGAAGTGATGATGTTGCGTCATTTCTCATCGACACCGATGGTCAGCTGGAAGGACTAGATGAAGAAGAGGGCTATGTTTATGATGGCTTCGACCCATTAATGCCGGTACAAGAGGAGGAGTATGTTCATGATGCCTCCGGTGACACAATGGAGGTACAAGAAGGAGACCGTGCTGACTGCTCCGGTCACCGAACCGAGTCCGGCCAGGTATATATATATATTAGTTAAGCCCGTGCTGACTAGTTAATTGATGCATCGATTGTTTTGGTATATGTACACATATTAATTACTGTCGTCTTTCTTCCTTATAATTTCTAGCCCTCCGGATCGAGCACAACTTCGGTAAGGAGACGAGGCACGAAGAAAAAGTTGAGCTCGGATGAAAAGTTTGAGATCATAGAAATCGCGCCCGACGGCGAACCGATTGAACCCATCCGGACAAGGAAGGCATTTTCTGCTTTCGGTCACGGGGTTCTTATTAGGGACAAGATCCCGATCAAGATCCAGCAATGGTATAAGCTGCTAAGGATGAAGACCCTGAGGTGTCTTATGTCAATGATATGCAGAAAGAAGATCTTTGGACTGAGCTGAAGGCAAATTTCACCCTACCGCAAGAGGAGTATCCGGAGAAGCCAGTTAAAGAGCAATTAATCACGTCTTGTGCTCTTAAGAAGATGGCAAGCCTAATGAGGAGGTGGAGGAAAGAGCTGAACCAGTTTGTCGAGAAAAAAAAGACACCAGAATTCATCGGCAAATATGAGAAGATCAAAGATCACTGGCCCGCATTTGTGGCCCACAAGACATCGGAAAAGAGTAAGAAGATGTCGGAGACAAACAAGAAAAATGCTGCGAAGAAGAAGCTTCACCATCGCACGGGTCGTGGCTACCTCAAAGCCCGCCTAAGTGGTCCAAGGCTGAGCATGATCTGCTTGAAAAAGGGATCGAACCAGAGACAATGCGCTGGCCAGACCGTTGCCGGACTTGGTTCTCCGGGGCTAGTGGAACCTTGGACCCTGTAACAGGGAAGTATCAGTGGACGGACGAGCAACTACAAACACCAGTCAAGAACCTTCAACACTATATCGATGCAGCGCAGCGAGGGACGTTCCTTCCAAACAGGGAGAAGGACGAGCTCACAATGGCCCTTGGGAATCCCGAGCACCCTGGACAGACACGAGGCACGCCAGGCTCCATTCCGTGGAAGGTTGGTTTTCCGGACGCAGGGTGTCGGTATCAAAACCGGGGGATCTCGGGTAGGGGGTCCCGAACTATGCGTCTAGGCGGATGGTAACAAGAGACGAGGACACGATGTTTTTACCTGTGTTCGGCCCTCTCGATGGAGGTAAAACCCTACGTCCCGCTTGATTAATATTGATGATATGGGTAGTACAAGAGTCGATCTACCACGAGATCAAGGAGGCTAAACCCTAGAAGCTAGCCTATGGTATGATTGTTGTAATGTATGTTGTCCTACGGACTAAAGCCCTCCGGTTTATATAGACACCGGAGGAGGCTAGGGTTACACAGAGTCGGTTACAATGGTAGGAGATCTACATATCTGTATTGCCAAGCTTGCCTTCCACGCCAAGGAAAGTCCCATCCGGACACGGGACGGAGTCTTCAATCTTGTATCTTCGTAGTCTTGGAGTCCGGCGGATAATGATAGTTCGGCTGTCCGGACACCCCCTAGTCCAGGACTCCCTCAATAGCCCCTGAACCAGGCTTCAATGACGATAAGTCCTGCACGCATAATGTTCGGCATTGCAAGGCGGGTTCCTCCCTTGAATAATCCAGAGAAGATCATGAACACCAGGATAGTGTCCGGCTCTGCAAAATAAATTCCACATTCCACCGTAGAGAGAATAAAATGTACACTTAGTTCAATCTGCTGACGTACTATGCGGGTGACATCACACCGCCACCAAGCCTTTGTTTGAATCGTTTTTTACTATACCACCTCAGCACGTTTAGCGAGGCGGTTTCTTTGGCACGTCTTGTCGAAGCAGAGATCGTGTTCCCCTTATTCCGGGATTCTCATCAATACGGACGTGGGTAACCCAACCGCGCCATTGATGGTGGCGCTTGGGAGATCAGCGAGTTTTACCAGGCCGGTGGGGGACGCACAGTTTTGTCCGCCTATATATAAGGGATAAGGATTCACCTTCTCACCTACGCCTTCTTCCTCCTTTGCTTATCCATCTCCGCGCACTCAAGCTCCAACGCCCAAGCTCGCGCATCTCGCCTCGACCTTCTCCGAACATGTCCGGAGCAGGAGGCAAATGGTTGGCCTCCACCGCTAAGGAGGAGGACATCACCAAGCTGCGCAGCGCCGGATACCTTTCCAGCGATATCGCGCATCGGCTGCCCAACGAGGGGCAGCTCATCCCTACCCCTGGGCCTCATGAGAGGGTCGTCTTCCTCCCCCACTTCCTCTGTGGACTGGGCTTTCCGCTCCATCCATTTGTCCGGGGGCTCATGTTTTACTACGGCCTGGATTTCCATGATCTGGCGCCGAACTTCATCCTCAACATCACGGCGTTTACCGTCGTGTGCGAGGCCTTCCTCTGCATCCGGCCCCACTTCGTCCTGTGGCTCAAGACCTTCAACGTCAAGCCGAAGGTTGTGAAGGGCACGCAAGCGGAATGCGGAGGCGCCATGTTGGGCAAATTGCCCAACGTCCCTTGGCTCGAAGGGGCATTTGTGGATTCAGTTAAGGGGTGGCAATCGGGGTGGTTCTACATCACCGAGCCGCGCAAACCTACATGGGCGGCGGCCCCCGAGTTTAGATCTGGCATCCCCACGCAGCTCACCTCCTGGAAAGAGAAGGGCTTGCAGTGGGGCAATCCGGTGGAGGTGACGGGACTCCGAGCCTGCATCAAGAAGATGGTGAGAAATAGGCTCAGGCTCGTCGACGTGGTCCAAGTCATGCTCATCCGGCGGATCCTCCCATGCCAAGAACGGGCATTAAATCTGTGGGAGTTCAATCCGGAACAGCACCAGGCGCTAAGCGGGCTCTTCGATACAACATATGAAGGCGCCTGGAGGGTGCTGTTCAAGGGCGCTGAAGCCCCCGCGTCCCCGACGGAAGATCGCGGATTCAGCTCGCAGTATCCAACTGATGAGGTAAGTGATTCAACCCCATTACGGGACACTTGTGATAATTAAATTGATTCTAGTGAGGTTTCTTTCTGCCTCTTCCTTTGACAGGAATGGATGGAGAAGGCCAAGCTGCTTATCAGCCCGGCTCCCATGCCAGGAGACCCAGTGGACGCCTGCTTAGCAGGGCTGCTGGTTCCGGCACCGCACGTGGTGCCGGAGAAGAAGGCCAAGAAGGTGGCCGCGGGGACTCGAAAGAGTTCCCGCCATCAGGCGTCTGACGACGACGTGGACTCCTCCCCTGAAGACGAGGAGGAGGAGTACTCTCCCGGAGGAGGGAGAGAAGAAAAGGAAGGCTTCCCCAATAGGGGAGGCCGAAGGGTCCAAGAGGGGGAGAACTATCCCCCCGGACAGTTTCGCCAACACCAGCGTTGGCGAGGATGAGTGGCCTCCAAGGGCCAGGCGTCCGGCGAGATCGTAAGTATCCGGATCCTTGATATGCAATATCTTTTATGTCACGTAGTGTCCTTCTAACGCTGTATTCTGTCCGTAGTCCGGCCGATGACGATCTCCCCGCTTCATCAAGCGGGTCATTGGCCCCGTCGGATGTGGACTCACTTCTGACCGCCACTACCCCCCGAGGCGAAGACGCCGAGGTGGGATCCCAAAGAGGGACCCATCAAGAGGAGGTTCCGGAGGCGCCGTCAGGCAGCCTCCCGGACTTTGCGCCGGACTCTACATCGGGACCCGCAGTGGTTCCAGAGTCCGGCAAACGGCCCCTTCGAAAGAAGGGCAAGACCGTGACACCGGCAGCCTCCGTCCAACCGGAGGCGCCGGATAACTTGTTGGAGGCGCTTAAAGGCGCTTCCATCGAGGAAGAACACCGCACTATCATGAGTGCGGTGATTCAAAAGGTTCAGCTTGCTAAGAGCAGGCTGACCGAAGCCTGCAGCAGCCTTCTAACAGGCTTTGAGGTAAGAAGTTAAAATTATGTAATGTAGTACCGCATAGACAAGTAGTTTCGATGCTCGGTTCGGTGTTCGTAAAGAAAAGCCGGACTGAGGATCTATCAAGATATGCGCAGGGTTGCTAAAAATATGTCAATATGGGTTTACAGGCTGCGCTGCTGACCTCTGCCGCACTAACGGCAAGGTCGATGTGCTGAAGAAGGATCTCGAGCGGTCCGATCAAGAGCTCGGCCATGCCAATAGGCAGCTCGAGGAAAAAGAAGGTGAGTAACACCACTTTGAATTAGCACCTTACAGAAAAGGATTTTGGTTGCAATAAAATTAACAAGGATAATACGGGTATTGCAGGGGCCACTAACGAGGTGGCAGCCCTGAAGGAGGCTGTGTCCATGGCCGAATGCAGTGCGGCCGCGGAACGGGTCGAGCAAGAAAAACAGGAAGCACGGGTGGCGGAAGTACGGCAAGAGCTCCAGGCTCTCATGGAGAAGCATGAGAGTTTGGAGCGTGAGTCAAAGACTCAAGAGTCCGAGCTTGCTTCAGCTCTCGAAAGTGCCAAGTCCGCCAAGGCCGAGGCCCATAAGGTCCTTCAGGAGGTTGAGGACATAAAGAAGATAGCGGCGGGTAAGGCATTTTTCATGCAAAGCAGGCATGTTAATGTGAACTACCTGACACTTACCCGCATTCGGAGCTCTCCAGGGGCGTTTGCAGATCTGCCGCGTAGTGCATCTGATGCCGCCGCATTCTATCGTGGCAAGGAGGGGAGCTCGGCGGAGAAGGTCTTCTGGTCTCAGTATGCTGAGGCCGGCCATCCGGTTCCCCCAAGCGACCAGCTGAAGCAGCTGGTCGAACTCCACAAGGTAGCTGAGGAAGCCATGAAGGGCCTCATAGTCCGGCTGTGGCCTGGACAGGCCATGCCTGGGAGCTATTTTGGCCTTGTGCGGCGGCTGGTGGATGCATGTCCCTGGGTGGAGGTCATCAAGCGCTCCGCCTGTATTGAAGGCGCTCGTCGGGCCCTTGCCCGCACAAAGGTGCACTGGGCAAGTTGGATGCGAGAAGCTTCACGGATCCACCGCCACCGAGGGGAGTATCGTCGCGGAGAAGTATTATAAAATTGTCCTGAAGGGAGCCTGCGATATTGCAGATGAGTGCTCTCGAAATGTAATCTTTGAGTGAACTCGCTATGTATTTATCCTGTGCGCTGAAAACTTCGTTCATATGCGCCATGAGCAACACTTGTTTAATTTAAAATATTACCTTCTGTGCGGCCGTTTATAAAATCTGAGAGATGGCAAGTCATTGGCTTCAGCCCCCAAGCCGCGAGTGCTGGGGTGTTCGGGATAAACATGAGCACTCTTGTTCCCATTGTTGGGTCCATCGAGGGAGGCGCTCAACACAACGAACAAGGCAACCGGACTTATAATGCTTGAACACTCTCACTTAGCCATAGAATTCTATAATTTTAAATTTCGGCGAAGCCCCTGGTATTCGGAAGACCGAATCCGGGGCGCTATCGACGCCTTCTTCGGACATTGTCCGGAACTTCGCTCGAAGCGGCGTGAGTCTTTAAGGACCCGAAAAAACCTCCCGAACAGCGACCAGTCTCTCGCCTTATCATGCCAGTCAGTTTTAGCTTTCTCCACTGAGGCGCTCGCCTGGCTCAACCGGGGCGCAATCACAGTGGTTCTCCCAATGCCACCTTAACCGACGGAACGGGACGTAAGGCACCAAAACATGGGAGCCGGGCAAACCCAACTATTGACCCAAGACATGATTCGGAGCCGATTCATATAATGCTATAAGTTCGGGGTGCCGCACATGTGAAAGTGTTCGGACTTATCACACCATAGAGTGGGGAACATAAGCCCCCGGTGTATTATGTCGTACCAAAATATACGGGTGCCAGATGTCATATAATGAGCATATATATATATATAAGGTAATGCAATTGCGATCATAAAGGTGTTGCATTATTTATGAAAGAAAAGTCTGCTAGTAGATCGGACTGATACAAATAGTGCGGTAAGCAAGGGATTTGGCCTAAATAAACATGTCCCCCTCCAGGGATGAGCTGCGGATTTGGTGTATATAATCGAATTTAATGCTCGTAATTGAGACCACCTGAGTGTTCGGCGCGGCCTTCTTTAGTCCCTGACTGTTGCATCATCAGTTCGGCAGGTTCGCCGCCGGACAGGGCTTCTGGTTAACAGAGTCCTGCGTACATAAAAGAAGAAAAATAAAAAAAGGGGGCACACTTGCGAGCCCCCGGTGTGGTCGAACCGCACTCTGGGTCCGTTGCGATCGTGCCCCCTCCCCTGTGCCCATGGTATCTCCAAAGCGTAATGATGTACGCGGAGTGTTATTCTTGCGATCATGCGCGGGCGAGGGTTGGGGCCGCATTGCTACGCGTGCCCTGATCGCGCTGGATGGTCTTGGTTGGCATTGCTCCGGGCGCGCTTTGCTGTATCCGGCCTTTTAACGGCCGGACTCGAGAATTGCCTTAGAAGGCTGCTCTGTACTTCTGCCGTGAGAGCCGCTGTATGTTCCTCCGTTCGGAGGGAGCGTTCCGTATTCCCATTGACCGTGATGACTCCACGAGGGCCTGGCATCTTGAGCTTTAGGTATGCATAATGCGGCACCGCGTTGAATTTTGCAAACGCGGTTCGTCCGAGCAGGGCATGATAGCCGCTGCGAAACGGGACTATGTCGAAGATTAACTCTTCGCTCCGGAAATTGATCCGAAGACCACTTCGGTGTGGTCGAGCTGCATAGATTGGCTTCCACTCCTGGTATGACACCTTTAAAGGTTGTCTTTGTAGGTTTAATCCTTGACGGGTCTATGCCCATTTTGCGCACTGTATCCTGATAAAGCAGGTTCAGGCTGCTACCGCCGTCCATCAGGACTCTCGTGAGGTGGAACCCATCGACGATTGGGTCTAAAACCAATGCGGCGAATCCGCCATGGCGTATGCTGGTCGGATGGACAAGAGGACCATGGGTTGAACTTTGGGGCGACTAGCTCCATCGCATAGACGTCCCGTAGTGCGCGTTTCCTTTCCCTCTTGGGTATGTGGGTCGCGTATATCATATTCACCGTCCGCACTTGCGGGGGAAAACCCTTCTGTCCTCTGTTGTTCGGCAGTCGGGTCTCTTCCTTGTCGTCGCTATTTAGCCCCTTGTCGTTGTTTTCGGCAATTAACTTGCCGGCCTGCTTGAACACCCAGCAATCTCTATTGGTGTGGTTAGCTGGCTTTTCAGAGGTGCCATGGATCTGGCATAAGCGGTCGAGTATTCGGTCCAGATTGGACGGACCTGGAGTGGTTCTTTTGAATGGCTTCTTCCGCTGACCGGGTTTAGAGCCTCGGAATCCGGCATTGACGGCCGTATCCTCCTTATCGTCGCCGTTAATGCGGCGCTTGTTTTTGTTTCGACGTGACCTGCCATTGTTGTCCTTGGTATCTGGACTGCCAGAATTTTTACGGAGATTGTTGCTGCGGGCTAGCCAGCTGTCCTCTCCCGCACAAAAGCGGGTCATTAACGATGTGAGGGCTGCCATGGATTTTGGCTTTTCCTGCCCCAGATGCCGGGCTAGCCATTCGTCCCGGATGTTATGTTTGAAGGCTGCAAGGGCCTCTGCATCCGGACAGTCGATGATTTGATTTTTCTTCGTTAAGAACCGTGTCCAGAATTGTCTGGCCGATTCGTCTGGCTGCTGAATGATGTGGCTTAGGTCATCGGTGTCTGGTGGTCGCACATATGTGCCTTGGAAGTTATCAAGGAAAGCGGCCTCTAGGTCTTCCCAACACCCAATTGACTCTGCGGGCAAGCTGTTAAGACAATGCCGAGCTGGTCCTTTAAGCTTGAGTGGGAGGTACTTGATGGCGTGGAGATGTGCGCCAAGGGCCATATGGATGTGGAGAAGATAGTCTTCGATCCAAACCGCGGGGTCTGTTGTGCCGTCGTAAGATTTGATGTTTACGGGTTTAAACCCTTCGGGGATCTGATGATCCATTACTTTGTCAGTGAAGCATAGCGGGTGTGCGGCGCCTCTGTATTGAGCAATATCGCGACGCAGCTCGAGAGAGCGCTGTCTGCTGTGCTCGGCCCAGCCAGGGTTATTGTATCCGGCACGACGGTATTCGTCATGGGTCGTAGGGCGCCCACGTGATCCGTAGATGGATTTGGATTGCCTTGCTTTGTCCTCCAATATGTCTCGCAAGTCCGGCGCGTTCCCTCTTGGCTTCGTACTTTTGGAGCGATGCCGGGGTATGGTTTTGGCTGGGGGCCTGGATGCCTCTCTGTCCCGACCACGGGGTGGCCGGTCAGCCATATCGTGTGCTAGTGATGGAGGTATGTATGCTTCCTCCTCTAATCGGGGGAGCAGCTTGCGTCTTGGGTAACTTTTGGAGGGACGTTCGAGTTTATACTCTTCGGCCGCGAGGACTTGGTCCATCGATCGGCCAGCAGGTCCTGATCAGCTTGAAGCTGTTGCTGCTTTTTCTTTAGGCTGTTTGCTGTGGCGATAAGCCTGCGCTTGAAGCGCTCTTGTTCAACGGGATCCTCGGGTACGACGAATTCATCATCGTTGAGGCTTCCCTCGTCTTCGGAGGGAGGCATATAGTTATGATCCTCAACCTCTTCGTCTGCCGCCCTCTCCTGAGGGCTTGCTTCCGCATCCTCCTGCGCTGAATCTTGCTAGAGGGGATTGTCTTCGGCACTTTCTCGAGTATTATTGTCTCCTGTGCCGGAATCTCCATTCTTGCTATGGCGGGATTTAGAGCGGCGCCGCTGACGCCGGCGTCTGGGCTGCTTCTTTAAAGAGTCAGCCTCCGCTGTTTCTTCGCCGTCCCCGTCTTTGGGGGTGTCCACCATGTATATGTTGTATGACGAGGTGGTCTTCCGGCCTGCCTAGGCGCTGGTTCTGTTAAATCTCCGGCATCGCCGCCCATAGCGCCGATGTCTTGAGTCGTAGTCTAGCATGTCGGTTAGATCGCCGACGGCGGTGGCTACAAAGTGGGTGGTGGGTGGGCTCTGAATTTCTTCGTCGTCTGCATTTCCCCAACCATCCTGGCCATAGTCCGCCAGACTCTCCGACAACGAAATGTTTTAGCAAATTCAGGATATCGCCAAAAGGCGAGTATTGGAAGATGTCTGCGTGGTGAATTCCATCACCGCGCCCAATCCGGATCGATTGGTAGGGGCGCGGGAGGTTCGAGTCCGCAAGGAGTCCGCGCCTCGAATCACGAAGTTTCGCAGGGACGAGATTGGTGTTCGCCCATCGCCTTGGATGTTGAAGCCCTGTGGCGGCGTCTATCCACCGCCTCGATCCGGGCGATCAGCTCGAGTGCTAATGGCGAAGCAGATCCGTGTCGCCACCAAGGCACTATTCGCGGCAGAGCTAGATCATGCCCATCGTCCACAAGGCGGCGCGCTGCTCGGTTGGGCTTGAGTCCGTCGAAGATCAAGTCTCCGCGACATCGGCCGTGAAGTTTAAGCTTCGAATCGACTCGACGGCCAGGGGCGTAGCTTTCGATCTGCTCCAGATGGCCAAGTGAATTGGCCCGCAGGGCGAAGCCGCCGAATACGAAGATCTGTCCGGGGAGAAAAGTCTCACCTTGGACAGCGTGGCTGGTTGCAGATGCCATCAAGCCTATCGGTGACGACACAGAGGAACTCTCAATGAAAGCACCAATGTCGGTGTCAAAACCGGCGGATCTCGGGTAGGGGGTCACGAACTGTGCGTCTAGGCGGATGGTAACAAGAGACAAGGGACACGATGTTTTTACCCAGGTTCGGGCCCTCTCGATGGAGGTAAAACCCTACGTCCTGCTTGATTAATATTGATGATATGGGTAGTACAAGAGTGGATCTACCACGAGATCAAGGAGGCTAAACCCTAGAAGCTAGCCTATGGTATGATTGTTGTAATGTATGTTGTCCTACGGACTAAAGCCCTCCGGTTTATATAGACACCGGAGGAGGCTAGGGTTACACAGAGTCGGTTACAATGGTAGGAGATCTACATATCCGTATTGCCAAGCTTGCCTTCCACGCCAAGGAAAGTCCCATCCGGACACGGGACGGAGTCTTCAATCTTGTATCTTCGTAGTCTTGGAGTCCGGCGGATAATGATAGTCCGGCTGTCCGGACACCCCCTAGTCCAGGACTCCCTCACAGGGGGTTACAAAACCCATGAGAGGAGGAAGAAACTGGAGCAGGACCAAATGCAGGCGCTCCACGAAAGGGTAATGGGGCTAGAGGAACGATAAGAGGTGCGAGAAGTAGTAGATCGCAACAAACGACCTGCCGAAGCTTCCCCCGAAACTACCCCGCCATCTCAGCAGAGAAACAGCGTGGCTTCCACCGAGCTGCTTCAGCTGGAGCATGTCCTGATGGCTCCTGCCAGCTATCCCGTGGATGGTATCACGGAGTCTCAAAATTGACACATTATGGCGCGATGGATGAATTTGAAGGTCAAGGCGGCTGTTGGCCAAGTTTATCCTAGTGGACCCGCACAACTTATCACTGCCACCGATTCGGTATGATTTGCTAAGGTGATGGTGGATGAAATAACGGAGGGATTTGAGGACCTCGTGCTTGAGCACCCTACCGGTGAAGGGGAGACTAGGCTGGGTTCTGCTCTGAAGACTCCATGCCTATGGCGGAAGGAGCTCATCAACCTTCTGAACTGGACGCCTCCGCCTCCTCCTCCTCCGGCGAGTCAGAGCACTCCACCTCCTCCACCGCCTCCTCCTCCGGTGAGTGACGATCAGGGCACGCGTGGCGGCACTCCGCCTCCTCCACCGCCTCCTCCTCCGGTGAGTGATGATCAGGGCACGCGTGGCGGCACTCCACCTCCTTCTCCGGCGCGTGGCGGCACTCTGCCTCCTCCTTCTCCGCCTCGCTAGCAAGGGCAGAAGAGACCCGCCGCCGCCCCGGCTGCTTCGGAGCGTCGTAGTCCTTCTCCTCCGCCTCGTAAGCAAGCACGAAAGAAGACAGACGCCGCAGCCGCTCCGTCTGCTCCGGCGTCTAGCAGCACAAGAAGAGGGGAAAGGCAATTCAGATACGGTCCACCTCTAAAGCCTCTTGAGAAGTTACCGTACGAGAGGACCAAGGAGGAAAACAATACGATCATGCAGGCCCACGTGAAGGAGTTCTTTGAAGGGGTGAAAGCAAAGAGACATCCACCTCCGGAGGAGAAGGTAGATCCGGTGAAAGCAAAGCGCACTCTCGATGCCCTGAGGAAACCACCAAAGTCTCCGCCGAGAACCAACTATGAGCGCATTACTGAACAGACATATCTCCAAGCCAAGCGGTCGGGAACTACTGTCAGTGATAAAAGGTTAAAAGAACAACGAGCAAAGGGGAAAAAAATTGCCCAGCTCGGCGAACAAGCAGAGCAATCGTGCTCCCCCGCTCAATGTGTCTAATCCTCCGGGGACGGTGGCCGGTTATGGCAATCTTGAAGATTACCTGCCTGATGATGCACTTCCTGTTTTCATGGAGGTGGACGAATTCAGATACGAGTACGGGAAGCCTCTCGTGAAAGATGAAAAATCTCTGACAACAATGATGCGAAGATTCCATAGTTGGTACATGAAAACCTGCAGAGAGTCTGAGGGGAAGAACAGTTTGTATCTGAACATTAAAGAGGAGCACGACCTCGTTTCAAATGATCTGTTGTGTGTTCCATTTGAGGAGTTCTTCGAGTTCTTCAATCAAAAGGCCCTCGATAAATTAATGGTCTTTTGCTACTGCCTGTAAGTACTATTTCTGTCATTAAGTCTCTATATATAGCTCGTCTCTTTCATTGCATGTATTTATAATTAATTATCCTCAATATATTATGCAGATTGAAGATCGTCGAGTGCAAAAAAATGAAAGCTATGATATTGGGTTCATTAACACAAATTTCATAGATGTATTTCTGGTTAAAAAGCGCGTCGAAGAGGCCGAGGACAACTTGCTACAATCGTTGATCAAAAATCAAAACAAAGATACCATACTCTTTCCTTACAACGGCCTGTGAGTGTTACTGTCGTGTGCATATTCGGTTTCCCTTATTACTCGAGCGAGGTTATAGTAATGTAATTGATGAGTTATGCATGCGTGCGCAGGTACCCACTATATTCTTCTAGAGATTAAGCTTGAGTGTGGACTAGTAACCGTCTTAGACTCGAGACGGAAAGATCCTGAAAACTATGCGGACATCACTGAAATGCTCAGCAAGTAAGTTCAATCGATCATTATCGCACCATATCGGCAACTTTTTGTTCATTTCCTGATATCTCAAGTAATAATAATTGTTTTCTTTGTCTTGCAGGGTTTGGAAACAGTTCACCGCACAAGCTCCGGGACTGCCGAAGGAGCTGCGATATGTATACCCGAAAGTAAGTACTACTGGCTAGCTAGTTGCGCGCATCTCCCGTTGATTCTATAGCTATACTTTCATCAATGCCATTTATAATGCTTCATTATCAGTTTGATTGACCTCTATTTCTTGTAAAGTGCTTGTGGCAGGAGGAAGGGAATGATTTCTGTGGATACTACGTGTGCGAGTTCATCCACAACGCGACTTTGAAAAACAAGCGGGGTACTCTAGAAGACAATATGAAGTGCGTAAGCAATAATATTCACAATTTCATTTATTACACCATCATTTCTGTTGAGTTTCATTTATATATATGTATTAATTAACCCCCTTCTTCAAATTAGATGTGGCAGATGCGAGATGAACTCCTAGAACCAGATCGCATGAAAGCAATTCAAGAGGAATTGGCGGGATTCTTTCTTGAACACATCATCAGTAAAGCTGGAGAATACCATGTGGAACTTGATTTCAAATGCTAGGGGTTTGTAATTAAGAGATCTTATACATGTATGTAGCCAGTAAAAAACTTGTTGTTCGACCAACCTCTCGGAGAAGGAGAGGTCGATCGATCTTCTCTGGGTATGCATGACTTAACTTCAGATCAATGGTTCTCTCAATCACTTATGTATATATACTACGAAGCGTCGACCAAGCACGGACATAAGAGAGGACACTCTCTATTAATTAGCTATCTAACACATTATACTGAAACACCTAAATTAACCCCCAAAACCCCAACCCCCTCCTTTCAAAAAACAAAACCCCAGCCAATCGGAATGCAGACGCGTGGATGCCTTTTGGTCTGGTTGAGCCACCAACCGGGACCAAAGGCCCCCGACCGGGTTTCGGCGCCAAGATGCCACGTGGAGGCACATTGGTCCCAGTTCGTGTTTGAACCGGGACTAATGGGTGGAGGTATTAGTAACGACCCATTAGTCCCGGTTCATGAACCGGGACTAAAGGCCCTTACGAACCGGGTCTAATGGGTGGTTTTCTACTAGTGACTCTTCGAATCAAAGAAAAAAATATGGTTCACTCAAGGAAAAAACAATATGGACCATAGCAACCATCACTCCTGAATCTAAAAGAACACCAATGCAGTCCATGTTGCTAGATGAGTCGATTGAACGGTCCCGCACGCCACAGAGTCGAGGATATGTGGGTCATCGACCGAGGATCATCCCCAAGCCAGTCAGACCTCGGCACCGTCGCCTTCATCCACTAAGGTTGAAGAAGAAAGACACGACCGCAAACCACCATCCACACCCCGCGCTCCAGAACAACAACACACGATGTACTAACCAACACTGTTTCCTAGAAGAGTGATACGTCCATTTTGCATCATGCTTTTATGTCAATATTTATTGCATTATGGGCTGTTATTTCACGTTATGTCACAATACTTATGGCTATTCACTCTTATTTTACAAGGTTTACATGAAGAGGGAGAATGCCGGCAGCTGGAATTCTGGGCTGGAAAAGGAGCAAATATTGAAGGACTATTCTGCGCAACTCCAAAAGTCCTGAAACTCCACGGAATACCTTAAAATAAATAAAGAAAAATCGTCACCAAAAATGAAGGCCAGGGGGCCCACACCCTGCTCACGAGGGTGCCCCCCCCGGGCGTGCCCCCCTACCTCATGGGCCCCCTGGTGGCTCTTCGACGTCCATCTTCTCCTATATGAAGACTTTCGATGAGAAAAAAATAAGGGAGAACCTTTCGGGATGAAACTCCGCCGCCACGAGGCGGAACCTTGGCGGAACCAATCTAGGGCTCCGACAGAGCTGTTCTTCCGGGGACACTTCCCTCCGGGAGGGGGAAGTCATCACCATCGTCATCACCAATGCTCCTCTCATCGGGAGAGGGCAATCTCCATCAACATCTTCATCAGCACCATCTCATCTCCAAACCCTAGTTCATCACTTGTATCCAATTCTTGTCTCCAAGTCCGGGATTGGTGCTAGTAGTGTTGATTACTCCTTGTAGTTGATGCTAGTTGGTTTATATGGTGGAAGATCATATGTTCAGATCCTTTATGAACATTATTACCCCTATGATTATGAACATGAATATGCTTTGTGAGTAGTTACGTTTGTTCCTGAGGACAAGGGAGAAGTCTTGCTATTAGTAGTCATGTAAATTTGGTATTCGTTCGATATTTTGATAAGATGTATGTTGTCTAACCTCTAGTGGTATTATGTGAACGTCGACTACATAACACTTCACCATTATTTGGGCCTAGAGGAAGGCATTGGGAAGTAATAAGTAGATGATGGGTTGCTAGAGTGACAGAAGATTAAACCCTAGTTTATGTGTTGCTTCGTAAGGGGCTGATTTGGATCCATATGTTTCATGCTATGGTTAGGTTTACCTTAATACTTTTGTTGTAGTTGCGGATGCTTGCAATAGAGGTTAATCATAAGTGGGATGCTTGTCCAAGTAAGGGCAATACCCAAGCACCGGTCCACCCACATATCGAATTATCAAAGTACCGAACGCGAATCATATGAGCATGATGAAAAATAGCTTGACGATATTCCCATGTGTCCTTGGGAGCGCTTTTCCAATTATAAGAGTTTGTCCAGGCTTGTCCTTTGATACAAAAAGGATTGAGCCACCTTGCTGCACTTTATTTACTTTTGTTACTTGTTGCTCGTTACCATTTATCCTATCACAAAACTATATGTTACCATTAATTCCAGTACTTGCAGAGAATACCTTGCTGAAAACCGCTTATCATTTCCTTCTGCTCCTCGTTGGGTTCGACACTCTTACTTATCGAAAGGACTACGATAGATCCCCTATACTTGTGGGTCATCAAGACTCTTTTCTGGTGCCATTGCCGGGGAGTGAAGCGCCTTTGGTAGGTGGAATTTGGTAAGGAAAAATTTATTTAGTGTGCTGAAGTTTTCTGTCACTTGTTACTATGGAAAGTAATTGTCTGAGGGGCTTGTTCGGGTATCTTCATCCCATCCAGTTGAGCCAAGAGTTGCTCCTCAACCTACTGAACCTACTGAACCTATTGAAAATGAAACTCCTTTTGAAATTCCTTCGTATGATGGAAAAACTGCTAGCTAACACTTTTGCAGGAGATGGAACAAAGCATCCTGACGAACATCTACACTATGTGGATGATATTTGTGGACTATTTAAGCTTGTAGGTATACCCGATGATGTTGTTAAGAAGAAGGCTTTCCCTTTATCTTTGGAGGGAGTCGCATTGACATGGTATAGGCTATGTGATGATACGAGATCATGGACCTATAAAAGAGTGAAATTGGAATTTCATCAAAAGTATTACCCTATGCATCTTGTTCATCGTGATTGCAATTATATATATAATTTTTGGCCTCGCAAAGGAGAAAGCATCGCTCAAGCTTGGGGGAGGCTTAAATCAATGTTATATTCATGCCCCAATCATGAGATCTCAAGAGAAGTGATTATGCAAAAAAATTATGCTCGGCTTTCTGATAACAATCGCACCATGCTCGATAATTCTTGTGTTGGCTCTTTTATGATGAAGCCTATTGAATTTAGATGGAATTTATTGGATAGAATTAAACGCAACTCTAAAGATTGGGACCTCGACGAAGGTAAGGAGTCAGGTATGACACCTAAGTTTGATTGTGTTAAATCTTTTATGGATACAGATATTTTCCGTAAGTTTAGCACTAAATATGGACTTGACTCTGAGATAGTAGCTTCTTTCTGTGAATCTTTTGCTACTTATGTTGATCTCCCCAAGGAGAAGTGGTTTAAATATCATCCTCCCGTAGAAGTAAAAGTAGCTGCACCTATTAAAGTTGAAGAAAAGATTGTCACTTATAATGATCCTATTGTTCCTACTTCTTATGTTGAGAAACCACCTTTCCCTGTTAGAATGAAGGATCATGCTAAAGCTTCAACTGTTGTTCGTAAAAGCAATACTAGGACTTATACACCTCCTGAGCAAGTCAAAGTAGAACCCAATATTGCTATTGTTAAAGATCTCTTGTCTGATAATATTGATGGGCATGTTATTCAATTCTCTGGTGAAACTGCTAGAATTGCTAAACCCTGTGATAGAGATAAACATAGACCTGTGGTAGGCGTGCCCGTTATTTCTGTTAAAATAGGAGATCATTGTTATCATGGCTTATGTGATATGGGTGCTAGTGCTAGTGTTATACCCATTGACTTATACAAAGAAATTATGCATGAAATTGCACCTGCTGAGTTAGAAAAAATTGATGTCACAATTAAACTTGCCAATAGAGATACTATTTCACCAGTGGGAATTGTTAGAGATGTTGAAGTCTTGTGTGGGAAAACCAAATATCCCGCTGATTTTCTTGTTCTTGGTTCTCCACAAGATAGCTTTTGTCCCATTATATTTGGTAGACCCTTCTTCAAAACTGTTAATGCTACGATAGACTGCAAAAAGAATGTTGTTACTGTTGGCTTGGATGATATGGTTCATGAGTTTAATTTCTCTAAATTTAGTAAACAACATCGTGAGGAAGAATTGCCTAGTAAGGATGAAATTATTGGTCTTGCTTCTATTGCTGT
Organism: Aegilops speltoides; assembly: GCA_021437245.1. Classification (NCBI taxonomy): domain Eukaryota; kingdom Viridiplantae; phylum Streptophyta; class Magnoliopsida; order Poales; family Poaceae; genus Aegilops; species Aegilops speltoides. The sequence goes on from CM038145.1 coordinate 11,528,996, forward strand.
ACCTCCTAGTGATCCTTTAGAACACTATTTGCTAGACCATGAAAATGATATGTTCATGAATGAAAGAAGGGAAATAGATGAAGTATTCTTTAAACCGGAACCTATTCTGCAACACAATTTGCCTGTTGAAATCCTAGGGGATCCTCCTCCACCCAAGGGTGATCCCGTGTTTGAGCTTAAACCGTTGCCTGATAATCTTAAATATGCTTATCTTGATGAAAAGAAAATATATCCTGTTATTATTAGCGCTAACCTTTCAGAGCATGAAGAAGAAAGATTATTGAAAACTCTGAAGAAGCACCGTGCTGCTATTGGATATACTCTGGATGATCTTAAGGGCATTAGTCCCACTCTATGTCAACATAAAATAAATTTGGAAGCTGATGCCAAACCAGTTTGTGATCCTCAACGACGTTTGAATCCTAAAATGAAAGAAGTGGTAAGAAAGGAAATACTCAAGCTTCTGGAGGCAGGTATAATTTATCCCGTTGCTGATAGTCAGTGGGTAAGTCTTGTCCATTGTGTCCCTAAGAAGGGAGGTATTACTGTTGTCCCTAATGATAAAGATGAATTGATTCCACAAAGAATTATCACAGGTTATAGGATGGTAATTGATTTCCGCAAATTAAATAAGGCTACTAAGAAAGATCATTACCCCTTACCTTTTATTAATCAAATGCTAGAGAGACTAAGCAAACATACACACTATTGCTTTCTAGATGGTTATTCCGGGTTTTCTCAAATACCTGTGTCGGCTAAGGATCAATCAAAGACTACTTTTACATGCCCTTTTGGTACTTTTGCTTATAGACGTATGCCTTTCGGTTTAAGTAATGCACCTGCTACCTTTCAAAGATGCATGATGGCTATATTCTCTGACTTTTGCGAGAAAATTTGTGCGGTTTTCATGGATGACTTTTCCGTCTATGGTTCCTCTTTTGATGATTGCTTGAGCAATCTTGCTCGAGTTTTGCAGAGATGCGAAGAAACTAATCTTGTCTTGAATTGGGAAAAGTGCCACTTTATGGTTAATGAAGGTATTGTCTTGGGGCACAAAGTTTCTGAAAGAGGTATTGAAGTTGATAAATCCAAGGTTGATGCTATTGAAAAGATGCCATGTCCCAAGGACATCAAAGGTATAAGAAGTTTCCTTGGTCACGCCGGATTTTATAGGAAGTTCATTAAGGACTTCTCAAAAATCTCTCGGCCTCTGACTAATTTATTACAAAAAGATGTACCATTTGTCTTTGATGATGATTGCGTAGAAGCCTTTGAAATACTTAAGAAAGCAATAGTCTCTGCACCTGTTGTTCAACCACCTGATTGGAATTTACCCTTTGAAATTATGTGTGATGCTAGTGATTATGCTGTAGGTGTTGTTCTAGGGCAAAGAGTTGATAAGAAATTAAATGTTATCCATTATGCTAGTAAGACTCTAGACAATGCTCAAAGAAATTATGCTACTACCAAAAAGGAACTTTTAGCAGTCGTATTTGCTTGTGATAAATTCAGACCCTATATTGTTGATTCTAAAGTTACTATTCACACAGATCATGCTGCTATTAAATATCTTATGGAAAAGAAAGATGCAAAACCTAGGCTTATTAGATGGGTTCTCTTGCTTCAAGAATTTGATTTACATATTGTTGATAGAAAAGGAGCTGAGAACCCCATTGAAGACAACTTATCTAGGTTAGAGAATGTTCTTGATGACCCAACCTATTGATGATAGCTTTCCTGATGAACAATTAAATGTCATAAGTACTTCTTGTAGCACTCCATGGTATGCTGATTATGCTAATTATATTGTTGCTAAGTTTATACCACCTAGCTTCACATACCAGCAAAAGAGAAAGTTTTTCTATGACTTGTGACATTACTTTTGGGATGACCCACATCTTTATAAAGAAGGAGTAGATGGTGTTATTAGACGTTGTGTACCTGAGCATGAACAGGAACAGATCCTACGCAAGTGTCACTCCGAGGCTTATGGAGGACACCACGCTGGAGATAGAACTGCACATAAGGTATTGCAATCCGGTTTTTATTGGCCTACTCTCTTCAAGGATGCCCGTAAGTTTGTGTTGTCTTGCGATGAATGTCAAAGAATTGGTAATATTAGTAGACGTCAAGAAATGCCTATGAATTATTCACTTGTTATTGAACCATTTGATGTTTGGGGCTTTGATTATATGGGACCTTTTCCTGCCTCTAATGGATATACTCATATTTTAGTTGCTATTGATTACGTTACTAAGTGGGTAGAAGCTATTCCAACTAGTAGTGCTGATCATAACACTTCTATTAAAATGCTTAAGGAAGTTATTTTTTCGAGGTTTGGAGTCCCTAGATACTTAATGACTGATGGTGGTTCACACTTTATTCATGGTGCTTTCCGTAAGATGCTTGCTAAATATGACATTAATCATAGAATTGCATCTCCATATCACCCGCAGTCTAGTGGTCAGGTAGAATTGAGCAATAGAGATCTCAAATTAATTTTGCAAAAGACTATCAATAGGTCTAGGAAGAATTGGTCCAAGAAACTTGATGATGCATTATGGGCCTATAGAACTGCATACAAAAATCCTATGGGTATGTCTCCGTATAAAATGGTTTGTGGAAAAGCATGTCATTTACCTCTCGAACTAGAACATCAGGCATATTGGGCTATTAAAGAGCTCAACTATGATTTCAAACTTTCTGGTGAGAAGAGGTTATTTGATATTAGCTCACTTGATGAATGGAGAACCCAAGCTTATGAAAATGCCAAGTTGTTTAAAGAGAAGGTTAAAAGATGGCATGACAAAAGAATACAAAAGCGTGAGTTTAATGTAGGTGATTATGTATTGCTATACAACTCTCGTTTAAGATTTTTTGCAGGAAAACTTCTCTCCATATGGAAAGGTCCTTACGTTATCGAGGAGGTCTATCGTTCCGGTGCCATAAAAATCAACAACTTCACAGGCACAAATCCGAAGGTGGTAAACGGTCAAAGGATCAAACACAATATCTCAGGTAATCCTATAAATGTTGAAACTAATATTATTGAAACCGTAACCCCCGAGGAATACATAAAGGACACTTTCCAGAACGTTCCAGACTCCAAAAAGGAATAGGTATGTGGTACGGTAAGTAAACCGACTCCAAAACAATTTTTAAGGCAATATTTCTCCGTTTTGGAATAGTTAGAAAAATAGAAAAATAAGTAGCAGTCCGGGGAGGACACGATGCCTCCACGAGGGTGGAGGGCGCGCCCTACCCCCTTGGGCGCGCCCCCCTACCTCGTGAGCACCTCGTGTGCCCTCCGGACTCCGTTTCCTTGCACGATACGTATTTTGATCGGTAAAAATTCATTATATATACTCCCGAAGGTTTTGACTCTCGTATTACGCAAATCTCCCATGTTCTTGTTTCGAGTTGTTTTTCTGACAGGTCTAGATCATCATGACGACCCCAAGTGCTTCCAAGGACAAGTTCTTCGAGAAGGTGATCAACCCTTACCTCGCGGAGGTGCTGCGACACCCTCAAACCATTGAGATGCGTGATGGGTTGCTGCACATCCGCGATGTTGACGGACCAAAGGGAATCGGAAGCGTGGAGTTGAGGCTCGAGGCAATGGAGCAACAAGTTTTCAAGTGCCAGAGGATGGTGGAGCGTGGAATCAACGCTACCCACAAGATGCTTGCGGAGTTCACCAACAACTATGAGCCGGATGCCAAGAAGACCGAGGAAGCCATCTTCAAGCTACATGAGAAGATCGAGCACCTTCAAGCCCAAATCTATGATCTGCAAAACCAAAACTGTGAGTATGAATATAGATTCAAAAGGATGAGTTTGGCTGCAGATTTGAGGATTCCGGAGACTCGATCATCCTTCTATGATGGTGAGCCTATGCCATGGAAGGTGGACGACAAGCTTGCATCGTCATCAACACCTCCACCGCCAACAACAAGGAAGGAGACATAATCACATGGGTATGGGCACTCCCCTTGGCAACTGCCAAGCTTGGGGGAGGTGCCCTGGTATCGTATCACCATAACAACTCCTATCTTTACCCTTTTTCTTAGTTCGATCCTATTAGTAGCATCTTGATTTAGTAGAATAAAGTCATGGCATGATCTAGTTTTGAGTTTTGCTTTATGATCCTTCTTTGTAATCGAGTCTGTGAGCTATATAATAAAGATTAGTGTTGAGTCAAGGGTTTGAGTATTTTGCCATGATCTTGGGTGATTAGAAGAAAAAAGAATAAAAAGAATTAAAGAGTTCATATTGATCTTATTGAAAGTAATGACTTCACATTGAAAGAATACAATGATTTAAAGTTGTCGGGAGTTGACAAATATAGCTTTGGTCATCGTTGCAATTAATAGGAAGTAATAAGGAAAGAGAGGTTTCACATATAGATATATTATCATTGACATCTTTTATGATTGGGAGCACTCATTAAAATATGACATGCTAAAGAGTTGAGGTTGGACAAGGAAGACAACATAATGAGTTATGTTTTCTTATATCTGAGATAAAGTATGTTGTCATGGATCCTCTACCGTGTTGAGCTTGCCTTTCCCCCTCATGCTAGCCAAATTCTCAGCACTAAGTAGAAATGCTACTTGTGCTTCCAAATACCCTTAAACTAGTTTTGCCATGAGAGTCCACCATATCTACCTATGGATTGAGTAAGATCCTTCAAGTAAGTTGTCATCGGTGCAAGCAATAAAAATTGCTCTTTAAATATGCATGACTTATTAGTGTAGAGAAATAAGCTTTGTACGAACTTGTTGTGGATGCAATAAAAGCGACGGACTGCATAATAAAGGTTCACATACAAGGGGCAATATAAAGTGGCGTTCTTTTGCATTAAGATTTTGTGCATCAACACTAATGCGCATGACAACCTCTGCTTCCCTCTGCGAAGGGCCTATCTTTTATTATTATCCTCTACCTTATGCAAGAGTCACGGTGATCTTCACCTTTCCTTTTTCACTTTATCCTTTGGCAAGCTCAGCATGTTGGAAAGAACATGATATATATATATCTAATTGGATGTGGGGGAGCATGAATTATTATTGTTGACATTACCCTTGAGGTAAAAGGTTGTGGGGCAAAATTATAAGCCCCTATCTTTCTCTGTGTTTGGTTAAAACTCCATAACCACAAGTATTGCGTGAGTGTTAGCAATTATGAAGGACTAAGTGATAGTTGAGTATGTGGACTTGCTTTTAAGCTCTGACATAGACTCTCTCCGATGTTATGATAAATTGCAATTGCTTCAATGACTGAGGGTATAATTTGTTGGTGCCCAATAAGGTTTCTGATTCATACTTTGGCTTTGTGAAAAGATCATCACTTGAACATGAGTAATCATATGACAAAATCTATATATGTTGCTGTTACGAAATAATCATGATGCCTTCATGTCCGTATTTTATTTTTATCGACGCCTCTACCTCTAAACATGAGGACATATTTATTGTTATCGGCTTTTCGCTCGAGGACAAGCGAGGTCTAAGCATGGGGGAGTTGATACGTCCATTTTGCATCATGCTTTTATGTCAATATTTATTGCATTATGGGCTGTTATTTCACGTTATGTCACAATACTTATGGCTATTCTCTCTTATTTTACAAGGTTTACATGAAGAGGGAGAATGCCGGCAGCTGGAATTCTGGGCTGGAAAAGGAGCAAATATTGAAGGACTATTCTGTGCAACTCCAAAAGTCCTGAAACTCCATGGAATACCTTAAAATAAATAAAGAAAAATTGTCGCCAAAGATGAAGGCCAGGGGGCCCACACCCTGCTCACGAGGGTGGCCCCCCCGGGCGCGCCCCCTACCTCGTGGCCCCCCTGGTGGCTCTCCGACGTCCATCTTCTCCTATATGAAGTCTTTCGATGAGAAAAAAATAAGGGAGAACCTTTCGGGACGAGACTCCACCGCCACGAGGCGGAACCAATCTAGGGCTCCGGCAGAGCTGTTCTGCCGGGGACACTTCCCTCCGGGAGGGGGAAATCATCACCATCGTCATCACCAACGCTCCTCTCATCGGGAGAGGGCAATCTCCATCAACATCTTCATCAGCACCATCTCATCTCCAAACCCTAGTTCATCTCTTGTATCCAATTCTTGTCTCCAAGTCCGGGACTGGTGCTAGTAGGTTGCTAGTAGTGTTGATTACTCCTTGCAGTTGATGCTAGTTGGTTTATTTGGTGGAAAATCATATGTTCAGATCCTTTATGCATATTATTACCCCTCTGATTATGAACATGAATATGCTTTGTGAGTAGTTACGTTTGTTCCTGAGGACAAGGGAGAAGTCTTGCTATTAGTAGTCATGTGAATTTGGTATTCGTTCGATATTTTGATAAGATGTATGTTGTCTAACCTCTAGTGGTGTTATGTGAACGTCGACTACATAACACTTCACCATCATTTGGGCCTAGAGGAAGGCATTGGGAAGTAATAAGTAGATGATGGGTTGCTAGAGTGACAGAAGCTTAAGCCCTAATTTATGCGTTGCTTCGTAAGGGGCTGATTTGGATCCATATGTTTCATGCTATGGTTAGGTTTACCTTAATACTTTTGATGTAGTTGCGAATGCTTGCAATAGAGGTTAATCATAAGTGGGATGCTTGTCCAAGTAAGGGCAGTACCCAAGCACCGGTCCACCCACATATCGAATTATCAAAGTATCGAACGCGAATCATATGAGCGTGATGAAAAATAGCTTGACGATATTCCCATGTGTCCTCGGGAGCGCTTTTCCTATTATAAGAGTTTGTCCAGGCTTGTCCTTTGCTACAAAAAGGATTGAGCCACCTTGCTGCACTTTATTTACTTTTGTTACTTGTTGCTCGTTACCATTTATCCTATCACAAAACTATATGTTACCATTAATTCCAGTACTTGCAGAGAATACCTTGCTGAAAACCGCTTATCATTTCCTTCTGCTCCTCGTTGGGTTCGACACTCTTACTTATCGAAAGGACTACGATAGATCCCCTATACTTGTGGGTCATCAATTCATGCCCCAATCATGAGATCTCAAGAGAAGTGATTATGCAAAAAATTATGCTCGGCTTTACGATAACAATCACACCATGCTCGATAATTCTTGTGTTGGCTCTTTTATGATGAAGCCTATTGAATTTAGATGGAATTTATTGGATAGAATTAACGCAACTCTAAGATTGGGACCTCGGCGAAGGTAAGGAGTCGGTATGTCACCTAAGTTTGATTGTGTTAAATCTTTTATGGATCTGAGATATTTTCGTAAGTTTAGCACTAAATATGGACTTGACTCTGAGATAGTAGCTTCTTTCTGTGAATCTTTTGCTACTTATGTTGATCTCCCCAAGGAGAAGTGGTTTAAATATCATCCTCCCGTAGAAGTAAAAGTAGCTGCACCTATTAAAGTTGAAGAAAAGATTGTCACTTATAATGATCCTATTGTTCCTACTTCTTATGTTGAGAAACCACCTTTCCTGTTAGAATGAAGGATCATGCTAAAGCTTCAACATTGTTAGTAAAAGCAATACTAGGACTTATACACCTCTGAGCAAGTCAAAGTAGAACAATATTGCTATTGTTAAAGATCTCTTGTCGATAATATTGATGGGCATGTTATTCAATTCTCTCTATTGCTAAACGTGGTAGAGATAAACATAGAACTGTGGTAGGCGTGCCGTTATTTACTGTTAAATAGGAGATCATTGTTATCATGGCTTATGTGATATGGGTGCTAGTGCTAGTGTTATACCCATTGACTTATACAAAGAAATTATGCATGAAATGCGCTTTGCTGAGTTAGAAGAAATTGATGTCACAATTAAACTTGCCAATAGAGATACTATTTCACGATTGGAATTGTTAGAGATGTTGAAGTCTTGTGTGGGAAAACCAAATATCCCTGATTTTCTTGTTCTTGGTTCTCCACAAGATAGCTTTTGTCCCATTATATTTGGTAGACCCTTCTTCAAACTTAATAATGCACGATAGACTGCAAAAGAATGTTATTCTTTTTGGCTTGGATGATATGGTTCATGAGTTTAATTTCTCTAAATTTAGTAAACAACATCGTGAGGAAGAATTGCCTAGTAAGGATGAAATTATTGGTCTTGCTTCTATTCTGTACCTCCTAGTGATCCTTTAGAACACTATTTGCTAGACCATGAAAATGATATGTTCATGAATGAAAGAAGGAAATAGATGAAGTATTCTTTAAACGGAACCTATTACGCAACACAATTTGCTGTTGAAATCCTAGGATCCTCCTCCACCCAAGGGTGATCCGTGTTTGAGCTTAAACGTTGCGATAATCTTAAATATGCTTATCTTGATGAAAAGAAAATATATCCTGTTATTATTAGCGCTAACTTTTAGAGCATGAAGAAGAAAGATTATTGAAAACTACGAAGAAGCACCGTACTATTGGATATACTCTGGATGATCTTAAGGGCATTAGTCCCACTCTATGTCAACATAAAATAAATTTGGAAGCTGATGCCAAACCAGTTTGTGATCCTCAACGATGTTTGAATCCTAAAATGAAAGTGGTAAGAAAGGAAATACTCAAGCTTAGGAGGCGGGTATAATTTATCCGTTCTTGATAGTCGTGGGTAAGTCTTGTCCATTGTGTCCCTAAGAAGGGAGGTATTACTGTTGTCCCTAATGATAAAGATGAATTGATTCCACAAAGAATTATCACAGGTTATAGGATGGTAATTGATTTCCACAAATTAAATAAGGCTACTAAGAAAGATCATTACCCTTACCTTTTATTAATCAAATGCTAGAGACTAAGCAAACATACACACTATTGCTTTCTAGATGGTTATTCGGTTTTCTCAAATACGTGTCGGCTAAGATCAATCAAAGACTACTTTTACATGCCCTTTTGGTTTTTTGCTTATAGGCGTATGCCTTTCGGTTTAAGTAATACTGCTACCTTTCAAAGATGCATGATGGCTATATTCTCGACTTTTGCGAGAAAATTTGTGAGGTTTTCATGGATGACTTTTCCGTCTATGGTTCCTCTTTGATGATGATTGGAGAAATCTTGCTCGAGTTTTGCGGAGATGTGAAGAAACTAATCTTCTCTTGAATTGGGAAAAGTGCCACTTTATGGTTAATGAAGGTATTGTCTTGGGGCACAAAGTTTACGAAGAGGTATTGAAGTTGATAAATCCAAGGTTGATGCTATTGAAAGATGCCATGTCCCAAGGACATCAAAGGTATAAGTTTCCTTGGTCACGCCCGGATTTTATAGGAAGTTCATTAAGGACTTCTCAAAAATCTCTCGACCTCGACTAATTTATTACAAAAGATGTACCATTTGTCTTTGATGATGATTGTGTAGAAGCCTTTGAAATACTTAAAAGCAATAGTCTCTTTTTGTTGTTCAACCACCGATTGGAATTTACCCTTTGAAATTATGTGTGATGCTAGTGATTATCTGTAGGTGTTGTTCTAGGGCAAGAGTTGATAAGAAATTAAATGTTATCCATTATGCTAGTAAGACTCTAGACAATGCTCAAAAAATTATGCTACTACCAAAAGGAACTTTTAGCGATTGTATTTGCTTGTGATAAATTCAGACCCTATATTGTTGATTCTAAAGTTACTATTCACAGATCATGCTGCTATTAAATATCTTATGGAAAGAAAGATGCAAAACCTAGGCATTAGATGGGTTCTCTTGCTTCAAGAATTTGATTTACATATTGTTGATAGAAAAGGGCTGAGAACCCGTTGAGACAACTTATCTAGGTTAGAGAATGTTCTTGATGACCCAACCTATTGATGATAGCTTTCACGATGAACAATTAAATGTCATAAGTACTTCTTGTAGCACTCCATGGTATGCTGATTATGCTAATTATATTGTTGCTAAGTTTATACCACCTAGCTTCACATACCAAAGAAAAGTTTTCTATGACTTGTGACATTACTTTTGGGATGACCCACATCTTTATAAAGAAAAGTAGATGGTGTTATTAGGCGTTGTGTACTGAGCATGAGCAGGAGCAGATCCTACATAAGTGTCACTCCGAGGCTTATGGAGGACACCACGCTGGAGATAGAACGCACATAAGGTATTGCAATCCGGTTTTTATTGGCCTACTCTCTTCAAGGATGCCCGTAAGTTTGTGTTGTCTTGCGATGAATGTCAAAAATTGGTAATATTAGTAGGCGTCAAGAAATGCCTATGAATTATTCACTTGTTATTGAACCATTTGATGTTTGGGGCTTTGATTATATGGGACCTTTTCACCTCTAATGGATATACTCATATTTTAGTTGCTATTGATTCGTTACTAAGTGGGTAGAAGCTATTCCAACTAGTAGTGCTGATCATAACACTTCTATTAAAATGCTTAAGGAAGTTATTTTTCGAGGTTTGGAGTCCCTAGATACTTAATGATGATGGTGGTTCACACTTTATTCATGGTGCTTTCCAGTAAGATGCTTGCTAAATATGCGTTAATCATAGAATTGCATCTCCATATCACCCTGATCTAGTGGTCAGGTAGAATTGAGCAATAGAGATCTCAAATTAATTTTGCAAAAGACTATCAATAGGTCTAGGAAGAATTGGTCCAAGAAACTTGATGATGCATTATGGGCCTATAGAGCGCATACAAAAATCCTATGGGTATGTCTCCGTATAAAATGGTTTGTGGAAAAGCATGTCATTTACCTCTCGAACTAGAACATAAGGCATATTGGGCTATTAAAGAGCTCAACTATGATTTCAAACTTCTGGTGAGAAGAGGTTATTTGATATTAGCTCACTTGATGAATGGAGAACCCAAGCTTATGAAATGCCAAGTTGTTTAAAGAAGGTTAAAAGATGGCATGACAAAAGAATACAAAAGCGTGAGTTTAATGTAGGTGATTATGTATTGCTATACAACTCTCGTTTAAGATTTTTTGGAAAACTTCTCTCCATATGGAAAGGTCCTTACGTTATCGAGGAGGTCTATCGTTCGGTGCCATAAAATCAACAACTTCACGAGGCACAAATCCGAAGGTGGTAAGCGGTCAAAGGATCAAACACAATATCTCGGTAATCCTATAAATGTTGAAACTAATATTATTGAAACCGTAACCCCAGGAATACATAAGGACACTTTCGAGCGTTCCAGGACTCCAAAAGGAATAGGTATGTGGTAGCAGTAGTAAACCGACTCCAAAACAATTTTAAGGCAATATTTCTCCGTTTTGGAATAGTTAGAAAAATAGAAAAATAAGTAGCAGTCCGGGGAGGACACGATGCCTCCACGAGGGTGGAGGGCGCGCCATACCCCCTTGGGCGCGCCCCCCTACCTCGTGAGCACCTCGTGTGCCCTCGGACTCCGTTTCCTTGCACGATCGTATTTTGATCGGTAAAAATTCATTATATATACTCCAGAGGTTTGACTCTCGTATTACGCAAATCTCCCATGTTCTTGTTTGAGTTGTTTTCTGACGGTCTAGATCATCATGCGACCCCAAGTGCTTCGGACAAGTTCTTGAGAAGGTGATCAACCCTTACCTCGCGGAGTGCTGCGACACCCGCAAACCATTGAGATGCGTGATGGGTTCTGCACATCCGCGATGTTGCGGACCAAAGGAACCGGGCGTGGAGTTGAGGCTCGAGGCAATGGAGCAACAAGTTTTCAAGTGCGAGGGATGGTGGGCGTGGAATCACGCTACCCACAAGATGCTTCGAGTTCACCAACAACTATGAGCGGATGCCAAGAAGACCAGGAAGCCATCTTCAAGCTACATGAGAAGATCGAGCACCTTCAAGCCCAAATCTATGATCGCAAAACCAAAGCGTATATGAATATAGATTCAAAAGGATGAGTTTGGCTGCAGATTTGAGGATTCGGAGACTCGATCATCCTTCTATGATGGTGAGCTATGCCATGGAAGGTGGACGACAAGCTTGCATCGTCATCAACACCTCCACCAACAACAAGGAAGGAGACATAATCACATGGGTATGGGCACTCCCTTGGCAACTGCCAAGCTTGGGGAGGTGCCACAGTATCATATCACCATAACAACTCCTATCTTTACCTTTTCTTAGTTCGATCCTATTAGTAGCATCTTGATTTAGTAGAATAAAGTCATGGCATGATCTAGTTTTGAGTTTTGCTTTATGATCCTTCTTTGTAATCGAGTCATGAGCTATATAATAAAGATTAGTGTTGAGTCAAGGGTTTGAGTATTTTGCCATGATCTTGCGTGATTAGAAGAAAAAGAATAAAAGAATTAAAGAGTTCATATTGATCTTATTGAAGTAATGACTTCACATTGAAAGAATACAATGATTTAAAGTTGTTGGGAGTTGACAAATATAGCTTTGGTCATCGTTGCAATTAATAGGAAGTAATAAGGAAGAGGTTTCACATATAGATATATTATCATTGACATCTTTTATGATTGGGAGCACTCATTAAAATATGACATGCTAAAGAGTTGAGTTGGACAAGGAAGACAACATAATGAGTTATGTTTTCTTATATCGAGATAAAGTATGTTGTCATGGATCCTCTACCGTGTTGAGCTTGCCTTTCCCCTCATGCTAGCCAAATTCAGCACTAAGTAGAAATGCTACTTGTGCTTCCAAATACCATAAACTAGTTTTGCCATGAGAGTCCACCATATCTACCTATGGATTGAGTAAGATCCTTCAAGTAAGTTGTCATCGGTGCAAGCAATAAAATTGCTCTTTAAATATGCATGACTTATTAGTGTAGAGAAATAAGCTTTGTACAAACTTGTTGTGGATGCAATAAAAGCGAATTTGCATAATAAAGGTTCACATACAAGGGCAATATAAAGTGGCGTTCTTTTGCATTAAGATTTTGTGCATCAACACTAATCGCATGACAACCTCTGCTTCCCTCTGCGAAGGGCCTATCTTTTATTATTATCCTCTACCTTATGCAAGAGTCACGGTGATCTTCACCTTTCCTTTTCACTTTATCCTTTGGCAAGCTCAGCATGTTGGAAAGAACATGATATATATATATCTAATTGGATGTGGGGGAGCATGAATTATTATGTTGACATTACCCTTGAGGTAAAAGGTTGTGGGGCAAAATTATAAGCCCCTATCTTTCTCTGTGTGGTTAAAACTCCATAACCACAAGTATTGCGTGAGTGTTAGCAATTATGAAGGACTAAGTGATAGTTGAGTATGTGGACTTGCTTTTAAGCTCTGACATAGACTCTCTCCGATGTTATGATAAATTGCAATTGCTTCAATGACTGAGGGTATAATTTGTTGGTGCCCAATAAGGTTTCTGATTCATACTTTGGCTTTGTGAAAAGATCATCACTTGAACATGAGTAATCATATGACAAAATCTATATATGTTGCTGTTACAAAATAATCATGATGCCTTCATGTCCGTATTTTATTTTTATCGATGCCTCTACCTCTAAACATGAGGACATATTTATTGTTATCGGCTTTTCGCTCGAGGACAAGCGAGGTCTAAGCTTGGAGGAGTTGATACGTCCATTTTGCATCATGCTTTTATGTCAATATTTATTGCATTATGGGCTGTTATTTCACGTTATGTCACAATACTTATGGCTATTCTCTCTTATTTTACAAGGTTTACATGAAGAGGAGAATGTAATTGGAATTACAGGCTGGAAAAGGAGCAAATATTGAAGGACTATTGCAACTCCAAAAGTCATGAAACTCCGTGGAATACCTTAAAATAAATAAAGAAAAATTGTGCGCCAAGATGAAGGCCGGGGGCCCACACCACCTCACGAGGTGGCCCCAGGCGCGCCCCCTCGTGGCCCCCCGGTGGCTCTCCGGCGTCCATCTTCTCCTATATGAAGTCTTTCGATGAGAAAAAATAAGGAGAACCTTTGGAGACGAGACTCGCATGTGGAACCAATCTAGGGCTCTGGCAGAGCTGTTCGCGGGGACACTTCCCTCCGGGAGGAAATCATCACCATCGTCATCACTGCTCCTCTCATCGGGGAGGGCAATCTCCATCAACATCTTCATCAGCACCATCTCATCTCCAAACCCTAGTTCATCTCTTGTATCCAATTCTTGTCTCCAAGTCCGGGAATGGTGCTAGTAGGTTGCTAGTAGTGTTGATTACTCCTTAGTTGATGCTAGTTGGTTTATTTGGTGGAAATCATATGTTCAGATCCTTTATGCATATTACCCCTCGATTATGAACATGAATATGCTTTGTGAGTAATTACGTTTGTTCACGAGGACAAGGAGAAGTCTTGCTATTAGTAGTCATGTGAATTTGGTATTCGTTCGATATTTTGATAAGATGTATGTTGTCTAACCTCTAGTGGTATTATGTGAGCGTCGACTACATAACACTTCACCATTATTTGGGCCTAGAGGAAGGCATTGGGAAGTAATAAGTAGATGATGGGTTGCTAGAGTGTGAGAAGCTTAAGCCCTAGTTTACGTTGCTTCGTAAGGGGCTGATTTGGATCCATATGTTTCATGCTATGGTTAGGTTTACCTTAATACTTTTGATGTAGTTGCGAATGCTTGCAATAGAGGTTAATCATAAGTGGGATGCTTGTCCAAGTAAGGCAGTACCCAAGCACCGGTCCACCCACATATCGAATTATCAAAGTATCGAGACGCAAATCATATGGCGTGATGAAAAATAACAGCGATATTCCCATGTGTCCTCGGGAGCGCTTTTCCTATTATAAGAGTTTGTCGGGCTTGTCCTTTGCTACAAAAGTTGAGCCACCTTGCTACTTTATTTACTTTTGTTACTTGTTGCTCGTTACCATTTATCCTATCACAAAACTATATGTTACCATTAATTCGATTACTTGCGAGAATACCTTCTGAAAACCGCTTATCATTTCATACGCTCCTCGTTGGGTTCGACACTCTTACTTATCGAAAGGACTACGATAGATCCCCTATACTTGTGGGTCATGAAAGAAGCGATGAAGCCCAACACAATTACCTTGGCGCGCCGTGAAAGCGATTTCGAGAGGTTGCGACTATACTGTCCATAGGCAGCCCGACCCGACCGGCCCGGAAATTGTAGGCTGGGCTAAGCTTTGAGCATGTCATCGGGCGTGCTCGGGCACAGAAGTTGAAACCCGCGGTGGAGTCGGCGAGCGATTTTCGGGCGGGTGGTCGGGCTTCCATGACCAGTATAATCGCAACCTCTCGGACATAGCCTTAGCCTTGCGCCAAGGCATTGGTTGTGCTGGCGGCTTCATTGCTCTTCTAGGAAGCGGTGTTGGTTAGTACATGGTGTGTTGTTGTTCGGGCGGGGTGTGGATGGTGGTTTGCGGTGGTGTCTTTCTTCTTGACCTTAGTGGATGGGCGGCGGTGCGGTATTGGGGGCCACTAACAAGGTGGCAGCCACGAAGGAGTGTGTCGTGTGGCAGTGATCTTGACAGCCAGGCAGGTCGAGCGAGAAAAACAGGAAGCGCGGGTGGCGGAATGCGGCAAGAGCTCCGGGCTCTCATGGAGAAGCATGAGAGTTTGGGCGTGAGTCAAACTCAGAGTCCGAGCTTGCTTTGGCTCTCGAAAGTGCCAAGTCCAAGGCCGAGGCCCATAAGGCCCCGGAGGTTGAGGACATAAAGAAGATAGCGGGTAAGGCATTTTTCATGCAAAGCGGGCATGTTAATGTGAACTACGACACTTACCGCATTCAGAGCTCTCGAGGCGTTGCGGATCTGCCGTGTAGTGCATCGATCGCCGCATTCTATCGTGGCGGAGAGCTCGGCGGAAGGTCTTCGGTCTCGATATCTTTGAGGCGGCCATCCATGCCCCCAAGCGACCGGTGAAGGTGGTCGAACTCCTAAGGTAGGTGAGGAGGCCATGAAGGGCCTCATAGTCCGTATGCTTTGGATGAGGCCATGCACGGAGCTACTTTGGCCTTGTCTGCGGCTGGTGGATGCATGCCCCAGGTGGAGGTCATCAAGCGCTCACTTTGTATTGAGGCGCTCGTCGGGCCTTGCCGCACAAAGGTGCTGTGGGGCAAGTTGGATCGGAGAACCTTCTCACGGATCCACCGCCACCGGCGAGGGAGTATCGTCGCAGAGATATTATAAAATTGTCTGAAGGAGCTGCGATATTGCGGATGAGTGCTCTCGAAATGTAATCTTTGATGAACTCGCTATGTATTTATCACTGCGCTGAAAACTTCGTTCATATGCATATGAGCAACACTTGTTTAATTTAAAATATTACCTTATGCGGCCGTTTATAAAATCGAGAGATGGCAAGTCATTGGCTTCACCCCCAAGCCATGATCTTTGGGGTGTTCGGGATAAACATGAGCACTCTTGTTCCCATTGTTGGGTCCATCGAGGGCGCTCAACACAACGAAACAAGCAGGACTTATAATGCTTGAACACTCTCACTTAGCCATAGAATTCTATAATTTTAAATTTGGCGAAGCCCTGCTGTCGGAAGACCGAATCAGGCGCTATCCACGCCTCTTCGGACATTGTCGGAACTTCGCTAAGCGCGTGAGTCTTTAAGGAAAAAAACCTCTCGAACAGCGACAGGTCTCGCCTTATCATGCCGGTCGGTTTTAGCTTTCTCCTTTGGCGCCACAGCTCTCAGCAGGCGCAATCACGATGGTTCTCGGTCCACCTTAGCGGCCGGAATGGGGCGTAAGGCACCAAAACATGGGGCCGGCAAACCCAACTATTGACCCAAGACATGATTGACGATTCATATAATGCTATAAGTTGAGGTGCCGCACTTGTGAAAGTGTTGGACTTATCACACCATAGAGTAGAACATAAGCCCCGTGTATTGCCGTACCAAAATATCTGGTGCAGATGTCATATAATGAGCATATATATATATAAGGTAATGCAATTGCGATCATAAAGGTGCTGCATTATTTATGAAAGAAAAGAATCGCTAGTAGATGGGATACAAATAGTGCGGTAAGCAAGGGATTTGGACTAAATAAACATGTCCCCTCGAGGGATGAGCTGCGGATTTGGTGTATATAATGAATTTAATGCTCGTAATGAGACCACAGTGTTAGCGGCCTTCTTTAGTCCACAGCTGTTGCATCATCGATTCGGCAGAGTTGGCCGACGAACCTGATTATGAGTCCTGCGTACATAAAGAAGAAAAATAAAAAAGGGGCACACTTGCGAGCCCCGGTGTGGTCGAACCGCCTCTGGGTCCGTTCGATCGTGCCTCCCTGCATGGTATCTCAAAGGCGTAATGATGTGTGAGTGTTATTCTTGCGATCATGCGGGCGAGGTTGGGGCGCATTACTCGCGTGCCCTGATCGCGCTGGATGGTCTTGGTTGGCATTGCTCGGCGGCTTTCTGTCCGGCCTTTACGGCGGACTCGAGAATGCCTTAGAAGGCTGCTCTGTACCGCGTGAGCAGCTGTATGTTCCTCCGTTCGGAGGGCGTTCCGTATTCCATTGACCGTGATGACCACGAGGGCACGGCATCTTGAGCTTTAGGTATGCATAATGCGGCAGCGTTGAATTTTACAAGCGGTTCGTCGAACGAGGCATGATAGCCGCGAAGCGGGACTATGAAGATTAACTCTTCGCTCGGAAATTATCCGGGATCAAGACCACTTCGGTGTGGTGAGCACTGCGGTTGGCTTCCTCTGGTATGACACCTTTAAAGGTTGTCTTTGTAGGTTTAATCCTTGATGGGTCTATGCCCATTTTGCGCCTTGTATCGATAGCGAGTTCAGGCTGCTACCGCCGTCCATCGGGACTCGTGAGGTGGAACCCATCGGCGATTGGGTCTAAAACCAATGCGGCGAATCCGCCATAGCGTATGCTGGTCGGATGGACAAGAGGACCATGGGTTGAACTTTGGTGGATCCATCGCATAGGCGTCCGTGGTGCGCGTTTCTCTCCCTCTTGGGTATGTGGGTCGTATATCATATTCACCGTCACTTGCGGGGAAAACCTTCGTCCTCTTGTTCGGCGGTGGGTCTCTTCCTTGTCGTCGCTATTTAGCCTTGTCATTGTTTTGGCAATTAACGCGGCACCTGCTGAACACAACAATCTCTATTGGTGTGGTTAGGCGGCTTTCGGTGCCATGGATCGGCATAAGCGGTCGATATCGGTCCAGATTGGACGGACCGGTGGTTCTTTTGAATGGCTTCTTCGTTGACGGGTTTAGAGCCTCGAATCCGGCATTGGCCGTATCCTCCTTATCGTCGCCGTTAATGCGGCGCTTGTTTTTGTTTGGCGTGACTGCCGTTGTTGTCCTTGGTATCTGGACCCGAATTTTCACGGAGATTGTTGCTGCGGGCTAGCCGGCTGTCCTCTCCCGCAAAAGCGGGTCATTAACGATGTGAGGGCTGCCATGGATTTTGGCTTTTCTGCCCCGGATGCGGGCTAGCCATTCGTCCGGATGTTATGTTTGAAGGCTGCAAGGGCCTCTGCATCGAGACGATCGGCGATTTGATTTTCTTCGTTAAGAACCGTGTCGAATGTCGGCGATTAATCGGCTGCTGAATGATGTGGCTTAGGTCATCGGCGTCGGTGGTCGCACATATGTGCCTTGGAAGTTATCAAGAATGCGGCCTCGGGTCTTCAACACCCAATTGACTCTGCGGGCAGTGTTAAACAATGCCGAGCTGGTCCTTTAAGCTTGAGTGGGAGGTACTTGATGGCGTGGAGATGCGTCATGCGGGCCATATGGATGTGGAAAGATAGTCTTGATCCAAACCGCGAGTCTGTTGTGTCGTAGATTCGATGTTCTGGTTTAAACCCTTGGGGATCGATGATCCATTACTTCGTCGTCGAAGCATAAGCGGGTGTCTGGCGCCTCTGTATTGAGCAATATCGCGGCCAGCTCGGCTGCTGTCTGTTGTCTTTCCAGCCGAGTTATTATATCCGCAGCGGTATTCGTCATGGGTCGTAGGCGCCCACGTGATCCGTAGATGGATCTGGATTGCCTTGCTTTGTCCCAATATGTCTCGCAAGTCCGTGCGTTCCTCTTGGCCGTACTTTTGGGCGATGCGGGTATGGTTTGGTTGGGGGCTGGATGCCTCTGTCCCGACCACGGGGTGGCGGTCAGCCATATCTTGCTGGTGATGGAGGTATGTATGCTTCCTCCTCTAATCGGGGGCAGCTTGCGTCTTAGGTAACTTTTGGAGGGGCGTTCGAGTTTATACTCTTGACGCGAGGACCTCGGTCCATCGATCGGCCAGCAGTCTGATCACGAAGCTATTGCTGCTTTTCTTTAGGCTGTTTTTGTGGCGATAAGCTGCGCTTGAAGCGCTCTTGTTGACAGGATCCTCGGTCAGCGAATATCATCGTTGAGGCTTGCCTCGTCTTGAGGAGGAGGCATATAGTTGATCCTCAACCTCTTGTCTGCCGCCCTCTCACGAGGGCTTGCTTCCACATCCTCCTGCCTGAATCTTCTTTGGAGGGATTGTCTTCGGCACTTCTCAGTATTATTGTCTCTGTCGGAATCTCCATTCTTGCTATGGCGGGATTTAAATGGCCCGCCTTGACGCATGCAGGCTGCTTCTTTAAAGAATCGACCTCCTTTCTTCGCCGTCCCGTCTTTGGGGTGTCCACCATGTATATGTCGTATGGCGAGGTGGTCTTCGATTGTAGGCGCTGGTTCTGTTAAATCTCCGGCATCGTCCGTCCATAGCGTCGATGTCTTGGTCGTAGTCTAGCATGTCGGTTAGATCGTCGGCGGTGGCTACAAAGTGGGTGGTGGGTGGGCTCGAATTTCTTCGTCGTCCGTACCCCAACCATCTGGCCATAGTCCGGCCAGGACTCTCGACAACGAAATGTTTTAGAAATTCAGGATATCGCCAAAAGCGAGTATTGGAAGATGTCATGGTGGTGAATTCCATAACTGGCGCAATCCGGATCGATTGGTAGAGGCGCGGGAGGTTGAGTCCGGCAAGAGTCCGGCCTCGAGAATCACGAGTTCGCGAGGGGCGAGATTGGTGTTGGCTCCATCGCCTTGGATGTTGAAGCCCCGGTAGGCGTCTATCCACCGGCCCTCGATCTGGGCGATCGGCTCGGGCTAATGGCGAGCGGATCCGTGTGGACTAATGGGTGGAGGTATTAATAACGACCCATTAGTCGGTTCATGAACCGGGACTAAAGGCCCTTACAAACTGGGTCTAATGGGTGGTTTTCTACTAGTGACTCTTCGAATCAAAGAAAAAAATATGGTTCACTCAAGGAAAAAACAATATGGACCATAGCAACCATCACTCCTGAATCTAAAAGAACACCAATGCAGTCCATGTTGCTAGATGAGTCGATTGAACGGTCCCGCACGCTACAGAGTCGAGGATATGTGGGTCGTCGACCGAGGATCATCCCCAAGCCAGTCAGACCTCGGCACCGTCGCCTTCATCCACTGAGGTTGAAGAAGAAAGACACCACCGCAAACCACCATCCACACCCCGCGCTCCAGAACAACAACACACGATGTACTAACCAACACTGTTTCCTAGAAGAGTGATACGTCCATTTTGCATCATGCTTTTATGTCAATATTTATTGCATTATGGGCTGTTATTTCACGTTATGTCACAATACTTATGGCTATTCTCTCTTACTTTACAAGGTTTACATGAAGAGGGAGAATGTCGGCAGCTGGAATTCTGGGCTGGAAAAGGAGCAAATATTGAAGGACTATTCTGCGCAACTCCAAAAGTCCTGAAACTCCACGGAATACCTTAAAACAAATAAAGAAAAATCGTCACCAAAAATGAAGTCCAGGGGGCCCACACCCTGCTCACGAGGGTGCCCCCGGCGTGCCCCCCTACCTCATGGGCCCCCTGGTGGCTCTTCGACGTCCATCTTCTCCTATATGAAGACTTTCGATGAGAAAAAAATAAGGGAGAACCTTTCGGGATGAGAGTCTGCCGCCACGAGGCGGAACCTTGGCGGAACCAATCTAGGGCTCCGGCAGAGCTGTTCTGCCGGGGACACTTCCCTCCGGGAGGGGGAAGTCATCACCATCGTCATCACCAACGCTCCTCTCATCGGGAGAGGGCAATCTCCATCAACATCTTCATCAGCACCATCTCATCTCCAAACCCTAGTTCATCACTTGTATCCAATTCTTGTCTCCAAGTCCGGGATTGGTGCTAGTAGTGTTGATTACTCCTTGTAGTTGATGCTAGTTGGTTTATATGGTGGAAGATCATATGTTCAGATCCTTTATGCACATTATTACCCCTATGATTATGAACATGAATATGCTTTGTGAGTAGTTACGTTTGTTCCCGAGGACAAGGAGAAGTCTTGCTATTAGTAGTCATGTAAATTTGGTATTAGATTCGATATTTTGATAAGATGTATGTTGTCTAACCTCTAGTGGTATTATGTGAACGTCGACTACATAACACTTCACCATTATTTGGGCCTAGAGGAAGGCATTGGGAAGTAATAAGCAGATGATGGGTTGCTAGAGTGACAGAAGATTAAACCCTAGTTTATGTGTTGCTTCGTAAGGGGCTGATTTGGATCCATATGTTTCATGCTATGGTTAGGTTTACCTTAATACTTTTGTTGTAGTTGCGGATGCTTGCAATAGAGGTTAATCATAAGTGGGATGCTTGTCCAAGTAAGGGCAGTACCCAAGCACCGGTCCACCCACATATCGAATTATCAAAGTACGAGCGCGAATCATATGAGCATGATGAAAAATAGCTTGACGATATTCCCATGTGTCCTTGGGGCGCTTTTCCAATTATAAGAGTTTGTCCAGGCTTGTCCTTTGATACAAAAGGATTGAGCCACCTTGCTGCACTTTATTTACTTTTGTTACTTGTTGCTCGTTACCATTTATCCTATCACAAAACTATATGTTACCATTAATTCTAGTACTTGCAGAGAATACCTTGCTGAAAACCGCTTATCATTTCCTTCTGCTCCTCGTTGGGTTCAACACTCTTACTTATCGAAAGGACTACGATAGATCCCCTATACTTGTGGGTCATCAAGACTCTTTTCTGGTGCCATTGTCGGGGAGTGAAGCGCCTTTGGTAGGTGGAATTTGGTAAGGAAAAATTTATTTAGTGTGCTGAAGTTTTCTGTCACTTGTTACTATGGAAAGTAATTGTGCGAGGGCTTGTTAGGGTATCTTCATCCCATCCAGTTGAGCCAAGAGTTGCTCCTCAACCTCTGAACCTCTGAACCTATTGAAAATGAAACTCCTTTTGAAATTCCTTGGGTATGATGGAAAAACTGCTAGCTAACACTTTTGCAGGAGATGGAACAAAGCATCCTGACGAACATCTACACTATGTGGATGATATTTGTGGACTATTTAAGCTTGCAGGTATACCCGATGATGTTGTTAAGAAGAAGGCTTTCCCTTTATCTTTGGAGGGAGACGCATTGACATGGTATAGGCTATGTGATGATACGAGATCATGGACCTATAAAAGAGTGAAATTGGAATTTCATCAAAAGTATTACCCTATGCATCTTGTTCATCGTGATTGCAATTATATATATAATTTTTGGCCTCGCGAAGGAGAAAGCATCGCTCAAGCTTGGGGGAGGCTTAAATCAATGTTATATTCATGCCCCAATCATGAGATCTCAAGAGAAGTGATTATGCAAAAAAATTATGCTCGGCTTTCTGATAACAATCACACCATGCTCGATAATTCTTGTGTTGGCTCTTTTATGATGAAGCCTATTGAATTTAGATGGAATTTATTGGATAGAATTAAGCGCAACTCTAAAGATTGGGACCTCGGCGAAGGTAAGGAGTCGGTATGACACCTAAGTTTGATTGTGTTAAATCTTTTATGGATCTGAGATATTTTCCGTAAGTTTAGCACTAAATATGGACTTGACTCGAGATAGTAGCTTCTTTACGTGAATCTTTTGCTACTTATGTTGATCTCCCCAAGGAGAAGTGGTTTAAATATCATCCTCCGTAGAAGTAAAAGTAGCTGCACCTATTAAAGTTGAAGAAAAGATTGTCACTTATAATGATCCTATTGTTCCTACTTCTTATGTTGAGAAACCACCTTTCCCTGTTAGAATGAAGGATCATGCTAAAGCTTCAACTGTTGTTCGTAAAAGCAATACTAGGACTTATACACCTCCTGAGCAAGTCAAAGTAGAACCCAATATTGCTATTGTTAAAGATCTCTTGTCGATAATATTGATGGGCATGTTATTCAATTCTCTGGTGGAACTGCTAGAATTGCTAAACCTGTGATAGAGATAAACATAGACACTGTGGTAGGCGTGCCGTTATTTACTGTTAAAATAGGAGATCATTGTTATCATGGCTTATGTGATATGGGTGCTAGTGCTAGTGTTATACCCATTGACTTATACAAAGAAATTATGCATGAAATTGCACTTGCTGAGTTAGAAGAAATTGATGTCACAATTAAACTTGCCAATAGAGATACTATTTCACCGTGGGAATTGTTAGAGATGTTGAAGTCTTGTGTGGGAAAACCAAATATCCGCTGATTTTCTTGTTCTTGGTTCTCCACAAGATAGCTTTTGTCCCATTATATTTGGTAGACCCTTCTTCAAAACTGTTAATGCTACGATAGACTGCAAAAAGAATGTTGTTCTGTTGGCTTGGATGATATGGTTCATGAGTTTAATTTCTCTAAATTTAGTAAACAACATCGTGAGGAAGAATTGCCTAGTAAGGATGAAATTATTGGTCTTGCTTCTATTGCTGTACCTCCTAGTGATCCTTTAGAACACTATTTGCTAGACCATGAAAATGATATGTTCATGAATGAAAGAAGGGAAATAGATGAAGTATTCTTTAAACGGAACCTATTCGCAACACAATTTGCTGTTGAAATCCTAGGGGATCCTCCTCCACCCAAGGGTGATCCCGTGTTTGAGCTTAAACCGTTGCCTGATAATCTTAAATATGCTTATCTTGATGAAAAGAAAATATATCCTGTTATTATTAGCGCTAACTTTTTAGAGCATGAAGAAGAAAGATTATTGAAAACTCTGAAGAAGCACCGTGCTACTATTGGATATACTCTGGATGATCTTAAGGGCATTAGTCCCACTCTATGTCAACATAAAATAAATTTGGAAGCTGATGCCAAACCAGTTTGTGATCCTCAACGATGTTTGAATCCTAAAATGAAAGAAGTGGTAAGAAAGGAAATACTCAAGCTTCTGGAGGCAGGTATAATTTATCCCGTTCTTTGATAGTCGATTGGGTAAGTCTTGTCCATTGTGTCCCTAAGAAGGAGGTATTACTGTTGTCCCTAATGATAAAGATGAATTGATTCCACAAAGAATTATCACAGGTTATAGGATGGTAATTGATTTCCATAAATTAAATAAGGCTACTAAGAAAGATCATTACCCTTACCTTTTATTAATCAAATGCTAGAGACTAAGCAAACATACACACTATTGCTTTCTAGATGGTTATTCGGGTTTTCTCAAATACATGTCGGCTAAGGATCAATCAAAGACTACTTTTACATGCCCTTTTGGTACTTTTGCTTATAGGCGTATGCCTTTCGGTTTAAGTAATGCACTGCTACCTTTCAAAGATGCATGATGGCTATATTCTCGACTTTTGCGAGAAAATTTGTGCGGTTTTCATGGATGACTTTTCCGTCTATGGTTCCTCTTTTGATGATTGCTTGAGAAATCTTGCTCGAGTTTTGCAGAGATGCGAAGAAACTAATCTTCTCTTGAATTGGGAAAAGTGCCACTTTATGGTTAATGAAGGTATTGTCTTGGGGCACAAAGTTTCTGAAAGAGGTATTGAAGTTGATAAATCCAAGGTTGATGCTATTGAAAAGATGCCATGTCCCAAGGACATCAAAGGTATAAGAAGTTTCCTTGGTCACGCCGGATTTTATAGGAAGTTCATTAAGGACTTCTCAAAAATCTCTCGGCCTCTGACTAATTTATTACAAAAAGATGTACCATTTGTCTTTGATGATGATTGCGTAGAAGCCTTTGAAATACTTAAGAAAGCAATAGTCTCTTTTTTGTTGTTCAACCACGATTGGAATTTACCCTTTGAAATTATGTGTGATGCTAGTGATTATCTTTGTAGGTGTTGTTCTAGGGCAAAGAGTTGATAAGAAATTAAATGTTATCCATTATGCTAGTAAGACTCTAGACAATGCTCAAAGAAATTATGCTACTACCAAAAAGGAACTTTTAGCAGTCGTATTTGCTTGTGATAAATTCAGACCCTATATTGTTGATTCTAAAGTTACTATTCACACAGATCATGCTGCTATTAAATATCTTATGGAAAAGAAAGATGCAAAACCTAGGCTTATTAGATGGGTTCTCTTGCTTCAAGAATTTGATTTACATATTGTTGATAGAAAAGGAGCTGAGAACCCCGTTGAAG
Organism: Aegilops speltoides; assembly: GCA_021437245.1. NCBI lineage: Eukaryota > Viridiplantae > Streptophyta > Magnoliopsida > Poales > Poaceae > Aegilops > Aegilops speltoides. The sequence goes on from CM038145.1 coordinate 11,554,331, forward strand.
ACAACTTATCTAGGTTAGAGAATGTTCTTGATGACCCAACCTATTGATGATAGCTTTCCTGATGAACAATTAAATGTCATAAGTACTTCTTGTAGCACTCCATGGTATGCTGATTATGCTAATTATATTGTTGCTAAGTTTATACCACCTAGCTTCACATACCAGCAAAAGAGAAAGTTTTTCTATGACTTGTGACATTACTTTTGGGATGACCCACATCTTTATAAAGAAGAAGTAGATGGTGTTATTAGGCGTTGTGTACTGAGCATGAGCAGGAACAGATCCTCATAAGTGTCACTCCGAGGCTTATGGAGGACACCACGCTGGAGATAGAACGCACATAAGGTATTGCAATCCGGTTTTATTGGCCTACTCTCTTCAAGGATGCCCGTAAGTTTGTGTTGTCTTGCGATGAATGTCAAAGAATTGGTAATATTAGTAGACGTCAAGAAATGCCTATGAATTATTCACTTGTTATTGAACCATTTGATGTTTGGGGCTTTGATTATATGGGACCTTTTCCTGCCTCTAATGGATATACTCATATTTTAGTTGCTATTGATTACGTTACTAAGTGGGTAGAAGCTATTCCAACTAGTAGTGCTGATCATAACACTTCTATTAAAATGCTTAAGGAAGTTATTTTTTCGAGGTTTGGAGTCCCTAGATACTTAATGACTGATGGTGGTTCACACTTTATTCATGGTGCTTTCCGTAAGATGCTTGCTAAATATGACGTTAATCATAGAATTGCATCTCCATATCACCCATGATCTAGTGGTCGGGTAGAATTGAGCAATAGAGATCTCAAATTAATTTTGCAAAAGACTATCAATAGGTCTAGGAAGAATTGGTCCAAGAAACTTGATGATGCATTATGGGCCTATAGAACTGCATACAAAAATCCTATGGGTATGTCTCCGTATAAAATGGTTTGTGGAAAAGCATGTCATTTACCTCTCGAACTAGAACATCAGGCATATTGGGCTATTAAAGAGCTCAACTATGATTTCAAACTTTCTGGTGAGAAGAGGTTATTTGATATTAGCTCACTTGATGAATGGAGAACCCAAGCTTATGAAAATGCCAAGTTGTTTAAAGAGAAGGTTAAAAGATGGCATGACAAAAGAATACAAAAGCGTGAGTTTAATGTAGGTGATTATGTATTGCTATACAACTCTCGTTTAAGATTTTTTGCAGGAAAACTTCTCTCCATATGGAAAGGTCCTTACGTTATCGAGGAGGTCTATCGTTCCGGTGCCATAAAATCAACAACTTCACGAGCACAAATCCGAAGGTGGTAAGCGGTCAAAGGATCAAACACAATATCTCGGGTAATCCTATAAATGTTGAAACTAATATTATTGAAACCGTAACCCCGAGGAATACATAAAGGACACTTTCGAGCGTTCGGACTCCAAAAGGAATAGGTATGTGATGCGGTAAGTAAACCGACTCCAAAACAATTTTAAGGCAATATTTCTCCGTTTTGGAATAGTTAGAAAAATAGAAAAATAAGTAGCAGTCCGGGAGGACACGATGCCTCCACGAGGGTGGAGGCGCGCCCTACCCCTTGGCGCGCCCCTCCTCGTGAGCACCTCGTGTGCCCTCCGGACTCCGTTCCTTGCACGATCGTATTTTGATCGGTAAAATTCATTATATATACTCCGAAGGTTTTGACTCTCGTATTACATAAATCTCCCATGTTCTTGTTTGAGTTGTTTTTTACGACAGTCTAGATCATCATGACGACCCCAAGTGCTTCCAAGGACAAGTTCTTGAGAAGGTGATCAACCCTTACCTCGCGGAGGTGCTGCGACACCCTCAAACCATTGAGATGCGTGATGGGTTGCTGCACATCCGCGATGTTGACGGACCAAAGGGAACCGGAAGCGTGGAGTTGAGGCTCGAGGCAATGGAGCAACAAGTTTTCAAGTGCCGGGGATGGTGGGCGTGGAATCAACGCTACCCACAAGATGCTTCGGAGTTCACCAACAACTATGAGCGGATGCCAAGAAGACCGAGAAGCCATCTTCAAGCTACATGAGAAGATCGAGCACCTTCAAGCCCAAATCTATGATCTGCAAAACCAAAGCTGTGAGTATGAATATAGATTCAAAAGGATGAGTTTGGCTGCAGATTTGAGGATTCGGAGACTCGATCATCCTTCTATGATGGTGAGCCTATGCCATGGAAGGTGGACGACAAGCTTGCATCGTCATCAACACCTCCACCGCCAACAACAAGGAAGGAGACATAATCACATGGGTATGGGCACTCCCCTTGGCAACTGCCAAGCTTGGGGGAGGTGCCCTGGTATCGTATCACCATAACAACTCCTATCTTTACCCTTTTTCTTAGTTCGATCCTATTAGTAGCATCTTGATTTAGTAGAATAAAGTCATGGCATGATCTAGTTTTGAGTTTTGCTTTATGATCCTTCTTTGTAATCGAGTCTGTGAGCTATATAATAAAGATTAGTGTTGAGTCAAGGGTTTGAGTATTTTGCCATGATCTTGGGTGATTAGAAGAAAAAAGAATAAAAAGAATTAAAGAGTTCATATTGATCTTATTGAAAGTAATGACTTCACATTGAAAGAATACAATGATTTAAAGTTGTCGGGAGTTGACAAATATAGCTTTGGTCATCGTTGCAATTAATAGGAAGTAATAAGGAAAGAGAGGTTTCACATATAGATATATTATCATTGACATCTTTTATGATTGGGAGCACTCATTAAAATATGACATGCTAAAGAGTTGAGGTTGGACAAGGAAGACAACATAATGAGTTATGTTTTCTTATATCTGAGATAAAGTATGTTGTCATGGATCCTCTACCGTGTTGAGCTTGCCTTTCCCCCTCATGCTAGCCAAATTCTCAGCACTAAGTAGAAATGCTACTTGTGCTTCCAAATACCCTTAAACTAGTTTTGCCATGAGAGTCCACCATATCTACCTATGGATTGAGTAAGATCCTTCAAGTAAGTTGTCATCGGTGCAAGCAATAAAAATTGCTCTTTAAATATGCATGACTTATTAGTGTAGAGAAATAAGCTTTGTACAAACTTGTTGTGGATGCAATAAAAGCGACGGACTGCATAATAAAGGTTCACATACAAGGGGCAATATAAAGTGGCGTTCTTTTGCATTAAGATTTTGTGCATCAACACTAATCGCATGACAACCTCTGCTTCCCTCTGCGAAGGGCCTATCTTTTATTATTATCCTCTACCTTATGCAAGAGTCACGGTGATCTTCACCTTTCCTTTTCACTTTATCCTTTGGCAAGCTCAGCATGTTGGAAAGAACATGATATATATATATCTAATTGGATGTGGGGAGCATGAATTATTATTGTTGACATTACCCTTGAGGTAAAGGTTGTGGGGCAAAATTATAAGCCCTATCTTTCTCTGTGTCGGTTAAAACTCCATAACCACAAGTATTGCGTGAGTGTTAGCAATTATGAAGGACTAAGTGATAGTTGAGTATGTGGACTTGCTTTTAAGCTCGACATAGACTCTCTCCGATGTTATGATAAATTGCAATTGCTTCAATGGTGAGGTATAATTTGTTGGTGCCCAATAAGGTTTCGATTCATACTTTGGCTTTGTGAAAAGATCATCACTTGAACATGAGTAATCATATGACAAAATCTATATATGTTGCTGTTACAAAATAATCATGATGCCTTCATGTCCGTATTTTATTTTATCGATGCCTCTACCTCTAAACATGAGGACATATTTATTGTTATCGGCTTTTAAGCTCGAGGACAAGCGAGGTCTAAGCTTGGAGGAGTTGATCGTCCATTTTGCATCATGCTTTTATGTCAATATTTATTGCATTATGGGCTGTTATTTCACGTTATGTCACAATACTTATGGCTATTCTCTCTTATTTTACAAGGTTTACATGAAGAGGAGAATGTCGGCAATTGGAATTCAGGCTGGAAAAGGAGCAAATATTGAAGGACTATTCGTGCAACTCAAAAGTCATGAAACTCCATGGAATACCTTAAAATAAATAAAGAAAAATTGTCGCCAAGATGAAGGCCGGGGCCCACACCTGCTCACGAGGTGGCCCCAGGCGCGCCCCTACCTCGTGGCCCCCCAGGTGGCTCTCCGGCGTCCATCTTCTCCTATATGAAGTCTTTCGATGAGAAAAAATAAGGAGAACCTTTGGGGCGAGACTCCGCGCCACGAGGCGGAACCAATCTAGGGCTCTGGCGAGCTGTTCTGCAGGGACACTTCCCTCGGGGAGGAAATCATCACCATCGTCATCACCAGCGCTCCTCTCATCGGGAGAGGGCAATCTCCATCAACATCTTCATCAGCACCATCTCATCTCCAAACCCTAGTTCATCTCTTGTATCCAATTCTTGTCTCCAAGTCCGGGATGGTGCTAGTAGGTTGCTAGTAGTGTTGATTACTCCTTGCGTTGATGCTAGTTGGTTTATTTGGTGGAAAATCATATGTTCAGATCCTTTATGCATATTATTACCCCTCTGATTATGAACATGAATATGCTTTGTGAGTAATTACGTTTGTTCACGAGGACAAGGGAGAAGTCTTGCTATTAGTAGTCATGTGAATTTGGTATTAGATTCGATATTTTGATAAGATGTATGTTGTCTAACCTCTAGTGGTATTATGTGAGCGTCGACTACATAACACTTCACCATTATTTGGGCCTAGAGGAAGGCATTGGGAAGTAATAAGTAGATGATGGGTTGCTAGAGTGACGAAGCTTAAGCCCTAGTTTATCGTTGCTTCGTAAGGGGCTGATTTGGATCCATATGTTTCATGCTATGGTTAGGTTTACCTTAATACTTTTGATGTAGTTGCGAATGCTTGCAATAGAGGTTAATCATAAGTGGGATGCTTGTCCAAGTAAGGGCAGTACCCAAGCACCGGTCCACCCACATATCGAATTATCAAAGTATCGAGCATAAATCATATGGCGTGATGAAAAATAACAGCGATATTCCCATGTGTCCTCGGGGCGCTTTTCCTATTATAAGAGTTTGTCGGGCTTGTCCTTTGCTACAAAAGTTGAGCCACCTTGCTGCACTTTATTTACTTTTGTTACTTGTTGCTCGTTACCATTTATCCTATCACAAAACTATATGTTACCATTAATTCCAGTACTTGCAGAGAATACCTTGCTGAAAACCGCTTATCATTTCCTTCTGCTCCTCGTTGGGTTCGACACTCTTACTTATCGAAAGGACTACGATAGATCCCCTATACTTGTGGGTCATGAAAGAGCGATGAAGCCGGCCAACACAACCAATGCCTTGGCGCATAGGCGAAGGCGATTTCCGAGAGGTTGCGACTATACCTGTCCATGGGCAGCCCGACCCGACCCGGCCCGGAAATTGTAGGCTGGGCTAAGCCTGAGCATGTCATCGGGCCGTGCTCGGGCCTGGAAGTTGAAACCCGACGGGTAGATCGGGCCAGGCGATTTTTTCGGGCCGGGTCGGGTCGGGCTTCCCATGACCAGGTATAGTCGCAACCTCTCGGACATAGCCTTCGCCTTGCGCCAAGGCATTGGTTGTGCTGGCCAGCTTCATTGCTCTTCTAGGAAACGGTGTTGGTTAGTACATGGTGTGTTGTTGTTCTGGAGCGCGGGGTGTGGATGGTGGTTTGCGGTGGTGTCTTTCTTCTTCGACCTTAGTGGATGAAGGCGACGGTGCCGAGGTATTGCAGGGGCCACTAACAAGGTGGCAGCCCTGAAGGAGGCTGTGTCCGTGGCGAGCATGATCTTGACATGGAGCAGGTCGAGCGAAAAACAGGAAGCACGGGTGGCGGAAGTACGGCAAGAGCTCCAGGCTCTCATGGAGAAGCATGAGAGTTTGGAGCGTGAGTCAAAGACTCAAGAGTCCGAGCTTGCTTTGGCTCTCGAAAGTGCCAAGTCCGCCAAGGCCGAGGCCCATAAGGCCCTTCAGGAGGTTGAGGACATAAAGAAGATAGCGGCGGGTAAGGCATTTTTCATGCAAAGCAGGCATGTTAATGTGAACTACGACACTTACCGCATTCGGAGCTCTCGAGGCGTTTGCAGATCTGCCGTGTAGTGCATCTGATGCCGCCGCATTCTATCGTGGCGAGGAGGGAGCTCGGCGGAGAAGGTCTTGGTCTCGATATCTTTGAGGCCGGCCATCCAGTGCCCCCAAGCGACCAGGTGAAGCAGCTGGTCGAACTCCTAAGGTAGTGAGGAGGCCATGAAGGGCCTCATAGTCCGGCTGTGGCTGGACAGGCCATGCACAGGAGCTACTTTGGCCTTGTCTGGCGGCTGGTGGATGCATGCCCCAGGTGGAGGTCATCAGCGCTCCGCTTTGTATTGAAAGGCGCTCGTCGGGCCCTTGCCCGCACAAAGGTGCTGTGGGGCAAGTTGGATGCGGAGAACCTTCTCACGGATCCACCGCCACCGGCGAGGGAGTATCGTCTGCGCGGAGAAGTATTATAAAATTGTCTGAAGGGAGCCTGCGATATTGCGGATGAGTGCTCTCGAAATGTAATCTTTGAGTGAACTTCGCTATGTATTTATCACATCGCTGAAAACTTCGTTCATATCGCCATGAGCAACACTTGTTTAATTTAAAATATTACCTTACATGCGGCCGTTTATAAAATCGAGAGATGGCAAGTCATTGGCTTCACCCCCAAGCCGCGAAGTCTTTGGGGTGTTCGGGATAAACATGAGCACTCTTGTTCCCATTGTTGGGTCCATCGAGGGAGGCGCTCAACACAACGAACAAGGCAACCGGACTTATAATGCTTGAACACTCTCACTTAGCCATAGAATTCTATAATTTTAAATTTCGGTGAAGCCCCTGGTATTCGGAAGACCGAATCCGGGGCGCTATCCACGCCTTCTTCGGACATTGTCCGGAACTTCGCTCGAAGCGGCGTGAGTCTTTAAGGACCGAAAAACCTCTCGAACAGCGACCGGTCTCTCGCCTTATCATGCCAGTCAGTTTTAGCTTTCTCCACTGAGGCGCTCACAGCTCAACCGGGCGCAATCACGGTGGTTCTCCCGTGCCACCTTAGCCGGAATGGGGCGTAAGGCACCAAAACATGGGAGCCGGCAAACCCAACTATTGACCCAAGACATGATTGAGCCGATTCATATAATGCTATAAGTTCGGGTGCCGCACTTGTGAAAGTGTTCGGACTTATCACACCATAGAGTGGGAACATAAGCCCCGGTGTATTATGCCGTACCAAAATATCTGGTGCGGATGTCATATAATGAGCATATATATATATAAGGTAATGCAATTGCGATCATAAAGGTGCTGCATTATTTATGAAAGAAAAATCGCTAGTAGACCGGATGATACAAATAGTGCGGTAAGCAAGGGATTTGGACTAAATAAACATGTCCCCTCCGAGGATGAGCTGCGGTTTGGTGTATATAATCGAATTTAATGCTCGTAATGAGACCACACGAGTGTTAGTAGCGGCCTTCTTTAGTCCACTGACTGTTGCATCATCGATTCGGCGGGTTCGCGCCGGACAGGCTTCAGTTAACGAGTCCTGCGTACATAAAGAAGAAAAATAAAAAGGGGGCACACTTGCGAGCCCCGGTGTGGTCGAACCGCACTCTGGGTCCGTTCGATCGTGCCCCCCCTGTGCCCATGGTATCTCCAAGGCGTAATGATGTCGCGAGTGTTATTCTTGCGATCATGCGGGCGAGGTTGGGGCCGCATTACTCTGCGTGCCTCGATCGCGCTGGATGGTCTTGGTTGGCATTGCTCGGCGCGCTTTGCTGTATCCGGCCTTTTAACGGCGGACTCGAGAATGCCTTAGAAGGCTGCTCGTACTTCCGCGTGAGAGCATTGTATGTTCCTCCGTTCGGAGGGGCGTTCCGTATTCCCATTGACCGTGATGACTGCGAGGGCACGGCATCTTGAGCTTTAGGTATGCATAATGCGGCACGCGTTGAATTTTACAAGCGCGTTCGTCCGAGCAGGGCATGATAGCGGCTGAAAGCGGGACTATGTCGAAGATTAACTCTTCGCTCGGAAATTATCCGGGATCGAAGACCACTTCGGTGTGGTGAGCACATGCGATTGGCTTCCTCTGGTATGACACCTTTAAAGGTTGTCTTTGTAGGTTTAATCCTTGATGGGTCTATGCCCATTTTGCGCCTTTGTATCTGATAAAGCAGGTTCAGGCTGCTACCGCCGTCCATCGGGACTCTCGTGAGGTGGAACCCATCGACGATTGGGTCTAAAACCAATGCGGCGAATCCGCCATGGCGTATGCTGGTCGGATGGACAAGAGGACCATGGGTTGAACTTTGGGGCGACTGGATCCATCGCATAGACGTCCCGTAGTGCGCGTTTCCTCTCCCTCTTGGGTATGTGGGTCGCGTATATCATATTCACCGTCCGCACTTGCGGGGAAAACCTTCATCTCTGTTGTTGCGTGATCGGGTCTCTTCCTTGTCGTCGCTATTTAGCCTTGTCATTGTTTTCGGCAATTAACTTGCGGCCTGCTGAACACCCAGCAATCTCTATTGGTGTGGTTAGCTGGCTTTTCAGTGCCATGGATCGGCATAAGCGGTCGAGTATTCGGTCCAGATTGGACGGACCGGAGTGGTTCTTTTGAATGGCTTCTTCCGTGACGGGTTTAGAGCCTCGAATCCGGCATTGGCGGCGTATCCTCCTTATAAATCGCCGTTAATCGGCGCTTGTTTTTGTTTCGGCGTGACCTGCCGTTGTTGTCCTTGGTATCTGGACTGCCAGAATTTTCGGAGATTGTTGCTGCGGCTAGCCAGCTGTCCTCTCCGCACAAAAGCGGGTCATTAACGATGTGAGGGCTGCCATGGATTTTGGCTTTTCCTGCCCGGATGCGGGCTAGCCATTCGTCCGGATGTTATGTTTGAAGGCTGCAAGGGCCTCTGCATCCGGACGATCGGCGATTTGATTTTCTTCGTTAAGAACCGTGTCGAATTGTGCGGCGATTAAATCAGCTGCTGAATGATGTGGCTTAGGTCATCGGCGTCGGTGGTCGCACATATGTGCCTTGGAAGTTATCAAGGAATGCGGCCTCGAGGTCTTCCCAACACCCAATTGACTCTGCGGGCAAGCTGTTAAGACAATGCCGAGCTGGTCCTTTAAGCTTGAGTGGGAGGTACTTGATGGCGTGGAGATGCGTCGCGCGGGCCATATGGATGTGGAGAAGATAGTCTTGATCCAAACCGCGGGTCTGTTGTGCCGTCGTAAGATTCGATGTTCGGGTTTAAACCCTTGAGGATCGATGATCCATTACTTCGTCAGTGAAGCATAGCGGGTGTGCGGCGCCTCTGTATTGAGCAATATCGCGACGCAGCTCGAGAGAGCGCTGTCTGCTGTGCTCGGCCCAGCCAGGGTTATTGTATCCGGCACGACGGTATTCGTCATGGGTCGTAGGGCGCCCACGTGATCCGTAGATGGATCTGGATTGCCTTGCTTTGTCCTCCAATATGTCTCGCAAGTCCGGCGCGTTCCCTCTTGGCTTCGTACTTTTGGAGCGATGCCGGGGTATGGTTTTGGCTGGGGGCCTGGATGCCTCTCTGTCCCGACCACGGGTGGCGGTCAGCCATATCTTCTTGGCTGGTGATGGAGGTATGTATGCTTCCTCCTCTAATCGGGGGAGCAGCTTGCGTCTTGGGTAACTTTTGGAGGGGCGTTCGAGTTTATACTCTTCGGCCGCGAGGACCTCGGTCCATCGATCGGCCAGCAGGTCCTGATCAGCTTGAAGCTATTGCTGCTTTTTCTTTAGGCTGTTTGCTGTGGCGATAAGCCTGCGCTTGAAGCGCTCTTGTTCGACGGGATCCTCGGGTACGACGAATTCATCATCGTTGAGGCTTGCCTCGTCTTCGGAGGGAGGCATATAGTTATGATCCTCAACCTCTTCGTCTGCCGCCCTCTCCTGAGGGCTTGCTTCCGCATCCTCCTGCGCTGAATCTTGCTGGAGGGGATTGTCTTCGGCACTTTCTCGAGTATTATTGTCTCCTGTGCCGGAATCTCCATTCTTGCTATGGCGGGATTTAGAGCGGCGCCGCTGACGCCGGCATCTGGGCTGCTTCTTTAAAGAGTCAGCCTCCGCTGTTTCTTCGCCGTCCCGTCTTTGGGGTGTCCACCATGTATATGTCGTATGGCGAGGTGGTCTTCCGGTGCCACATGGCGCTGGTTCTGTTAAATCTCGGCATCGTCGTCCATAGCGTCGATGTCTTCGGAGTCGTAGTCTAGCATGTCGGTTAGATCGTCGACAGTGGCTACAAAGTGGGTGGTGGGTGGGCTCTGAATTTCTTCGTCGTCCGTACCCCAACCATCCTGGCCATAGTCCGGCCAGGACTCTCCTGACAACGAGAAATGTTTTAGCAAATTCAGGATATCGCCAAAAGGCGAGTATTGGAAGATGTCCGCGGTGGTGAATTCCATAACCGGCGCCCAATCCGGATCGATTGGTAGGGGCGCGGGAGGTTCGGAGTCCGGCAAGGAGTCCGGCGCCTCGGAATCACGAGTTTCGCAGGGGACGAGATTGGTGTTCGGCTCCATCGCCTTGGATGTTGAAGCCCCAAGGGCGGCGTCTATCCACCGGCCCTCGATCTGGGCGATCGGCTCCAGGCTAATGGCCGAAGCAGATCCGTGTGCGGCCACCAAGGCACTATTCGGCGGCAGAGCTAGATCATGCCCATAAATCCGCAGTCGGCGGCGCTTCGGTACATGGCTCGAGTCCGTCGAAGATCAAGTCTCCGCGGACATCGGCCGTGAAGTTTAAGCTTCGAATCGACTGACGGCCAGGGCGTAGCTTCGATCTGCTCGGATGGCCAAGTGAATTGGCCCGCGAGGCGGCCGCCGAATCTGAAGATCTGTCCGGGAGAAAAGTCTCACCACGGACAGCGTTGCTGGTTGAAGATGCCATCAAGCCTATCGGTGGCGACACGAGGAACTCTCAATGAAAGCACCAATGTCGGTGTCAAAACCGGCGGATCTCGGGTAGGGGTCCCGAACTGTGCGTCTAGGCGGATGGTAACAAGAGGCGAGGACACGATGTTTTTACCCAGGTTCGGGCCCTCTCGATGGAGGTAAAACCCTACGTCTGCTTGATTAATATTGATGATATGGGTAGTACAAGAGTGGATCTACCACGAGATCAAGGAGGCTAAACCCTAGAAGCTAGCCTATGGTATGATTGTTGTAATGTATGTTGTCCTACGGACTAAAGCCCTCCGGTTTATATAGACCTTTGGAGGAGGCTAGGGTTACAGTCGGTTACAATGGTAGGAGATCTACATATCCGTATTGCCAAGCTTGCCTTCCACGCCAAGGAAAGTCCCATCCGGACACGGGACGGAGTCTTCAATCTTGTATCTTCGTAGTCTTGGAGTCCGGCGGATAATGATAGTCCGGCTGTCCGGACACCCCTAGTCCAGGACTCCCTCACAGGGGGTTACAAAACCCACGAGAGGGGGAAGAAACTGGAGCAGGACCAAATGCAGGCGCTCCACGAAAGGGTAATGGGGCTAGAGGAACGAGAAGAGGTGCGAGAAGTAGTAGATCGCAACAAACGACCTGCCGAAGCTTCCCCCGAAGCTACCCCGCCATCTCAGCGGAGAAACAGCGTGGCTTCCACCGAGCTGCTTCAGCTGGAGCATGTCCTGATGGCTCCTGCCAGCTATCCCGTGGATGGTATCACGGAGTCTCAAAATTGCCACATTATGGCGCGATGGATGAATTTGAAGGTCAAGGCGGTTGTTGGCCAAGTTTATCCTAGTGGACCCGGCACAACTTATCACTGCCAGCCGATTCCAGAAGGATTTGCTAAGGTGATGGTGGATGAAATAACGGAGGGATTTGAGGACCTCGTGCTTGAGCACCCTACCGGTGAAGGGGAGACTAGGCTGGGTTCTGCTCTGAAGACTCCATGCCTATGGCGGAAGGAGCTCATCAACCTTCAGGCTGGGCGCCTCCGCCTCCTCCTCCTCCGTGAGTCGAGCACTCCACCTCCTCCACCGCCTCCTCCTCCGTGAGTGGCGATCAGGCACAGCGTGGCGGCACTCCGCCTCCTCCACCGCCTCCTCCTCCGGTGAGTGATGATCAGGGCACGCGTGGCGGCACTCCACCTCCTTCTCCGGCGCGTGGCGGCACTCTGCCTCCTCCTTCTCCGCCTCGCCAGCAAGGGCAGAAGAGACCCGCCGCCGCCCGGCTGCCCGGGCGTCGTAGTCCTTCTCCTCCGCCTCGTAAGCAAGCACGAAAGAAGGCAGACGCCGCAGCCGCTCAAATCTGCTCCGGCGTCTAGCAGCACAAGAAGAGGGAAAGGCAATTGAGATCGGTCCACCTCTAAAGCCTCTTGAGAAGTTACCGTACGAGAGGACCAAGGAGGAAAACAATACGATCATGCAGGCCCACGTGAAGGAGTTCTTTGAAGGGGTGAAAGCAAAGAGACATCCACCTCCGGAGGAGAAGGTAGATCCGGTGAAAGCAAATCGCACTCTCGATGCCACGAGGAAACCACCAAAGTCTCCGCCGAGAACCAACTATGGCGCATTCTTGGGGCACAAGAGAGTTGAGGTCTTGATCTATTCGTTTCTTTGAAATACATCCATCTATAAGCGCGTCTTTGTTCAGAAACCAGCTGAAGAGTTGAGGGTCTTGATCTATTGTTTCTTGAAATACATCCATCTATCGCGCATCTTTGTTCAAACCAGCACCAGAGAGTTGAGGTCTTGATCTATTCGTTTCTTGAAATACATCCATCTCGCTATATCTTTGTTCCAAAACGAGGCACTGAAGAGGTCTGAGAAGTCTTGATCTATTCGTTTCTTTGAAATACATCCATCTATAAAGCATCTTTGTTCCAAACCAGGCACAAAGAGTTGAGGTCTTGATCTATTCGTTTCTTGAAATATCCATCCATCTTAAAAAGTTGAGGTCTTGATCTATTTTCTTTGAAATCCATCCATCTATAGCATCAAAACTGAGCCTACGAGTTGAGGTCTTGATCTATCGTTTCTTGAAATACATCCATCTCTGCTGCGTCTTTGTTGCAGGAAACCAGGCACAAGAGAGTTGAGGTCTTGATCTATTCGTTTCTTTGAAATCATCCATCTATAAAAGCATCTTTGTTCCGAAACGACACGAGAGTTGAGGTCTTGATCTATTCGTTCTTGAAATACATCCATCTATAGCGTATCTTTGTTCGAAACCAGGCACCACAGAGTTGAGGTCTTGATCTATTCGTTTCTTTGAAATCCATCCATCTATATCTTTGTTCGGCAGAAGAGAGAGTTTAGGGTCTTGATTCTTGAAATCCATCCATCGATAAGCATCTTTGTTCGAAACCGAACTGCAAGAGAACTGAGGTCTTGATCTAATGGTTTTCCCAGAAATCCATCATCTCTTATCTCTTGGGGCTGATCCATCATCCTCTCACTTGTATCGTTAAGCAAGCACCCAAAAGTTAAAGGTCTTGATCTAATCGTTTCTTAATATCATCTTTGAAACAGGATGTGATCCATCATCTTTGAATCATATTTTTGATAGGAAGAATTTCAGTGATCCATTTTCAACATTTGATGATCTTTGATCAACCATAAATGATATAATGCAATGATCGTTTGCCGGTTTATCGAAATGAAACAGCTGCATCCGATTCTTAAGTGCTAAGCAATCAGATCAGCCTTTAGTTGATACATAAAGATATATTTTCCTTTTGTTTCTTCTATGTCTCTTCTGAATGACCAGCTACCTTGGTAAAAACTAAAACAACCGTGGCCTCTACCTACTCCCACCGTGCCTTAACAGACTAGTGTAGTTTCTATCTCAATCAGTTTGGAACATAAAAACTAACCAACCCCAGCGTTATTTCCACTTAATCCAATCGACAGAGCTAGCAAAACATCAATTCAGTGTATATACGCTTCTCTGACAGGAAACTGTCACAAACATACATCATTCATCATATGCAGCAAACAGAATGACATATACCAGTTCTGAGATAAATCAACCATGCAACGACGCTTAACAAGATACTATGTATAACAACACGGAGGGAACTCAAAACACAACAACTTTAGCCTCTTCTCTCTTTTCCTCATTTCTTCTATGTCTCTTCTAAATTAGCAATTATCTACAGTAAAACTAACTAAAAACAAAAGCTCTAGCAGTATATTGTTTCATTTCAGTTTATGGAATCTAAATAGTAAGCTACCCTCTAGCATTACTCCCCACTAAATCAATTGACAGAGCTAGCAAGGTCCAAGTGCCAGTTTTCCTTGTTTGGCGATGGTGGTGGGAACAAAAAGAAACAGATGCAAATTAAGCATAACAACACCAAGTTAGCAGATCAGTCAGCGACACATGCACAGACAAACTCAAAATGTTTTGAAGGCTGCGAGTTCAACGGACACCAGCCAACAAACCAAGGCGATCATAAGCATTCATGTGTGTGTGGAGAGGACAGAAATCCTACCTGGATGGATCCTTCAAGTACTAGATAGAATGGTAACTTGCCTTGCCCTTACATCATCCCTGCCAATTTAAAGAAACAACTCGTGTTTCAGTTGGATAAAAAATGTAGATGATGAGCTGTGCAGAACAACCATCTCATTAGCCAGTATATTCAAGAGCACAATCAAGCGCAACACAAAAGAAAACATATGGTATAAGGCGGCATTTGGTATAGTGCGGTGAAAAACATTCTTCTTTTAAAGTGCTAATAAGGAATCAGCCTTTAGTTGATACAGAGATATCTTCTTTTCAATTCTTCTATGTCTCTTCTAAATTAGCAATTATCTTCAGTAAAACTAAAACAAAGCTGTGTTCTACCTACTCTCATAACTTTACGTGTTTCAAATAGTGGTTATGGAGATCACAAGAAATAAGCTACCTAGCATTAGTCCCTATATCTAAATGACAGAGCTAGCAAAAGGTCCAAACCAGTATTCATGAGGCGATGGTGGTGGGAAGAAAAAACAAGTTATGCAAATCAGTCAGCAACATGTGCAGAGCAAACTCAAAATAGAAACTGCAAGTTCAGCAGGAGCCAACAAACCAAAAGCGATTATAAGCATTCATGTGTGGTGTGGAGAGGACAGGAAGTCCTACCTGGATGGATCTCTTCAAGTACTAGCTCTAGATAGGGTGGTAACTTGCCCGCCCTTAGCTACATCATCCTGCCAATATAAAGAAACAAGCTCGTGTTTCAGTTAGGATTAAAAAGGTAGATGATGAGCTGTGCAGAACAACCATCTCGGTAGCCAGTATATTCAAAAGAGTACAATCAAATGCAACACAAAAGAACATATGGTATAAGGCGGCATTTGGTATGGTGCAGTGAAAACATTGTTCTTTGCAAGTACTAAGGAATCAGCCTTTAGTTGATACAGACATATCTTCTTCTTTTGTTTCTTCTGTCTTCTCTAAATTAGCAGTTACTTATCATGGATAAAACTAAAACAAAGTTGTGGTCAAGCTACTCTTATGGTACTTGCGCTTACAGACTAGTGTAGGTTCTATTTCAATCAATTGAGTGGCGACTAGAAATGGAGTAACCTATCCCCAGTGTTAGTCACAACAGACAGAGCTAGCAAAACACCTAAATGCTAGTATACCTCGATGGCAGTGGCGAGAGAAAGGAAACAAAAACTTACCAAGCACATATTGATCAGCGACACATGACATGAACAAACTCAAAATGTTTTAGAATGGTAAATGAAATCAATGAACACCAGTAGCAATCCAAATCCATCATCTGCATTCACGTGTCAAAAGGTATGGAAACATAAAAATCGCTGCAACAGCAAGTGGTATGTACCTTAATAAGAAATGTGTACAGTGCCATCAGAAAATCCTCCAGCTAAGTGGAGCCCACAAAACTAAATTTGAATGACTTGATGACCTTGACCATGTTAGTTGCAACACCAAAAGAAGGATGTCCATCAGAAAAAAAACGTTAGTAGCCACTACATATAATCGACAGAGCTAGCAACGTCTAATTCCAGTATATATACCACTTCTCCTGACAGGAAACTTGCACAATCACGGACATCGTAATTCCATCATAGCAAACATAATGACATATACTAGTTTACAAGACAAATCAACCATACAGCATACGCTCAACAAGATGCTATGTATAACAACACGGAACAAACTTAAATATAACAACACCTAGTCTCTTCTCTCTTCTTTTCCTTTTCCTTTTTGTTTCTTCTATGTCTCTTCTAAATTAGCAATTATCTTCAGTAAAACTAAAACAAAGCTGTGACTTACTCTCATCATACTTGCTTGTTTCAATTAGTTGTTTGGAGATCACAAATGAAATAAGCTACCCCCTAACGACAACAAAAATCTTCTTGACGAAGCGATGGTGGTGGGAAGAAAGCAAGGGCACAATGGTGCAAATTAAGTATAACAACTGAAGTTAGCATGAGCGGGCAAAACTCAAAATGTTTTAGAAAGGCTGCGAACCTTTAACAAACCAAAAGCGATCATAAGCATGCATCCATGTGTGGTGTCGAGAGGACGAGGAAATGCTACCTGGATGGATCCTTCAGTACTAGCTCTAGACAGGGTTGTGTCGCCGCCCATAGCTACGTCATCACTGCCATCATAAAGAAACAAGCATCGCGTTTTCAGTTCGCTGAAACCCTTGAAACAAGAGATGACCAGTAAGTTATCTCAAAGCTGCACATCGACAAACTAAATCAAAATTGCGGATAAGAAATGTGAGGCGATAATCTGCGGAGAACAGCTATCTGGGTAGCCAGCATATTCAAGAGCACAAACAAACGCATAACACAAGAAAACATATGGTAAAAAGGCGGCATTTGGTATATATTACGGTGAAAACCATTATGCTTACTAAGTGCTAATAAGGAATCAGCCTTTAGTTGATACAGAGATATCTTCTTTTCGTTTCTTCTATGTCTCTTCTAAATTAGCAGTTATCTTGGGTAAAACTAAAACAAAGTTGTGGTCAAGCTACTCTCATCATACCACTTGCGCTCACAGACTGCTAGTGTAGGTTCTATTTCAATCAGTTAGTGGCGTTACAAATGGAGTAACCTATCACCCAGTGTTAGTAGTCACCACTAAATGACAGAGCTAACAAAACGCCTAAATGCACGGGCAGTGGCGAGAGAAAATTCAAACAATGGATTATTGTGAAGTTATCAAATGTCACTAGTTTTGCTCATTAAGGAAGAAACCTGCAGCTATCACTTTGAGAGGCCATACTATATATCATGACTCTGGTTTATGCAATTTTCAAGTACATCTACGGGCACAATGTTATTGTAGTGCATAGTAAAGCAAGATGTAACATACTACACAGAATCTTACAGGCATGTAATAAGGCACAAACTGACAAACCTTCCAGCCAGGGCATGTGAAAATCATGCTTTGAGGTGGTGACTGAACTGTGGAGCAGAAATTCTCAGCTATTTAAGTTGCCTGCGAAAAAAAAAAAAAAAAGACTCACCAGTAATATAAAAAGCTAGGCAGGTGACATCCATCAAAATTTGCACATATATTCCGCTGCACTTCTACCAACAAGTAATACACCTCTTGCACAGTTGCGTCATAACCATGTCAAGCAATCAAATGACAAATGCAATTCACCTCCACTGACCAACTAAGAAGGGATACAAATAAGCCTGACACTGGCTCCACCCAAAACGATTTGACATCTCAAGCTGAGACCCATCCCCAAGTTCAATACAGTATCGACAAGTGGGTGACTTGGCGCAAGCCCTTCTCGCCTTGAGGGCGCGGTGGCTCGAAGTGGTTGGGGATGGAACGGGTTCCGTTCTCCTTTCTGATCCTTTCCGACAGATCCTCGGCCTTGCGGAAGTCGGCGCACATGCCCCTGGCGTCTTCCCTCGGGTGATCCAGCGGCCCGATGACGAGTTCAGAAATTGCCTGGAGACACATTTCAATTCAGAGCATTCCAGGTATCAGTTGACGGCATACAACACGGACATCATTTCAATCAATTGAATAAAGACCAAACCACCAAAGTCCACAGCTCACCTTCTGTTGAAGCCCCGAATTTAGGGATCAACCAGCTCCAAATTCATGCCATCAACAGGCTCCCTTGATTACGCATCCTTGGGCACGCAGTAGGTGTAGAGTTCCTTCACGTACAGAGGCAGGAGAGTAAGATGCAATCACAGAGTGGTACAAACCCTAGCAGAATCAAGGATAGAACTAGAAGAATCCCAGCATCGGTACTTCCGGTCGACGTTGTCATGCGAGGCCAGGAACGTGGTAGTATCCTTGTCGCGCTCCTGCTCTTGTACACCACCCGCGGTTGAGGTTGCCGGCGGACACGGCAGAACCAGTTCGGAGCGCGGACAGGCTTGCCGGCGCTGTCTTCCTCGCCTCGGCGGCCGCCGCCGGCGCTGCATCGGTCACTAGGGCCTTGCGCTCCTTCGAATTGGAGGGAGGGGGAGGGAGGGAGGGGGGAGGAGGAGACGGAGGAGGACGACGGGGTTTTGGTCTGCGAGGATTTGGTGCAGGCTGTGGGACTGGAATGTGGTGGGCCGGACCGTCCAGCCACAGCGAAATGGCTTCGGCCCAGTTATTCGCAGCCACCAAATAACTGAGGCTCTCTTTCTCCTTTCAAATACTCCCTCCGAGGTCTCAAAATAAATGAATGTGTCTACCTAATAAAATTTAAAATGCAGCTGTATCCGTTTGACTTACCGAGCACACGCGTCCACGTGTCGTCGATCATCTGTTGCCTAGTAGTCATGATATGTGTTTTTAGGTTAACCTGATGTGTAACACTGCTCACCGTAGTCCTCCTTACAAATAGTATGGGTCAGGACAAGTCAAAAGGGTATCAAAAGGAAACAGGATGGACCTCCTGGACCAAGTCATGATCACTATAAAGAAATATCAACTTGTTCATAAATCTCGACCATTTGAGACCAATTGGTCAAAAGTTGAGGGCTCCAAACCACTGAACTATAACGACCATTTTTGTCGAAGGTCAGATTTTCATACACAAAATGGTCATAAAGAATAGCACTAGCCGCTTGCCTTATTTCTAGCTGATCACGACCAATATAGATGGTCATAAACTTAAATTGTGATGGGTTGCTATGACTAGCCCACCTCATCGGTTTTGCCTATGTCATGTCCATATGTCAATTTTGCCCTAGGTTGTGAAGTAACCTATATTTCTGTCATTCCCAAAATTCCCAAAAAAACTCATAAATTCTTTGGGTCATATCTTACGTCAAATATAAAAAACCTTCCTTGACTAGTTCAAAAATAATTCAACAATATTCATTTTCCTATTACATTCGAACAACACTTTGTGAAGGAAGTGCTATTTATATATTCTTGATTGCCCTCAAAATTTTGGGCACTATTTCCTATCAAATCATTGCCTCATGACAAAATTTAGCTCCATTTGCCCGATAAATCTTCCTCATTAAATTTCCAAAGTTTTTTGTCCTAGAACCTTTGTGAAAAGAAGTACTAGCTATGCATATCCTAATGAGTTGAATTTTTGCCACATATTCTATATGCCTATGTAACTTACCTACACTAAATTTGAGCTCAGTTCATTTAGCCAATTTCTCTCACTAATTTTCTGAAGTTTTTGTCAGAGAAAGAATTGTGAAGGAAGTGCTATTTATATATTCCTGGTTGCCCTCAAAATTTTTGGGCACTTCCTATCCAAATCATTGCCTCATGACAAATTCAGCTCCATTTTTAATAAATCTTCCTAAGCAAATTTCAAAGTTTTTCCCACCTAGAACCTTTGTGAAAGAAGTACTAGCTATGCATATCCTAATGAGTTGAATTTTTGCCACATACTATATGCATATGTAACTTACCTACACTAAATTTGAGCTCAGTTCATTTAGTCAATTTCTCTCCACTAATTTTACGAAGTTTACATCCCTGAGAAGAGCATTGTGAAGGAAGTGCTATTTATATATTCTTGGTTGCCCTCAAAAATTTTGGGCACTCTTTCCTATCAAATCATTGCCTCATGACAAAATTCAGCTCCATTTGCCCGGTAAATCATCTCGGCAAATTTCAAAGTTTTGTCCACCTAGAACCTTTGTGAAAGAAGTACTAGCTATGCATATCCTAATAGAGTGAATTTTTGCCACATATCCTATATGTGTGTAACTTAGCTACACAGAAACTCATTTTTAGCCAATTTCTCTCACTAATTTTCCCAAGTTTACATCGAGAGAAGAGCATTGTGAAGGAAGTACCACTTTGGCATTTTCAAATGGTATCCATTTTCTCTGGTGCTTTCATATTCCCAAATAACCATCTTTCACCAAAATTCAGCTTAGTCCATTCATTGTTTGAGCCTAGCTTCAACATTAGTATTTATGTCGGTGTGGTACTTTGCAAATCAAGTACCACCTAAACTCCTCCTTGAGCTGAAAATTTGTGAAGACAGTCTTCTTAATGCTGATCATCCTCAGCCAAAACTCCGCCCATTAGCCATGTGAATTTTCCGTACCGCTAATCAAACACTTGGCTGCTAATTCATGTTTGAGCATAGTTGGTCTCGTGAGAATATTATGTTGTAATTTTCTTCATAGCACCTACGGGGAGTGACAAAGACCTGGACATGCCTAGGCTGCCAGAAGGCATGGAAGCATACGGTCATGCGGTGACCACCTTGGCGGAGCATCTTGAGTTCTGGCAGCTCTAGAGTTGGGGCCCTCGGCCTGTCCAAACCTCGATGTGTCGCTTTGGCACATCGCTTCGTGAATTGCATCGATTGGGCGGCCCATTCATAGCGCAGTGAAAAAATCACAAAAAAACTGCTCGAGAGGGATCGAACCAGGGACCTCCAACTTTCCACGACGAGCATAGCCATCGCGATAGACAACCATCCTTGGTTTGATATGGCGTGTGGAGCTAAATGTAAAGGAGACCGAACATTTTCTCAAATTCCTAGCAATTATTTTGAAAAGGTGTTTCTTAAAAGCAACACTTTCCAAATTTTAGAAGAAAAACTAAAAGGCGAACAAATTTTGATAAACTGAACACTTTTTAAAATCCGAACTTGAAAAATGTTGACGCATTTCAGAAATGTTCGTCAAAACAAAAAAATGTTTATTACAAAATTTGTTCCACCAATTTCCAAAAAATGTTCGCAATTCAATAACGATGTTCACGGGCTTAAAAGAAAATGTTCACAATTTCCAAAAATGTTAGTGAATTTGTAAAAAAAAAGTTCACGATTTCAATTATGTTCATGATTTTCCAAAAAGATTAAATGTTTTAGAAAATATGTTCTAAAATTAAAAAGATGGTCGCAAAAAAGAGAAGGAATAAAAGTAAAAATAAAGAAAGAAAGAAATAAGGAAAAAATAAAAATAAAAAAGGAAAATGAAAATAAACATAACCTAAAATAAAAACAAAAAAGTAGAAAGAAAGAAAAAGGTAAGAAAAAACAATGGAAAATGAAAAAAAACGGTAACAACCGGTGGGGAAGGAGTCCGAAATGGGTCGGCTCCAACTCGACAAGACATTGGCAGAGGAGCTCCTGGCTGAGCTAGCGAGCGTCAGACTACTTGGTTGTCTTCCGGCGTTCCAACGCCGAGGCCTCCATGAGCATCTTCGCAAAGGCTGCCGAGCGGCACACACTTATAAAAACTTAGTCAGTGATTTTTTTTTTCCTTGAGTGAAGCATTTTTTTTCTTCGAGTGGAGGAGTGAACCAAATTTTTGCTTTTAGGTTACCCATAGTGTTAAGAAGGATACTAAAATATACGGGTGTCCCTAGCCTCTGCGGCATTCTCCCCCGATTGTAGTGGCGTGCTCGCGCTCTAACTCAACAAGACATTGGCGGAGGAGCTCCTCGTTGAGCTGGCAACTATCAGACTCCTTGGTCGACCTTTTCCAATGCCTAGGCCTCCCCAAGCACTAGGTCGGCAGGGACATGTGGCAATGACAAGTGCATCTTTGCAAAGGTTGTCGAGCACGTGCCGAGCGGCACACGCTTATAAAAACTTAGTCCGTGATTTTTCCCCCTTGAGTGAAGCACTTTTTTCTTCGAGTGGAAGAGTGAACCAATTTTTTGCTTTTAGTGGATTACCCACAGTGAGAAGAAGGCGAATAAAATATTACAGCGTCCCTAGCCTCCGCGGCATTCTCCCCCGGCTGTAGTGACGTGCTTGCGCTCTAACTCTACAAGACATTAGCGGAGGAGCTGCTGGTTGAGCTGGCGAGTGTCAGACTCCTTGGTCGTCTTCGACCTTTTCCAACGTGTAGGCCTCCGCAAGCACTGGCTCGGCCAGGGCATGTGGCGGTGACAAGTGCATCTTTGCGAAGGCTGCCGAGCGCGTGCCGAGTGGCACACGCTTATAAAAACTTGGTGATTTTTCCCCTTGAGTGAAGCATTTTTTTTCTTCGAGTGGAAGAGTGAAACAATTTTTTTCTTTTAGTGGGTCACCCACAGTAGGAAGAACGAGAATAAAATATTACGGGTGTCCCTAGCCTCCGCGGCATTCTCCCCCTACTGTAGTTGCGTGCTCGTGCTCTAACTCGACAAGACATTTGCGGAGGAGCTCCTGGTCGAGCTGGTGAGTGTTAGACTCCTTGGTCGTCTTCGACCTTTTCCAACGCCTAGGCCTCCGCAAGCACAGGTTACATGAGGTGATGACAAGTGCAGCTTTGCAAAGGCTGCCGAGCGCGTGCCGAGCGGCACACGCTTATAAAAACTTAGTCCGTGATTTTTTTTCCCTTGAGTGAAGCAATTTTTTTCCTTCGAGTGGAAGAGTGAACCAAATTTTTGCTTTTAGTGGATTACCCACAGTGGGAAGGAGAACAAAATGTTATGGGCGTCCCTAGCCTCCGCGGCATTCTCCCTCGGCTGTAGTGGCGTGCTCGCGCTCTAACTCGACAAGACAATAGCGGAGGAGCTCCCGGTTGAGCCAGCGAGTGTTAGACTCCTTGGTCGTCTTCGACCTTTTCCAACACCTAGGCCTCCACAAGCACTGGATCGACATGGACATGTGGCGATTACAAGTGCATCTTTGCAAATGCTACCGAGCGCGTGCCGAGCGGCACACGCTTATAAAAGTTAGTTCATGATTTTTTTCCTTGAGTGAAGCATTTTTTTTGTTCGAGTGGAAAAGTGAACCAAAATTTTGCTTTTAGTGGATTACCCACAGTGGGAAGAAGGAGAATAAGATATTACGGGCGTCCCTAGCCTCCACGGCATTCTCCACCGGTTGTAATGGCGTGCTCGCGCTCTAACTCGATAAGATATTAGCAGAGGAGCTCCTAGTTAAGCTGGCAAGTGTCAGACTCCTTGGTCGTCTTCGACCTTTTCCAGCGCTTAGGCCTCCGCAAGCACTGGGTACATGTGGTGATGACAAGTGTATCTTTGCAAAGGCTGTCGAGCGCGTGCCGAGCGGACACGCTTATAAAAACTTAGTCCGTGATTTTTTTTCCTTGAGTGAAGCATTTTTTTTTCAAGTGGAAGAGTGAACCAAATTTTTTATTTTATTGGATTACCCACATTGGGAAAAAGGAGAATAAAATATTACGGGCGTCCCTAGCCTCCGCGGCGTTCTTCCCCGGCTGTAGTGGCGTGCTCGCGCTCTAACTCGACAAGACATTAGCGGAGGAGCTCCCGGTTGAGCTGGCGAGTGTCAGACTCCTTGGTCGTCTTCGACCTTTTCCAGCGCCTAGGCCTCCGCAAGCACTGGGTCGTCAGGGACATGTGGCGATGACAAGTGCATCTTCACAAAGGCTGTCGAGCGTGTGCCGAGCGGCACACGCTTATAAAAACTTAGTCCATGATTTTTTTCCTTGAGTGAAGCAAATTTTTTTCTTCAAGTGCAAGAGTGAACCAAATTTTTGCTTTTAGTGGATTACCCACAGTGGGAAGAAGGAGAATAAAATATTACAAGCGTCCCTAGCCTCCGCGACATTCTCCCTCGGCTGTAGTGGCGTGCTCGAGCTCTAACTCGACAAGACATTAGCGGAGGAGCTCCTGGTTGAGCTGGCGAGTGTCAGACTCCTTGGTCGTCTTCGACCTTTTCCAACGCCTAGGCCTCCGCAAGCACTGGGTCGGCAGGGACATGTGGCGATGACAAGTGCATCTTTACAAAGGTTGTCGAGTGTGTGCCGAGTGGCACACGCTTACAAAAACTTAGTCCATGATTTATTTTTTCCTTGAGTGAAGCAAAAAGAATTCTTCGAGTGGAAGAGTGAACCAAATTTTTGCTTTTAGTGGATTACCCACAGTGGGAAGAAGGAGAATAAAATATTACAGGCGTCCCTAGCCTCCGCGGCATTCTCCCTCGGCTGTAGTGGCGTGCTCGCGCTCTAACACGACAAGACATTAGCGGAGGAGCTCCTGGTTGAGCTGGCGAGTGTCAGACTCCTTGGTCGTCTTCGACCTTTTCCAACGCCTAGGCCTCCGCAAGCACTGGGTCGGCAGGGACATGTGGTGATGACAAGTGCATCTTTGCAAATGTTGCCGAGCGCGTGCCGATCGGCACACGCTTATAAAAACCTAGTTCATGATTTTTTTTTCCCTTGAATGAAGCATTTTTTTTTTCTTCGAGTGGAAGAGTGAACCAAAATTTTGCTTTTAGTGGATTACCCACAGCGGGAAGAAGGAGAATTAAATATTACGGGCGTCCCTAGCCTCCACGGCATTCTCCCTCGATTGTAGTGGCGTGCTCGCCCTCTAACTCGACAAGACATTAGCGGAGGAGCTCCTCGTTGAGCTGGCGAGTGTGAGACTCCTTGGTCGTCTTTGACCGTACCAACGCCTGGGCCTTGTGGGTTGGTCAGGACATGTGGCGGTGACAAGTGCATCTTTGCAAAGGCTGCGGAGCGCACGTTTATAGAAACTTTGTCGGTGATTTTTTTTTTCCCTTGAGTGAAGCTTTTTTTTCTTCGAGTGTAAGTGAGAACCTAATTTTTTTTCTTTTAGTGGGTTACCCATAGTGGGAAGAAGGAGAATAAAATATTGCGGGAGTCCCTAGCGTCCGCGGCATTCTCCCGCGGCTGTAGTGGCATGCTCGCGCTCTAACTCGACAAGACATTGGCGGAGGAGCTCCTCGTTGAGATGGCGAGTGTCAGACTCCTTGGTCGTCTTCGACCATTTCCAACGCGTAGGCCTCCGCGAGCACCGGCTCGGCCAGGGCATGTGGCGGTGACAAGTGCATCTTTGCAAAGGCTGTCGAGCGCGCGCTTATTAAAACTTTGTCGGTGATTTTTTTTTCCCTTGAGTGAAGCATTTTTTTTCTTCGAGTGGAAGTGAGAACCATTTTTTGCTTTTAGTGGGTTACCACTGTGGGAAGAAGGAGAATAAAATATTACGGGCGTCCCTAGCCTCCGCGGCATTCTCGCCCGGCTGTAGTGGCGTGCTTGCGCTGTAACTTGACAAGACATTGTCGGAGGAGCTCCTGGTTGAGCTGGCGAGCGTCGGACTCCTTGGTTGTCTTGGGCCGTTCAGCATAGTATTTTTTTTCTTTGAATGGAAGAGTGAACCTTATTTGCTTTGTGGGTTACCGAGTGGAAGAGGGAGAATAAAATATCGTGGGCCGGGGCAATAGGAGGCATTATTATTGTGTTGTTGTGATGGGCCGGGCCGGGGCGGATAGGATAGGCAGTCGGACTCGGCGACGCACCAGATTTCCAAGTCCGTCCGAGTGTGGGCAGGTAGGGCTAGGGTTGGTTCGTTCCCCTCCGCCTTTATATTCATCGCCGCCCCCTCCCCCTCCCCTCGCAGTTCCCCACCCAACGATTCCACACCTTCGAAATCGCTGAGGATCTAGCGACCGATCGCCGGTGAGGAGGCTCCGATGGAGGTTGCCGGCGTCGGCCGTGTTCCGCTGAAGGCACTCAACCTCGACGCCAACGCAACAAGGGCGTCGTCCGCGCAGGAGATGAGGAAGGCGGCGGCGGCGGCGACCGGGCAGATCCTGGACCATGACAAGGCGGTCTCCGGCGGCCGGCAGAAGCCGCGGCTGTCCCAGTCGGACATCAATCTCATCCTGGCCCTCAAGAGCGAGCCCTGCCCGACGCCCGAGGACTCGGAGAGGGTGGCGCTCGCCGGGAGGATCGGCGCCATGTGGAACGAGTTCCGCGACGACGTCGTGGAGCAGTTCTTCACCAAGGGCTACGTGGAGGTGGAGGACGGCTACTTCGCCGAGAGGGCCAGGTCGGAGGCGTGGGTCAGGGAAAAGTGGGCGACGCTCGACTTCAGCAAGTTCGACCTGTACCACCCCGGCGACGAGGGGCTCGACGACTTCGTGGTTCGTCCCGGGGATGATGATGAGGAGGCCATCTACTACGGCCAAGAGTGAAGACCCTGGAATGGATGGATGGATGGAATGCTTTGGGTTCCACTTTTCTGTCTCTGTATCCGCGTGAATGTTGTTATGCTCCTCATGTTAGCTACCCTACCCAATCCTCCCTTGTTGAATGCTTCATCTTATCTATATCTTGATTGATACCATGTGTAATGACTAATGAGCAAGACCTGTGTTTGCTATCAAAATATGCTCCTGATGTTAATTGCTTGCTTTTCTTTTCTCGTTTGATTGATTGAGGAGTGTAGTTTGTTTCACTTTTCTGTTACCAATCCTGATGAACGCCCCAGAGAAGAATGTTTTGCGGCCAAGAGAAATGTAGGCTTGAATTAAATCTCTTTCTGTTTGATGATGTATCGAAATTTATATCCTTCTTCCAAAACTGTGCACCAAGAGTTGAGAAACTATATCAACTTGGTGTCTCTGAATGAAAGATACGGACACCAAAGAGTGATGACCCTGGATGAAATGGTTTGGGTATCTTATTACTCTTGCCTGATGAAGCAATATGAGATGTTTACTTGGTTTTTAATGGCCAAAACCTACATGTTTACTCTTGCCTGATGAAGCAATATGAGATGTTTACTTGGTTTTTAATGGCCAAAACCTATACATGTTTACTCTTGCCTGATGAAGCAATATGAGATGTTTACTTGGTTTTTAATAAATGGCCAAAACCTACATGTTTACTCTTGCCTGATGAAGCAATATGAGATGTTTACTTGGTTTTTAATGGCCAAAACCTATACATGTTTACTCTTGCCTGATGAAGCAATATGAGATGTTTACTTGGTTTTTAATAAATGGCCAAAACCTACATGTTTACTCTTGCCTGATGAAGCAATATGAGATGTTTACTTGGTTTTTAATGGCCAAAACCTACATGTTTACTCTTGCCTGATGAAGCAATATGAGATGTTTACTTGGTTTTTAATGGCCAAAACCTATACATGTTTACTCTTGCCTGATGAAGCAATATGATTATGCTCCTGATGAAGCAAAGAGTTGATCTATTCGTTTCTTTGAAATCCATCCATCTATAAACGCATCTTTGTTCCAAAACCAGGCACAAGAGAGTTGAGGGTCTTGATCTATTCGTTTCTTCGAAATACATCCATCTATATATAAACGCATCTTTGTTCCACAACCAGGCACAAGAGAGTTGAGGGTCTTGATCTATTCGTTTCTTCGAAATACATCCATCTATAAACGCATCTTTGTTCCGAAACCAGGCACACGAGAGTTGAGGGTCTTGATCTATTCGTTTCTTCGAAATACATCCATCTATATATAAACGCATCTTTGTTCCACAACCAGGCACAAGAGAGTTGAGGGTCTTGATCTATTCGTTTCTTCGAAATACATCCATCTATATATAAACGCATCTTTGTTCCACAACCAGGCACAAGAGAGTTGAGGGTCTTGATCTATTCGTTTCTTCGAAATACATCCATCTATAAACGCATCTTTGTTCCGAAACCAGGCACACGAGAGTTGAGGGTCTTGATCTATTCGTTTCTTCGAAATACATCCATCTATATATAAACGCATCTTTGTTCCACAACCAGGCACAAGAGAGTTGAGGGTCTTGATCTATTCGTTTCTTCGAAATACATCCATCTATAAACGCATCTTTGTTCCGAAACCAGGCACACGAGAGTTGAGGGTCTTGATCTATTCGTTTCTTCGAAATACATCCATCTATATATAAACGCATCTTTGTTCCACAACCAGGCACAAGAGAGTTGAGGGTCTTGATCTATTCGCTTCTTGAAATACATCCATCTATATATAAACGCATCTTTGTTCCACAACCAGCACAAGAGAGTTGAGGGTCTTGATCTATTCGTTTCTTCGAAATACATCCATCTATAAACGCATCTTTGTTCCGAAACCAGGCACACGAGAGTTGAGGGTCTTGATCTATTCGTTTCTTCGAAATACATCCATCTATATATAAACGCATCTTTGTTCCACAACCAGGCACAAGAGAGTTGAGGGTCTTGATCTATTCGTTTCTTTGAAATACATCCATCTATATAAACGCATCTTTGTTCCGAAACCAGGCACACGAGAGTTGAGGGTCTTGATCTATTCGTTTCTTCGAAATACATCCATCTATAAACGCATCTTTGTTCCGAAACCAGGCACAAGAGAGTTGAGGGTCTTGATCTATTCGTTTCTTCGAAATACATCCATCTATAAACGCGTCTTTGTTCCGAAACCAGGCACAAGAGAGTTGAGGGTCTTGATCTATTCGCTTTCTTCAAATACATCCATCTATAAACGCGTCTTTGTTCAAACCAGGCACAAGAGAGTTGAGGGTCTTGATCTATTCGCTTCTTCAAATACATCCATCTATAAACGCGTCTTTGTTCAAACCAGGCACACGAGAGTTGAGGGTCTTGATCTATTCGCTTCTTCAAATACATCCATCTATAAACGCGTCTTTATTCAAACCAGGCACAAGAGAGTTGAGGGTCTTGATCTATTCGTTTCTTTGAAATCCATCCATCTATAAACGCATCTTTGTACCGAAACCAGGCACAAGAGAGTTGAGGGTCTTGATCTATTCATTTCTTCAAAATCCATCCATCTATAAACGCATCTTTGTTCCGAAACCAGGCACAAGAGAGTTGAGGGTCTTGATCTATTCGATTCTTTGAAATCCATCCATCTATAAACGCATCTTTGTTCAAACCAGGCACAAGAGAGTTGAGGGTCTTGATCTATTCGCTTCTTTGAAATCCATCCATCTATAAACGCGCCTTTGTTCAAACCAGGCACAAGAGAGTTGAGGGTCTTGATCTATTCGCTTTCTTTGAAATACATCCATCTATAAACGCATCTTTGTTCAAACCAGGCACAAGAGAGTTGAGGGTCTTGATCTATTCGCTTCTTCAAATACATCCATCTATAAACGCATCTTTGTTCCAAAACCAGGCACAAGAGAGTTGAGGGTCTTGATCTATTCGCTTCTTTGAAATACATCCATCTATAAACGCATCTTTGTTCCAAAACCAGGCACAAGAGAGTTGAGGGTCTTGATCTATTCGCTTTCTTCAAATACATCCATCTATAAACGCATCTTTGTTCAAACCAGGCACACGAGAGTTGAGGGTCTTGATCTATTCGCTTTCTTCAAATACATCCATCTATAAACGCGCTTTGTTCAAACCAGGCACACGAGAGTTGAGGGTCTTGATCTATTCGCTTCTTCAAATACATCCATCTATAAACGCTGCCTTTTGTTCGAAACCAGGCACAAGAGAGTTGAGGGTCTTGATCTATTCGCTTTTTGAAATACATCCATCTATAAAAGCATCTTTGTTCAAACCAGCACACGAGAGTTGAGGGTCTTGATCTATTCGCTTCTTCAAATACATCCATCTATAAACGTATCTTTGTTCAAACCAGGCACACGAGAGTTGAGGGTCTTGATCTATTCGCTTCTTTGAAATCCATCCATCTATATAAACGCATCTTTGTTCAAACCGGGCACAAGAGAGTTGAGGGTCTTGATCTATTCGCTTCTTCAAATCCATCCATCGATAAACGCATCTTTGTTCAAACCGGGCACAAGAGAGTTGAGGGTCTTGATCTATTCGCTTCTTTGAAATCCATCCATCTATAAACGCATCTTCGCTCCAAACCGGCACAAGAGAGTTGAGGGTCTTGATCTATTCGCTTTCTTTGAAATCCATCCATCTATAAACGCATCTTCGTTCCAAACCGGGCACAAGAGAGTTGAGGGTCTTGATCTATTCGCTTCTTCAAATACATCCATCTATAAACGCGCCTTTGTTCAAACCAGGCACACGAGAGTTGAGGGTCTTGATCTATTCGCTTGTTCAAATACATCCATCTATATATAAATGCATCTTTGTTCCACAACCAGGCACAAGAGAGTTGAGGGTCTTGATCTATTTGTTTCTTCGAAATACATCCATCTATAAACGCATCTTTGTTCCACAACCAGGCACAAGAGAGTTGAAGGTCTTGATCCATTTTCATGTCGCTGATGAAGATGGAAAGACAAAGAACTACTATATCCATTCCTGTGTGCTGCTCTACCGGACTAGCCATACGCCGCTTGCACGAACCAGCCTGCAAAATGATGCAATTTAACTATGTCGGAAACGGTCCAGTTTGTGCCTTTCAAATTTGAAGCTTTTTCTTTTTTAGGGATAGGAAAATTTCATCGATATGGTTCATTTTATATATAGCCTAATGTTCAACGTTTAGACAGCACAGCGACTACATGCATCACCAGGAAATTGATGGTTGATCTAAGGTTTTGGCGCAGTTTACGTAGGGCGGACGTGACCAACCAAAAACGCCAGTTTACGAGAGAATCTACCTCTCTCCGGATACATATATACCAATGACATATACTCTCTCTGTCGGGACGGAGGGAGTATATGTACGGGCAGTAGCCACTTGCGCAACGATTACCGACGATGCAATGTACACCAAGGGCACGGAGCAAAGTATAACAACACCAAGCTAAGCACATCAGTCGGTCAGCGACGGGCAAATTCAAAAATGTTTGGAATGGCCTGCGAGATCAACAAACACCAGTCAGCAAACCAATGCCATACATCATATCAGAAATGGAAATGCAAACAAATGCCTGGATAGCTAGCTAGATAGATAGACATAGCAGAGAGATAGATAGTCCTTCATGTACCAGCCCTAGATCTGTTGGGGACAACATCAACCATGCATCGTTATAGGGTCATTTACCCCTAGTCGCATCAACCCTGCCATCATCTTCTTGAAGAAACAAGCATACATACATACATACATATTTTAGTTCACCGCTCAAAGAAACATTTGCAATTAAGAGATGTCCAGTAGGCTATGTCAAAGTTGCACAAAATGTAGACAACAAGCTGCACAGAACAGCCATCTCGATAGCGAGTACGATATCCCAACACCACAACCAAGCACAACACAACAGGGCTAGGAGACGGCATTTGGTAATTGTATGGTATGGTGAAAACCTTTATTCTTAAGTGCTAAGCAATCAGATCAGCCTTTAGTTGATACATAAAGATATATTTTCCTTTTGTTTCTTCTATGTCTCTTCTGAATGACCAGCTACCTTCGGTAAAACTAAAACAAAGCCGTGGCCTCTACCTACTCCCACCGTACTTGCCTTAACAGACTAGTGTAGTTTCTATCTCAATCAGTTGAGTGGAGATTATAAAAAAGAAGTAACCAACCCCCCCAGCGTTAATTTCCACTTAATCCAATCGACAGAGCTAGCAAAACGTCCAATTCCAGTGTATATACCGCTTCTCCTGACAGGAAACTTGCACAATCACAGACATCGTAATTCAAGTCATATGCAGCAAACAGAATGACATATACCAGTTTACGAGATAAATCAACCATGCAACGACGCTTAACAAGATACTATGTATAACAACACGGAGGGAACTCAAAACACAACAACACCTAGCCTCTTCTCTCTTTTTTCCTCATTTCTTCTATGTCTCTTCTAAATTAGCAATTATCTACAGTAAAACTAACTAAAAACAAAGCTCTAGTCTCATCGTACTCGCTTGTTTCAATTAGTTTGTATGGAGATCACAAATGAAGTAAGCTACCCTCTAGCATTACTCCCCACTAAATCCAATTGACAGAGCTAGCAAAAGGGTCCAAGTGCCAGTTTTCCTTGTTTGGCGATGGTGGTGGGAACAAAGAAAACGAGGGCACGATGCAAATTAAGCATAACAACACCAAGTTAGCAGATCAGTCAGCGACACATGCACAGGCAAACTCAAAATGTTTTCGAAAGGCTGCGAGTTCAACGGACACCAGCCAACAAACCAAGGCGATCATAAGCATTCATGTGTGGTGTGGAGAGGACAGGGAAATCCTACCTGGATGGATCCCTTCAAGTACTAGCTCTAGATAGGGTGGTAACTTGCCCGCCCTTAGCTACATCATCCCTGCCAATTTAAAGAAACAAGCTACGTGTTTCAGTTCGGATAAAAAAATGTAGATGATGAGCTGTGCAGAACAACCATCTCGGTAGCCAGTATATTCAAAGAGCACAATCAAACGCAACACAAAAGAAAACATATGGTATAAGACGGCATTTGGTATGGTACGGTGAAAAACATTCTTCTTTTTAAGTGCTAATAAGGAATCAGCCTTTAGTTGATACAGAGATATCTTCTTTTCAATTCTTCTATGTCTCTTCTAAATTAGCAATTATCTTCAGTAAAACTAAAACAAAGCTGTGTTCTACCTACTCTCATAGCACTTTCGTGTTTCAATTAGTGGTGTGGAGATCACAAATGAAGTAAGCTACCCCCTAGCATTAGTCCCCACTATATCTAAATGACAGAGCTAGCAAAAGGTCCAAATGCCAGTATTCCTTGACGGGCGATGGTGGTGGGAAGAAAGAAAACAAGCGCATGATGCAAATTAAGTATAACAACACCAAGTTAGCAGATCAGTCAGCAACATGTGCACAGGCAAACTCAAAATGTTTTAGAAAGGCTGCAAGTTCAACGGGCGCGAGCCAACAAACCAAGGCGATTATAAGCATTCATGTGTGGTGTGGAGAGGACAGGGAAGTCCTACCTGGATGGATCTCTTCAAGTACTAGCTCTAGATAGGGTGGTAACTTGCCCGCCCTTAGCTACATCATCCCTGCCAATATAAAGAAACAAGCATACGTGTTTCAGTTCGGATTAAAAAGGTAGATGATGAGCTGTGCAGAACAGCCATCTCGGTAGCCAGTATATTCAAAAGAGTACAATCAAATGCAACACAAAAGAAAACATATGGTATAAGACGGCATTTGGTATGGTACGGTGAAAAACATTGTTCTTTGCAAGTACTAAGGAATCAGCCTTTAGTTGATACAGACATATCTTCTTCTTTTTGTTTCTTCTGTCTTCTCTAAATTAGCAGTTACTTATCATGGATAAAACTAAAACAAAGTTGTGGTCAAGCTACTCTTATGGTACTTGCGCTTACAGACTAGTGTAGGTTCTATTTCAATCAATTGAGTAGCGACTAGAAATGGAGTAACCTATCCCCCAGTGTTAGTCACCACCAAATGACAGAGCTAGCAAAACACCTAAATGCTAGTATACCTCGATGGCAGTGGCGAGAGAAAGGAAACAAGGCTCTGGAGCAAGTATAGCAACACCAAGCACATCGCCAGTCAGCGACACATGAACGGGCAAACTCAAAATGTTTTAGAATGGCGACGAAATCAATGAACACCAGTAGCAATCCAAATCCATCATCTGCATTCACGTGTCAAAAGGAGTATGGAAACATAAGAAATACGCTGCAACAGCAAGTGGTATGTACCTTAATGAGAAATGTGTACAGTGCGCCATCAGAAAATCCTCCAGCTAAGTGGAGCCCACAAAACTGGTAAGATGCGAGTGACTTGACCTTTACCAAGATATCAACATGACAGAGACATGTTAGTTGCGCAATTGACAACACCCAAAAAGAAGGATGACAAGACGAATCCATCAGAAAAAAAAACGTTAGTAGCCACTACATATAATCGACAGAGCTAGCAAAACGTCTAATTCCAGTATATATACCACTTCTCCTGACAGGAAACTTGCACAATCACGGACATCGTAATTCCAGTCATATGCAGCAAACATAATGACATATACTAGTTTACAAGACAAATCAACCATGCAACGCCGCTCAACAAGATGCTATGTATAACAACACGGAACAAACTTAAAATATAACAACACCTAGTCTCTTCTCTCTTCTTTTCCTTTTCCTTTTTGTTTCTTCTATGTCTCTTCTAAATTAGCAATTATCTTCAGTAAAACTAAAACAAAGCTGTGGTCTACTTACTCTCATCATACTTGCTTGTTTCAATTAGTTGTTTGGAGATCACAAATGAAGTAAGCTACCCCCTAGCATTAGTCCCCAATAAATCTAAATGACAGAGCAAGCAAAAGGTCCAAATGCCAGTATTCCTTGACAGGCGATGGTGGTGGGAAGAAAGAAAACAAGGGCACAATGCAAATTAAGTATAACAACACCAAGTTAGCAGACGGGCAAAACTCAAAATGTTTTAGAAAGGCTGCGAGTTCAACTAACACCAGCCAACAAACCAAAGGCGATCATAAGCATGCATCCATGTGTGGTGTCGAGAGAAGGACAGGGAAATGCTACCTGGATGGATCCCTTCAAGTACTAGCTCTAGACAGGGTGGTAATACGCCCGCCCATAGCTACGCCATCACTGCCATCATAAAGAAACAAGCATGCGTTTTCAGTTCGCGCTGAAACCCTTGAAACAAGAGATGACCAGTAAGTTATCTCAAAGCTGCACATCGGCAAACTAAATCAAAATTGCGGATAAGAAATGTAGACGATAATCTGCGGAGAACAGCTATCTGGGTAGCCAGCATATTCAAAGAGCACAAACAAACGCAACACAAGAGAAAACATATGGTAAAAGACGGCATTTGGTATATGTTACGGTGAAAACCATTATGCTTACTAAGTGCTAATAAGGAATCAGCCTTTAGTTGATACAGAGATATCTTCTTTTCGTTTCTTCTATGTCTCTTCTAAATTAGCAGTTATCTTGGGTAAAACTAAAACAAAGTTGTGGTCAAGCTACTCTCATCATACCACTTGCGCTCACAGACTGCTAGTGTAGGTTCTATTTCAATCAGTTGAGTGGCGATTACAAATGGAGTAACCTATCACCCAGTGTTAGTAGTCACCACTAAATGACAGAGCTAGCAAAACGCCTAAATGCACGGGCAGTGGCCGAGAGAAGATTCAAACAATGGATTATTGTGAAGTTATCAAATGTCACTAGTTTTGCTCATTAAGGAAGAAACCTGCAGCTATCACTTTGAGGTTGAATCAGTAATACCATACTATATATCATGACTCTGGTTTATGCAATTTTCAAGTACACATCTACGGGCACAATGTTATTGTAGTGCATAGTAAAGCAAGATGTAACATACTACACAGAATCTTACAGGCATGTAATAAGGCACAAACTGACAAACCTTCCAGCCAGGGCATGTGAAAAATCATGCTTTGAGGTGGTGACGGTAACACGCGGGCAGAAATTCTCGGCTATTTAAGTTGCCTGCATAAGAAAAAGAAAAAAAGAAAAAGACTCCACAGCAGAAGTAATATAAAGCGCTAGGCAGGTGACATCCATCAAAATTTGCACATATATTCCGCTGCACTTCTACCAACAGAAGTAATACACCTCTTGCACAGTTGCGTCATAACCATGTCAAGCAATCAAATGACAAATGCAATTCACCTCCACGCCAACTAAGAAGGGATACAAATAAGCCTGACACTGGCTCCACCCAAAACGATTTGACATCTCAAGCTGAGACCCATCCCCAAGTTCAATACAGTATCGACAAGTGGGTGACTTGGCGCAAGCCCTTCTACGCCTTGAGGAGCGCCGGTGGCTCCGAGAAGTGGTTGGGGATGGGAACCGGTTCCGTTCTCCTTTCTGATCCTTTCCGACAGATCCTCGGCCTTGCGGAAGTCGGCCTTGCACATGCCCCACAGCGTCTTCCCCTCGGGTGATCCAGCACGGCCCACGATGACGAGTTCCAGAAATTGCCTGGAGACACATTTCAATTCAGAGCATTCCAGGTATCAGTTGACGGCATACAACACGGACATCATTTCAATCAATTGAATAAAGACCAAACCACCAAAAGTCCACAGCTCACCTTCTATTGAAGCCCCCCGAATTTAGGGATCCAACCAGCTCCAAATTCATGCCATCAACGGGCTCCCCTTGATTACGCATCCCCTTGGGCACGCGGTAGGTGTAGAGTTCCTTCACGTACAGAGAGCGGGAGAGTAAGATGCAATCACGAGTGGTACGGAAACCCTAGCAGAATCAAGGATAGAACTAGAAGAATCCCAGCATCGGTACCTTCCGGTCGACGTTGTCATGCGAGGCCAGGAACGTGGTAGTATCCTTGTCGCGCTCCGCCCTGCTCTTGTACACCACCCCGCGGTTGAGGTTGCCGGCGGACACGGCGAACCAGTTCGGAGCGCGGACGAGCTTGCCGGCGCTGTCTTCCTCGCCTCCGCGGCGGCCGCCGCCCGGCTGCATCGGTCACTAGGGCCCCTTGCGCTCCTTCGAATTGGAGGGGAGGGGAGGGAGGGAGGGGAGGGGGAGGGGGAGGAGGACGGAGGAGGACGACGGGGGTTTTGGTCTGCGGGGATTTGGTGCGGGCTGTGGGACTGGAATGTGGTGGGCCGGACCGTCCGAGCCACAGCGGAAATGGCTTCGGCC
Organism: Aegilops speltoides; assembly: GCA_021437245.1. Classification (NCBI taxonomy): domain Eukaryota; kingdom Viridiplantae; phylum Streptophyta; class Magnoliopsida; order Poales; family Poaceae; genus Aegilops; species Aegilops speltoides. The sequence continues at coordinate 11,590,963 of CM038145.1, forward strand.
CAGTTATTCGCGGCCGCACCAAAATATGGCTTGGGCTCTCTTTCTCCTTTCCAAATACTCCCTCCGAGGTCTCAAAATAAATGAATGTGTCTACCTAATAAAATTTAAAAAGTGCAGCTGTGCTCGTTTGACTTACCGAGCACACACACGCGTCCACGTCGTCCGATCCGCATCTGTTGCCTAGTAGTCATGATATGTGTTTTTTTCAGGTGCCTGATGTGTAACACATTTTTTTGCTCCTCGTAGTCATGTTACTTAAGTTTGTATTAATGTTGTAACATAGTGAAATTCAGATAGTTTACAACCCTTTCATTGTCTACTTTTGTGAATTGCTTTTTGCTTAGTTTAGTAGGAATTTAGTCACATGACTTTGTTGGATGATATACAATTTTTTCAGCATCATTTTTCTTTTTTTTTTTATGATGATGCTCATTGTTTGTCCTTTATATACGCAACAGAAAATAGATGGGTGGGACAAGTCAAAAGTCAAAACAGGATGGACCTCCTGGACCAAGTCATGATCACTATAAGAAATATGTCAACTTGTTCATAAATCTACGACCATTTGAGACCAATTGGTCAAAAGTTGTTCGGGGGCTCCAAACCCTGAACTATAACGACCATTTTTGTCAGAAAGGTCGGAATTTCCTTACACAAAATGGTCATAAAGCAGATAGCACTAGCCCGCTGCCTTATTTCTAGCTGATCACGACCAATATAGATGGTCATAAACTTGTAAATTGTGATGGGTTGCTATGACTAGGCGCCACCTCATCAGTTTTGCCTATGTGTCATGTCCATATGTCAATTTTTGCCCTAGGTTGTGAAGTAACCTATATTTCTGTCATTCCCAAAATTCCCAAAAAAAACTCATAAATTCTTTGGGTCATATCTTCGTCAAATATGTAAAAAACCTTCCTTGACTAGTTCAAAAATAATTCAACAATATTCATTTTCCTATTCTGTTCAGAACAACACTTTGTGAAGGAAGTGCTATTTATATATTCTTGATTGCCCTCAAAAATTTTGGGCACTATTTCCTATCCAAATCATTGCCTCATGACAAAATTTAGCTCCATTTGCCCAGTAAATCTTCCTCGGTAAATTTCCAAAGTTTTTGTCCACCTAGAACCTTTGTGAAAGAAGTACTAGCTATGCATATCCTAATGAGTTGAATTTTTGCCACATATTCTATATGCCTATGTAACTTACCTACACTAAATTTGAGCTCAGTTCATTTAGCCAATTTCTCTCACTAATTTTCTGAAGTTTTTGTCCAGAGAAGAGAATTGTGAAGGAAGTGCTATTTATATATTCCTGGTTGCCCTCAAAATTTTTGGGCACTTCCTATCCAAATCATTGCCTCATGACAAAATTCAGCTCCATTTGCCCAATAAATCTTCCTCGGCAAATTTCCAAAGTTTTTTCCCACCTAGAACCTTTGTGAAAGAAGTACTAGCTATGCATATCCTAATGAGTTGAATTTTTGCCACATACTATATGCATATGTAACTTACCTACACTAAATTTGAGCTCAGTTCATTTAGTCAATTTCTCTCACTAATTTTCTGAAGTTTCTGTCCACAGAAGAGCATTGTGAAGGAAGTGCTATTTATATATTCTTGGTTGCCCTCAAAAATTTTGGGCACTCTTTCCTATCCAAATCATTGCCTCATGACAAAATTCAGCTCCATTTGCCCGGTAAATCATCCTCGGCAAATTTCCAAAGTTTTTGTCCACCTAGAACCTTTGTGAAAGAAGTACTAGCTATGCATATCCTAATGAGTTGAATTTTTGCCACATATCCTATATGCCTGTGTAACTTAGCTACACCAAATTTGAGCTCATTTCATATAGCCAATTTCTCTCACTAATTTTCCCAAGTTTCTGTCCAGAGAAGAGCATTGTGAAGGAAGTACCACTTTGGCATTTTCAAATGGTATCCATTTTCTACAGTGCTTTCATATTCCCAAATAACCATCTTTCACCAAAATTCAGCTTAGTCCATTCATTGTTTTGAGCCTAGCTTCAACATTCGTATTTATGTCCAAAGTGGTACTTTGCAAATCAAGTACCACCTAGGCTCCTCCTTTGAGCTGAAAATTTGTGAAGACAGTCTTCTTAGTAACTGATCATCCTCAGCCAAAACTCACGCCCATTAGCCATGTGAATTTTCCGTACCGCTAATCAAACACTTGGCTGCTAATTCATGTTTGAGCATAGTTCGGTCTCCTCGTGAGAATATTATGTTGTAATTTTCTTCATAGCACCTACCTGGGGAGTGACAAAGACACTGGACATGCCTAGGCTGCCCAGAAGGCATGGAAACGCCACGGTCATGCGGTGACCACGCGGCGGGCATGCGAGTTTACGCGCTCTAGAGTTGGGGCCCTCGGCCACTGTCCAAACCTCGATGTATCGCACAGGCACATCGCTCGTGGTGCATCGATTGGGCCGGCCCATTCGCGCAACGCAGTGAAAAAATCACAAAAAACTCTGCTCGACAGAGGGATCGAACCAGGGACCTCCAACTTTCCACGAACGAGCATAGCCATCGCGATAGACAACCATCCTTGGTTTGATATGGCGTGTGGAGCTAAATGTAAAGGAGACCCGAACATTTTCTCAAATTCCTAACGCGAAAATTATTTTGAAAAGGTGTTTCTTAAAAAGCAACACTTTCCAAATTTTAGAAGAAAAACTAAAAGGCTTGAACAAATTTTTGATAAACTGAACACTTTTTAAAATCCCGAACATTTTTTGAATTTAGAGAACAAAATTTGAACATGAACATTTTTTAAAGCACGAACATTTTTTTCATCTTGAGAACAAATTTTGAAACAGAGAACAAATTTGTAAGCGAGGAAATTTGAGAACAAAATTTGAACAAGAACATTTTTTAAAGAACGAACATTATTTTAATCTTGAGAACAAAATTTGAAACAGAGAACAAACTTGGAAGCATGGATTTTTTTTCAAAGCATGAACATTTTTTTTTGAATCTTGAGAACAATTTTTGACACGAGAACAAATTTGGAAGCGCAAACAATTTCTTAAAGCACGAACATTTTTTGGATATTGAGAACAAAATTTGAAATGGAGAACAAATTTGGAAGCTCGAACACTTTTTGAAAGCACGAACAATTTTTGAATGTTGAGAACAAATTTTGAAATGAAGAACAAATTTGGAACCGTGAACAATTTTTGAAAGCACGAATAATTTTTGAATATTGAGAACAAATTTTGAAATAGAGAACAAATTTAGAAGCGCGAACAATTTTTTAAAGCACGAACAAATTTTGAAATGGAGAACAAATTTGGAAGCGTGAACAATTTTTTAAAGCACGAACAATTTTTGAATGTTGAGAACAAATTTTGAAATGGGGAACAAATTTGGAAGTGCGAATTTGAAATTGGAAGATTTTTTTAAACTCCCAAACATAATTTGAAATGTGAACAAAAAGAAAAAAAAAGAGAAGAAAAAGGAATTGAAAGATGAAATAAAGAAACAGAAAAACAAAGAAAGAAAAAGAAAAAAAACAGGAAAAACAACAAAGAAAAAGAAAAAAGAAAAAACCACTGAAAACCCGGTTCAAGAACCTTCTAGAAGGTTCCCAAAACCGTTCAGGAACCCTCCAGAAGGTTCCCAAAACCGGAAGCTGCAGCGCAGCGCTATCGCCTAACTGGGCCGGCCCATCTTGATCGCTGTCGCTAACTTCTCTGTGCGAAGCCTCGACAAGTCGACGCAGCGAGCGTCCAATAGGATTTTCCCTCTTTCTCCTTTCCAAATACTCCCTCCGAGGTCTCAAAATAAATGAATGTGTCTACCTAATAAAATTTAAAAAGTGCAGCTGTGCTCGTTTGACTTACCGAGCACACACACGCGTCCACGTCGTCCGATCCGCATCGCGTGGACAGCGCGTCTCCCAGGTTAAACGCGGTCCGTTATCGATGCACGCGCCAGGTGTCGCCTGGTCATCGCGTCTGGGGCGAGGCCCGTTGGGTGTTTAGGCGGTTGCGGGTCCCTCCACTTCTTCTCCCCTGCCCACTTCCGTCTCCCCATTTCGAATTTCGAAACCTCCCCCATTATCGCTCCTACACAAACTGCCCAGGGAGCAGATCCCATTCCAAATCCCCCAAAATATCCCGAGCAACCGACGGCGGCCGTCTTTCTGCCGGAGTAGGAAGGGGGTAGCCTATGCATGCTTCGTGAAGGGAGGGGTTATGCGACCTGAGGCGCGTCGGTGCGGCAACCGGGGCCACACAACTACACCCGCAGCACACTAGCGGCCGCCGCCCCGGCTGCATCGGTCGCTAGGGCCCCGTGCGCTCCTTCGAATTGGAGGGGAGGGGAGGGGCTCTCTTTCTCCTTTCCAAATACTCCCTCCGAGGTCTCAAAATACTTGTCACCTAATAAAACCTAAAAAGTGCAGCTGTGCTCGTTTGACTTACCGAGCACACACGCATCCACGTCGTCCGAACCGCATCGCGTTGACAGTGCGTCTCGCAGGTTAAGCGCGGTGCGTTATCGAGCTAATTCTTTTTAAATAATACATTTTTTATTAATTTACAAAAATATTACGCTGATATAATATTTTTTGAAAATATTATCCAATCGCCCACAAAGAGGCCGATCGAGCCTAGTCACCACCAGTAGGTCGACAGTCCTTCTCGACCAACTGCAGGCCGACAGGTGGGCAATCGGCCACGCGTGGACCGACTATTGGCCGGGGCGACGTGGCCTGGGAGCTATCGGCGCGGGCTGGGGCACGGGCGCCCTAGTCGGCCAGCTGCCGACCGATCGGCCAGTGGCAGGCCGACAGGGAGCGGGCCCGCCGCAGCCTCCTTTTTCCTTTTTCTTTCCCTTCTCCTTCTCCTTTCCTTCCCCACCTCACGCAGCACACAACGTCTCTCTGTTCTTCTTCCTTCCTCCTCTCTCCAACCCGAAATAGCTCCAATTAATACACCAAAATGGCCCGTTTTTTGCGGATTTGGCACCGTGAATGGGTTCTACTTAGCTAGAGGAGCCAAAAGACACCTCGATCTACTGATGGGGTAGCTTGTGGTGGTTGTGCTGAAGATTTTGTTGGAGCATTTTTTCAGCTCATTTGTGGAGGTTGTGGAGGCGGAGGTGGAGGTTGTGGCGGTGGTGGAGGTGGTGGTGGAGGTGAAGCTGCAGGAGTTTGGTGGAGTTTCCGGCTTCCGGTTGAAGGTGATTGAAGGCTGTTAAATGGTTCAAGACGCTTCAAGGGTATATTTGAGCAAACATTTATTTTTCGAAGTTGCGTGCAATTATTGTTATTTGCTCGAGTAGTAAACGTAAATATTTAGGTGGTCGTGGTGAGCATTTTATTTCCCGTTTCGGTTAGCATTTTATTTAGATGTCAACTAATTGGTTGTGTAAAAATGTGTAGTTGCTCCGGTAATATTTCGGACTATATGAATAGTATTTGCTCGAGTAGTAAACGTAAATATTTAGGTGGTCGTGGTGAGCATTTTATTTTCCCGTTCCGGTTTCGGTGAGCATTTTATTTAGATGTCAACTAATTAGTTGTGTAAAAATGTGTAGTTGCTCCGGTAATATTCCGGACTATATATGGATGTGTACTATTTAGGATTGTCAATATTTGTAGTTGCTCCGGTTAAATCCGTAATATAGGCAGTCAGTGAAATATTAAAATCTTTTGTGGTGAGCATTTTATTTTCCCGTTCCAGTTCCGGTGAGCATTTTATTTAGATGTCAACTAATTAGTTGTGTAAAAATGTGTAGTTGCTCCGGTAATATTCCGGACTATATGTGGATGTGTAGTATTTAGGAGTGTCGATTTGTAGTTGCTCGGTAATATGTGGATGTGTACTGCCTAATATTTGTTAGTGCGGTATTTAAAGTTGTTGCTTAATAATTGTATTTTGCTGTGAAAAAATAGGTGAGCGAGATGTCTCGATGTAGTGAACATCAGATTTTACTACGGTCCCGGTACTGTCCAAACAACTGAGATGGGAGCTGATCTGAGTGAATTTACTCACATAGATGTGCCAATGAGCGCACCTCAAACATGGTCTGTCTGCTCGCTTGAAAGAATGGATTGCGGCAAGTTTAGGTCTTGATATCAAAACACACACCGTCGGTGTTCATGCATTGTGGACATGGTCAAGTACAATAATTTACTTTTATTTGAGGCCAATAGAGCGAGACTCCGATTGGGTGCGGTGGTTACAAGGTTGTGAACGAAGGGATGCAATCCTATTGCTTTAGTGCTTCCGTCGTGAAGGGGGTCACTGCACATGAAGGCCAAGGTGGCAACGATCCTGGGTAGAGCAGTGTAGGTAGGCGGCTATCTATGTCAAATGCTGGAGATGATGGTTACGAACAAGGACAGAGAAGTCAGGTAGAAGGAGGAAATGCTTATGGTTATGAACCAGGGCAGAATAGTCAGGTAGAAGGGGGAAATGCCGATGGTGAATACAATGGTGAGGTTGACGCTGACGAGGTAGATGGGCACATGCAGGACCAGATGGAAGAAGAAGACACCGATGTTGAAAGGGGTTATGCCGATGATTCTGACGAGTCAGATGAAGAAGAAAATGCAGCGGAGGTCCTGAATCCTGCATGGTGGAATCATGACTTCTCATCTGCAATGTGTTGGGGAACGTAGTAATTTTAAATTTTCCTACGCACACGCAAGACCATGGTGATGCATAGCAACGAGAGGGGAGAGTGTTGTCTACGTACCCTCGAGACCCCGGCGAAGCGATCACAACATAGAGGAAGTAGTCGACGTTCTCCTCACGATCCAACCGATCCCAGCGCCGTTATTTGGCGCCTCCGAGTTCTTGACACACGACAGCTCGGTGACGCCTCGGGCTCCGATCCAGCAGAGCTTCAGGAGAGAGAGTTCCGCCGCGATGGCGTGGTGGCGATCTTGTTGTTCTACCGACGCAGGCTTCGCCTAAGCACCGCCACGATATGACCGAGGTGGATTATGGTGGAGGGGCGCCAGCACGGCTAAGGAACGATCTCAAGGATCAACTTGTGTGTTCTAGGGTGCCCCCTGCCCCCATATATAAAGGAGCAAGGGGGAGGGCCGGCCGGCCTAGGAGGCGCGCCAAGGGAGGGGGGAGTCCTCCTCCTAGTGGGAGTAGGACTCCCCTTTCCTAGTCCAACTAGGAAGGAGGAAGGGGGAAGGAAGGAGAGGGAGAGGGAGAGGTTAGGGGGCCGCCCCTCCTTGTCCTATTCGGACTCCCACAGGGGCGCCACCTCCTAAGGCCCATTACTTCCCGGGGTTCCGGTAACCCTCCCAAGACTCCGGTTTTCTCCGAAACTTCCTAACCTTTCCAAAGGTCCAAATATAGCCGTCCAATATATCAATCTTTATGTCTCGACCATTTCGAGACTCCTCGTCATGTCCGTGATCACATCCGGACTCGAACTCCTTCGTACATCAAAATACACAAACTCATAATATAACCGCCATCGAAACCTTAAGCGTGCGGACCCTACGGTTCGAGAACAATGTAGACATGACCGAGACATGTCTCCGGTCAATAACCAATAGCGGGACCTGGATGCCCATATTGGCTCCTACATATTCTACGAAGATCTTTATCGGTCGACCGCATAACAACATACGTTATTCCCTTTGTCATCGGTATGTTACTTGCCGAGATTCGATCGTCGGTATCCAATACCTAGTTCGATCTCGTTACGGCAAGTCTCTTTACTCGTTCCGTAATACATCATCTCACAGCTAACTCATTAGTTGTAATGCTTGCAAGGCTTAAGTGATGTGCATTACCGAGAGGGCCCAGAGATACCTCTCCGACAATCGGAGTGACAAAACCTAATCTCAAATACGCCAACCCAACATCTGCCTTTGGAGACACTGTAGTACTCCTTTATAATCACCCGATTACGTTGTGACGTTTGGTAGTACCAAAGTGTTCCTCCGTAAACGGAGTTGCATAAGCTCATAGTTATAGGAAGATGTATAAGTCATGGATAAAAGCAGTAGCAACATACTAAACGATCGTGTGCTAAGCTAATGAAATGGGTCATGTCAATCGATCGCTCAACTAATGATGTGACCTTGTTAATCAAATAACAACTCCTTGTTCATGGTTAGGAAACATAACCATCTTTGATTAACAAGCTAGTCTAGTAGAGGCATACTAGTGACACTGCTTGTCTATGTATTCACACATGTACTATGTTTCCAGCTAATACAATTCTAGCATGAATAATAAACATTTATCATGAAATAAGGAAATAAATAATAACTTTATTATTGCCTCTAGGGCATATTTCCTTCAGCCTCCCACTTGCACTAGAGTCAATAATCTAGATTACATAGTAATGATTCTAACACCCATGGAGTCTTGGTGTTGATCATGTTTTGCTCGTGGAAGAGGCTTAGTCAACGGTCTGCTACATTCAGATCCGTATGTATCTTGCAAATCTCTATGTCTCCCACCGACTAAATCCGAATGGAATTGAAGCGTCTCTTGATGTGCTTGGTCCTCTTGTGAAATTTGGATTCCTTCGCTAAGGCAATTGCTCCAAGATTGTCACGAAGATTTTCATTGGACCCGATGCACTAGGTATGACACCTAGATCGGATATGAACTCCTTCATCCGCACTCCTTCATTAGCTGCTTCGAAGCTGCTATGTACTCCGCTTCACATGTAGATCCCGCTTCGACGCTTTGTTTAGAACTGCACCAACCGACAGCTCCTCCGCTTAGTGTAAATACGATCCGGTCTGCGATTTAGAATCATCCGGATCGAGTGTAAAGCTTGCATCAACGTAACTGTTTATTTATGAGCTCTTTGTCACCTCCATATACGAGAAACATATCCTTAGTCCTTTTCGTGTATTTCAGATGTTCTTGACCGCTGTCCATGATCCACTCTGGATTACTTTGGTACCTCCTGCTAAGCTTATAGCAAGGCACACATCAGTCCGGTACACAGCATTGCATACATGATAGAGCCTATGGCTGAGGCATAGGAACATCTTTCATTTTCTCTCTATCTTCTGCGGTGGTGGGGCATTGAGTCTTACTCAACTTCACACCTTGTAACACAGCAAGAACCCTTTCTTTGCTTGATCCATTTTGAACTTCTTCAAAATTTTGTCAAGGTATGTGCTTTGTGAAAGTCCAATTAAGCGCCTTGATCTATCTCTATAGATTTTGATGCCCAATATGTAAGCAGCTTCACGGAGGTCCTTCATCGAAAAACTCTTATTCAAGTATCCCTTTATGCTATCCAGAATTCTATATCATTTCCGATTAGTAATATGTCATCTACATATAATATCGAAATGCTACTGAGCTCCCACTCACTTTCTTGTAAATACAAGCTTCTCCAAAAGTCTCAGATAAACCCAAATGCTTTGATCACACTATCAAAGCGCTTATTCCAACTCCGAGATGCTTGCACCAGTCCATAAATGGATCGCTGGAGCTTGCACACTTTGTTAGCTCCCTTTGGATCGATAAAACCTTCTGGTTGCATCATATACAACTCTTCTTCCAGAATCCATTCAGAATGCGGTCTTTACATCCATTTGCCAAATTTCATAATCATAAAATGCGGCAATTGCTAACATGATTCGGACTGACTTAAGCATCGCTACGGGTGAGAAGGTCTCATCGTAGTCAATCCCTTGAACTTGTCGAAAACCCTTTGCGACAAGTCGAGCTTTGTAGACGATAACATTACCGTCGTCGTCGGTCTTCTTCTTGAAGATCCACTTGTTTTCTATTGCTTGCCGACCCTCGGGCAAGTCAACCAAAGTCCACACTTTGTTTTCATACATGGATCCCATCTCAGATTTCATGGCCTCAAGCCATTTTGCGAATCTGGGCTCACCATCGCTTCTTCATAGTTCGTGGGTTCATCATGATCTAGTAGCATGACTTCCGAACAGGATTACCGTACCACTCGTGCGGATCTTACTCTGGTTGATCTACGAGGTTCTCGTAGTAACTTGATCTGAAGTTTCATGATCAACATCGTTAACTTCCTCACTATTTGGTGTAGATGTCTCGAAACCGTTTCGCGATAAACTACTTTCAAATAAGGGAGAAGGTACGATTACCTCATCAAGTTCTACTTTCCTCCCACTCACTTCTTTCGAGAGAAACTCCTTCTCTAGAAAGGATCCATTCTTAACAACAAATGTCTTGCCTTCGGATCTGTGATAGAAGGTGTACCCAACTGTCTCCTTTGGGTATCCTATGAAGACACATTCTCGATTTGGGTTCGAGCTTATCAGGTTGAAGCTTTTTCACATAAGCATCGCATCCCCAAACTTTAAGAAACGACAACTTTGGTTTCTTGCTAAACCATAGTTCATAAGGTGTCGCCTCAACGGATTTTGACGGTGTTCTATTCAGTGTGAATGCGGCCGCCTCAAGAGCATAACCCCAAAACGATAGCGGTAAATCTGTAAGAGACATCATAGATCGCACCATATCTAGTAAAGTGCGATTCTGACGTTCGGACACACCATTACGCTGTGGTGTTCCGGTGGCGTGAGTTGTGAAACTATTCCGCATTGTTTCAAATGTAGACCAAACTCAGAACTCAAATATTCGCCTCCACGATCGATCGTAGAAACTTTATTTTCTTATTACGATGATTTTCAACTTCACTCTGAAATTCTTTGAACTTTTCAAATGTTTTAGACTTATGCTTCATTAAGTAGATATACCCATATCTGCTTAAATCATCTATGAAGGTGAGAAAATAACGATATCCGCCACGAGCCTCAACATTCATCGGCCACATACATCTCAGATGTATGATTTCCAACAAATCTGTTGCTCTCTCCATAGTACCGAGAACGGGTTTTAGTCATCTTGCCCATGAGGCACGGTTCGCAAGTGCCAAGTGATTCATAATCAAGTGACTCCAAAAGTCCATCAAGATGGAGTTTCTTCATGCGCTTTATACCGATATGACCTAAACGGCAAGTGCCACAAATAAGTTGCACTATCATTATCAACTCTGCATCTTTTGGTTTCAACATTATGAATATGTGTATCACTACTATCGAGATTCATCAAAATAGACCACTCTTCAAGGGTGCATGACCATAAAAGATATTACTCATATAAATAGAACAACCATTATTCTCTCGATTTAAATGAATAACCGCCTCGCATCAAACAAGATCCAGATATAATGTTCATGCTCAACGCAGCACCAAATAACAATTATTTAGGTCAAACACTAATCCCGAAGGTAGATGTAGAGGTAGCGTGCCGACCGCGATCACATCGACTTTGGAACCATTTCCCACGCGCGATCGTCACCTCGTCCTTTGCCGGTGTTCGCAATCCGTAGTCCCTGCTTCGAGTTGCAAATATTAGCAATGTAACCAGATCAAATACCAGTGCTCTGCGAGCTCTAGTAAGGTACACATCAATAACATGTATATCACATATACCTTTGTTCACCTTGCCATCCTTCTTATCCGCCAAATACTTGGGGCAGTTCCGCTTCCAAGGACTATCGCTTGCAATAGAAGCACTCGGCTTCAGTTTAGGTCCAGACTTGGGTTTCTTCTCCGAGCAGAACTTGTTTGTTGTTCTTCTTGAAGTTCCCTTCTTCTTCCCTTTGCCTTTCTTCTTGAAACTAGTGGTCTTATTGACCATCAACACTTGATGCTCTTTCTTGATTTCTACCTCCGCAGCCTTTAGCATTGCGAAGAGCTCGAGCATAGTCTTTACTAACCCTTGCATGTTATAGTTCATCACGAAGCCTTTGTAGCTTGGTGGCGTGATTGAAGAATTACATCAATGACACAATCATCCGGAAGATTAACTCCCGCTTGAGTCAAGTGATTGTAATACCCGCACATTCTCGAGTATGTGCTCACCGACAGACCCATTCTCCTCCATCTTGCAGCTATAGAACTTATTGGAGACTTCATATCTCTCAATTCGGGCATTCTGTTGAAATATCAACTTCAACTCCGGAACATCTCATATGCTCCATGACGCTCAAAACGCCGTTGAAGACCCGGTTCTAAGCCGTAGCATGGCACATTGAACTATAGAGTAGTCATCAGCTTTGCTCGCCAGACGTTCTTAACGCCGTCGGTTAGATCAGCGAGCAGTTCGCACCCAGCGGTGCATCCAGGCGTAACTCTTCTATGCAGCAATGAGGATAATCCTCGTGTTACGGACCCGATCGTGTAATTGCTACCATCATCTTTCAACTTTGCTTTCTCAAGGAACGCATTAAAATTCAACGGAACAACAAAGACGAGCCATCTATCTACAAACAAACATAGACAAGCAAGATACTATCAGTACTAAGTTCATGATAAATTTAAGTTCAATTAATCATATTACTTAAGAACTCCCACTTAGACAGACATCTCTCTAGTCATCTAAGTGATCACGTGATCCAAATCAACTAAACCATAACCGATCATCACGTGAGATGGAGTAGTTTTCAATGGTGAACATCTTATGTTGATCATATCTACTATATGATTCACGCCGACCTTTCGGTCTCCGTGTTCCGAGGCCATATCTGCATATGCTAGGCTCGCCAAGTATAACTCGAGTCTTCTGCGTGTGCAAAACTGGCTTGCACCCGTTGTAGATGGACGAGAGCTTATCACACCCGATCATCACGTGGTGTCTCGGCACGATTTAACTTTGGCAACGGTGCATACTCAGGGAGAACACTACTTGATAATTTTAGTGAGAGATCATCTTAAAATGCTACCGTCAATCAAAGCAAGATAAGATGCATAAAGGATAAACATCACATGCAATCAATATAAGTGATATGATATGGCCATCATCATCTTGTGCTTGTGATCTCCATCTCCGAAGCACCATCGTGATCACCATCGTCACCGGCGCGACACCTTGATCTCCATCGTAGCATCGTTGTCGTTTACGCCATCTATTGCTTCTACGACTATCGCTACCGCTTAGTGATAAAGTAAAGCAATTACAGGGCGTTTGCATTTCATACAATAAAGCGACAACCATATGGCTCCAGCCAGTTACCGATAACTTCGGTTACAAAACATGATCATCTCATACAATAAAATATAGCATCACGTCTTGACCATATCACATCACAACATGCCCTGCAAAAACAAGTTAGACGTCCTCTACTTTGTTGTTGCAAATTTTACGTGGCTGCTACGGGCTTAAGCAAGAACCAATCTCACCTACGCATCAAAACCACAACGATACTTCGTCAAATAGACTCCGTTTTAACCTTCTCAAGGACCGGGCGTAGCCATACTCGGTTCAACTAAAGTGAGAGAGACAGACACCCGCCACCACCTTTAAGCACGAGTAATCGTAACGGTGAAACCAGTCTCGCGTAAGCGTCTGGCGCAGAATGTCGGTCCGGGCCGCTTCATCTCACAATACCGCTGAACCAAAATATGACATGCTGGTAGGCAGTATGACTTGTATCGTCCACAACTCACTTGTGTTCTACTCGTGCAAAACATCAAACCATAAAACCTAGGCTCGATGCCACTTTGTTGGGGAACGTAGTAATTTCAAAATTTTCCTACGCACACGCAAGATCATGGTGATGCATAGCAACGAGAGGGGAGAGTGTTGTCTACATACCCTCGTAGACCGAAGCGGAAGCGATCACAACGTAGAGGAAGTAGTCGTACGTTCTCCTCATGATCCAACCGATCCCAGCGCACTCGGCGCCTCGAAGTTCTTGACACACGTACAGCTCGGTGACGCCTCGGGCTCCGATCCAGCAGAGCTTTGGGAGAGAGAGTTCCGTCGACGACGGCGTGGTGACGATCTTGATGTTCTACCGACGCAGGCTTCGCCTAAGCACCGCTTCGATATGACCGAGGTGGATTATGGTGGAGGGGCACCACACACGGCTAAGGAATGATCTCAAGGATCAACTTGTGTGTTCTAGGGTGCCCCCTGCCCCTGTGATATAAAGGAGCAAGGGGAGGGCCGGCCGGCCTAGGAGGCGCCCAGGGAGGGGGAGTCCTCCTCCTAGTGGGAGTAGGACTCCCTTTCCTAGTCCAACTAGGAAGGAGGAAGGGAAGGAAGGAGAGGGAGAGGAGAGGAAGGGGGCCGCCCCCTCCTTGTCCTATTCGGACTCCCCAGGCGCGCGCCACCTCCTGGCGCAGCCCTCTCTCCCTCTTGGCCCAATAAGGCCCATTACTTCCCGGGGTTCCGTAACCCCTCCCACTCCGGTTTTCTCCGAAACTTCCGAACCTTTCCGTGTCCAAATATAGCCGTCAATATATCAATCTTTATGTATCGACCATTTCGAGACTCCTCGTCATGTCCGTGATCACATCCGGACTCGAACTCCTTCGTACATCAAAATACACAAACTCATAATATAACCGCCATCGAAACCTTAAGCGTGCGGACCCTACGGTTCAAGAACAATGTAGACATGACCGAGACACGCCTCCGGTCAATAACCAATAGCGGACCTGGATGCCCATATTGGCTCCTACATATTCTACGAAGATCTTTATCGGTCAGACCGCATAACAACATACGTTGTTCCCTTTGTCATCGGTATGTTACTTGCCCGAGATTCGATCGTCGGTATCCAATACCTAGTTCAATCTCGCACGGCAAGTCTCTTTACTCGCTCCGTAATACATCATCTCACAGCTAACTCATTAGTTGTAATGCTTGCAAGGCTTAAGTGATGTGCATTACCGAGAGGGCCAGAGATACCTCTCCGACAATCGGAGTGACAAAACCTAATCTCAAATACGCCAACCCAACATCGCCTTTGGAGACACCTGTAGTACTCCTTTATAATCACCCGATTCGTTGTGACGCTTTGGTAGTACCAAAGTGTTCCTCCGTAAACGGGAGTTGCATAATCTCATAGTTATAGGAAGATGTATAAGTCATGGATAAAAGCAGTAGCAACATACTAAACGATCGTGTGCTAAGCTAATGAAATGGGTCATGTCAATCAGATCATTCAACTAATGATGTGACCTTGTTAATCAAATAACAACTCCTTGTTCATGGTTAGGAAACATAACCATCTTTGATTAACAAGCTAGTCTAGTAGAGGCATACTAGTGACACTCTGTTTGTCTATGTATTCACACATGTATTATGTTTCCGGTTAATACAATTCTAGCATGAATAATAAACATTTATCATGAAATAAGGAAATAAATAATAACTTTATTATTGCCTCTAGGGCATATTTCCTTCACAATTACCGTGAATGATGGACATGATTCAACCTGGCAATATCATCAGAACAATATTGCAACGGGTGCTATGTAAACAAACAAGCCTTGAAGGATGCAATAATTAATTGGGCAATGTCCACGCAAAGGGTTTTCACAACTCAGGTGTCCAGTCAGAAATTCCTGACAATGGTATGCAAGAATGCAGATTGTCCCGCTAGGGTGCACGGTTTTCTCCCCAAGTATGGCACAAGTTGGGTGATAAGTGACTTAGTTAATCACACTTGTCTTATTCCCTGCATCCCTCAAGTTCATGCCAACCTTTCATCCACGCTTTTAGCTCGGTTGTTTTACGATGAGATAGTGCAGGGCAAAGCTATGGAAGTGAAGGCAGTCCAGACAAAAGTCTTTGCCAGGTTCAAGTACAGAATTTCTTATGGAAAGGCTTGGAGGGCTAAGCATGCGGCGCTTGAGAGGAGATTTGGTTCTTATTTTGATGCATATGACTCTGTTGTCCAGCTCCTCCACACCCTGCAGCAGCAGAATCCAGGCACCTATATCGATATCCAAGACATGTTCATGCCAGAGTTCCCAACTGTGAGGCTGCTGCATCGCCTATTCTTCTCTTTCGGTGTATGCATCGAAGCTTTCAGGCATTGCCGACCGGTGATATGTGTTGACGGTACTTTTCTCACAGGCAAGTACAAGGGTCAGATCCTGACAGCCATAGGTCAAGACGGCCAAAATCAAGTCGTCCCACTCGCATTTGCTTTTGTGGAGAGTGAGAACATTGAAAGTTGGACTTGGTTCTTCAGGCAGTTGAAAATATCAGTTGTGAAGGAGAAGCCCAATGTGTGCATCCTTCATGACAGGCATGCAGTATACTCGGTCGATAAGGACACCGACAAACCCAGGCCCGAGGAACAAGTTCCATGGCAGGACTTGCAGAGCCGTTGGTGCATGCGCCATCTGGGGCTAATTTCTTCTCTCGTTCGAAATAAGAACACGATGAATCTGTTCAAAAACTCGCAAGGTAACCAGTTATGGAAGTACAATTTGATACGCGACAGACTTAAAATGTGCACGCAGAGACACGTGAGGGATAGGAAAGCTGCAAGAGATGCAGCGGTGAGGGCACATGTTGAAGCAGTAGCTGCACAATTGGCAACAGAACAGCGGTCGTGGAGGAGGAGCTGTTGGGCTATGTGACTTGCCGGGCTTTGACCCACCTCGGTACTAGGAGAAGGCTTGGGAGGTCGATTAAAACCTTCGAGCGATGGATAGAGCATGAGCCTCGGAGAGGTGGTCTTTGCTACATGACACACATGGAGCAAGGTGCGGTGTCATGACAACGAACCTCGCGAAACATACAATTTTGTCCTCGGAGGAAACCGAGCACTTGCCACTTACAGCCATCGTTGAGGGTATTTTCTATGGCACCGTCAAGTATTTCAGAGATAGACGTCAAAAGCGAGCAACATATCTTCAACAACCCGAATACACGGTATTGTGAAAGAGTCACAAAGTACATGGACAACAAGATGCAAAAAGCTAGGTCACACAGTGTAGTCGCCATCGGTAATCAAGAAAGAAGGTTTGAGGTCCGCTTAGCCAATAACAAATTTGGATGTGCAAATGAGTTGAGGACGCATGAGGTGAAAATTGGTAATGAAGCCTGGCCAACGTGTGAGTGCACATGCAACAAACCGAAATTGCTTCACCTACCTTGCTCACATGTACTTGTTGCTTGCGGGCAGCTTGGAATGGACGCAATATCGTTTGTGTCTCCATATTTTCTGAAAGAGTCTGTCCTCAATACCTGGACTAGTGAGCTGATGGGTTTTCGATCAATGTGTAATTTCAACACCGTCAACCCCGCTGAAAGGCGTTACATTCCAAACCCAGAGCATATGCGTACAAGTAGAGGCAGACGGCAGTGTCAGCGCATCCGGAATGATATGGACGAATCTGAAGTAGGAGGTCCGACTAGGCAATGCATTCTATGCAATGAATTTGGCCATAGGGACACTAGTTGTCCCACTTTAAATCCTTGGGCGTGGGCGAGGCAACCGGGACGAAGAGGAGGTAGAGGAAACAGAGGAGTAAGAGGGAGAGGAAGAACCTAAGCTAGCAGTACTATGTTCTGAATTTGTATTAAGTGTGGCAATATGTTCTGAATTTGTATTAAGTGTGGCACTATGTTCTGAATTTGTATTAAGTGTGGCACTATGTTCTGAATTTGTATTAAGTGTGGCACTATGTTCTGAATTTGTATTAAGTGTGACACTATGTTTTGAATTTCTATTAAGTGTGGCACTATGTTCTGAATTTGTATTAAGTGTGACACTATGTTCTGAATTTTTTATGTGCAGGAATGTCGGGACGGTGGTTGCTGAACGGGGACATTGATAGGGTTCATCGTGCTGCGATATGGTATGAGCACAAGCTTGAGCCTCTGGTCACTCGCTCTCCTAAGGAAAACTGGAGGATACACCCAGGATGGCTACAGCAGTACGTGCTTTATTAATTTGCACACTGACATGCATATTAATGGGAGACACTAATGAAATGTTCTCTGATGAAGGTTGAAATGGGCGGCCTTTTACCTTTTGCGGCGTCTGGTTGAGTCTATCCCGGTGAGAAACGCCGCCATCGACGGGTCCTTGCTGAGCTGCTTAGTGGACCGTTGAGGCCGAGACCCACACGCTTTCACTTCCGATGGGGAGAGATGGCTCCTACTCTTGAGGATGTGTCACTTTTGCTCGGACTACCGTTGGCAGGTCATGCCATAGGACCGTTGGAAGCACCGGCTGTTTGGGAGCAAGCTCTTACATAACGTTTTCACGGTGTTTTTCCGGGTGCTCCGGATCCGGTATGGGAGCATCACGGGCCTACATATACGTGGTTGCTCAATTTCCCGGTAATTTGCCCTACCTCTTATCTTCAAGTTATCATGCATACGGTTTTATAAAAATAACTGCGGCTTACTAAAACTTTCTCTTTGCTTAATGCAGATCCAGAACTTCCAGCGCCGCTGATCGCAGTAGCGAGATCACTTTCGGAGCCCGGAGGCCTCGCTTAATGTGGCTTTTCGGAAGGTGATGTTCACAGAGAACCATGTCACCACTATTAGCGTGCTTCTACATCCCTATGGCACTCGAGATAGCGGCGCCGACGGCGGATCAGATCGATGAGGAGTTGGGGTTCGGCAGTCTTGGCGGCTACATACCAAGGTATGTGCAACGCTTGCCGCTTACATCGAAAAAGCCAGCCCTTCTTGGATGCCCTCTATTCCTACAACCGTGGTCGTGGAGAGGTTCTCTATAGGGCGACCAGATGTACATGTTCATGAGCCTATAGACGCCATGTTTGATGTTGACGGCATCGACATGCCTACTTTCGATTCAGGTTGGACACGCCGCAAGGTATGCACCGTGTTGTAGTTTAATGCAACTTTTTCCTGCACAAGAGATAGTTCGATGCTAGCGGATACTAACTTTTGTTTTCTCGCAGAGGCGCTTTGCTAGTGATCGACCAGAAAGCATACACATCATTGAACGAGCAGTTCAATGCGTACACGGGTCATCCGCAGCCCTATACGGAAGCAGCCATACAAGCGAGATACCCTGGTGGTATGTCCGTACTATGCACAAGGGATGAGATTATCGGATGACAAAATCAAAGATCATCTTTGATGTCTTCGTTGAGGAGATGGCACAACAGAGGGTTATGAGATAATTTGGTCTTCTGCAGTTGGAGGTGCCTCCCCCTATAGAGAACCCGGTGCCAGACCACATCTACAGGTATTAACCAGTTTTTCAATGTTGCATTATCTTTCATATTACTCCATTCGAAGCTTTAGGTAATTGTTGAACACACATCACAATTTTAGGACAACAATGAAGGGCGTGACTAGGACAACTGCTGAGTGGCTAGTAAGACTAGAGCCGTATGTTATACAATGGGAGACAACAAACACAAATCTATGGAACGAGGATAATAATTTTGAACTCAATGAATTCAATCTCTATTTGCGGCGCTACATGAGCGGAACACGGTTATGCATCGTTGAGCACTCTCACCCAGAGGAGATACCTAATCCTACTCCGTCGGATATGTAACCGAGCTATGATACTTCAGGCTCTAGGCAGTACGCGGTAAGATATATCTTTAAGTAATGTTGTCACATACATTGGCGTGCATACTTAATAATCGTCCTGAAAATTTGCAGGCTACCTTGACAAACGAACTCTACAACGACGTGACCACCTTTGGACGATCGCTGTCGTCAGGACCTCTTCTTCATCACCATCCTGTCATACAACCCTTCTTGGAACGGATGCAGAACAAAATATGGGCTGTCTACGAGGCTATCACGTGCACCCGGAGAAGCGACGTTGTTCAGCACCAACCACAGCATCCGTGTCCCTCCATGCACCAACATCAACCATGTCCACGTCTAGCACATCAGCCGACGACCAAGCCACCCCCTCCTGAACAACCTGGCAGTTCATCGTGGCAGCATCCACAGCACTATGGTCCCACGTCGAGCTTAGTGTTTTCTCCACAGCCACAGCACCATGGTCCCTCGTCGAGCTTTGTGTTTGAGCCAGAGCAGCCGTCACAGCCAGCAGGTGTGTGTCTTCATATTTATTGTTTTCAATATTAGTTCAGGCGGCATCAGACTTCATGACTTAAAGTTCCGTCGTGCAGGAGCCTATGGATATCATGCGTGTATGTCGGCATCACATGATACGTGGGGGAGTGATCATCATCCCGAGGATCACATACAGCTCGATGTCGCAAAGACACCCACCGGATGAACATGTTTCGACTCCTCCACCAGGCCCCACACAGGATACACAAAGATGACCAGGAAGAGTCTGAGATTGCATCGCGTCCCATTAGGGCACTGACAGATGGGGATGGACGCCGATTCGAGATCCGCCTCATGAGGCCGACGTCACACCGACGCTTCTATCCATCAAGCATGACATTACCATCTATTTATGTGTGAGACTTATGTCTATTCTATGTATGAGACAAATGACTATGTACTTATGTATGAGACATATGCCTACCCTATTTTAGTACTATGTTATCCGAACTACAACATCATATTTAGATAGAACAGAATGCTCGTACAACAAGACAGTACAAACAACTACATAGAACTACATCTAAATTAAACGGTACGTACGAGTGAACTTACAACATACAACATAAAACTACATGAAGTCATCATTGTCATCCTCCATCGATGCAGAACTCTTGCCCTTTGACGATGAAGAACTCTTGCCCTTTGACGATGAAGAACTCTTGCCCTTCGACGATGAAGAACTCTTGCCCTTCGACGATGAAGAACTCTTGCCCTTCGAAGATGCAGAACCCGGAAGCGGTGGCATGAAGATATCATCTTCGTCCTCACTCTCCTCAATCCATAATAATGGATTATTTGATGAAAGCCTTCTGAAAGATTCACTCTTCGGCACCACCACCTTCTTCCACCTTTCATGTATACTAAGAAGTTCTTTACGGACCTCTTCATACGTCCTTTCAGGCCACCCAGACCTACGTAATTGGTGAGCCAACTCATTCATTATGGTGTCACTACCGATGAGTTCGTCCCATGGAACTATCCTATTGTCCATCCTGAAATCGGTAGCTAGGCTCAAAAGAGTCCTGCTCATCCCAGGGTGAAAACTATGATCGAAAGGATAATGAGACATCTCAACTAAACTACACTGGAATGCTTATCCACCTCGGTCTGAAGGGGGTTTTATAGGTAGAGAGTTGGCGGGAACATATGGCGGGAAACGAGTGGCGGGAAAGAGTTGGCGGGAACATATGGCGGGAAACGAGTGGCGGGAAAGAGTTGGCGGGAACATATGGCGGGAAACGAGTGGCGGGAAAGAGTTGGCGGGAACATATGGCGGGAAACAGGTGGATGAGAAATGGGTGGCGGGAACGAGCTGGCGGGAAAATATGTCATAGTTTTGAAAAAAAAATCGCACGGGTCAAAAAAAAGTAATGTGGTGCATGCACCAGTCTGTTGGGGAACGTAGTAATTTCAAAATTTTCCTACGCACACGCAAGATCATGGTGATGTATAGCAACGAGAGGGGAGAGTGTTGTCTACGTACCCTCGTAGACCGAAGCGGAAGCGATCACAACGTAGAGGAAGTAGTCGTACGTTCTCCTCGCGATCCGACCGATCCCGGCGCCGTTACTCCGGCGCCCCGAGTTCTTGACACACGTACAGCTCGATGGCGCCCTCGGGCTCCAATCCAAGAGAGCTTCGGGAGGAGAGTTTCACGGCCTGACGGTGTGGTGGCGATCTTGATGTTCTATCGGCATGAGCCGCCTAAGCTTCATGACGATATGACCGAGGTGGAATATGGTGGAGGGGGCACCAACACGGCTAAGGAACGATCCTAGATCAAACTTGTGTGTTCTAGGGTGCCCCCTGCCCGTATATAAAGGAGCAAGGGGGTGCGGGTGGCCTAGAGGAGGCGCTGGAGGAGTCCTACTCCCAGGAGTAGGACTCCCCCTTCCTAGTTGGAGTAGGATTGGGGGAGGGAAGAAGGAAGGGGCGCCCCCTCCTTGTCCTATTCGGACTAGGGGAGGCGCGCGGCCTGCCCTGGCCGCCCTCCTCTTCTCCCTCATGGCCCACTAAGGCCCAATAACCCCGGGAGGTTCCGTAACCCCGGTGTTACAGTAAAATCCGATTTCACCCGAACCATTCGAACTCCAAATATAGGCTTCCAATATATCAATCTTTATGTTTCGATCATTTCGAGACTCCCCGTCATGTCCGTGATCACATCCGGGACTCCGAACTCCTTCGGTACATCAAAATACATAAACTCATAATATAACCGTCATCGAAACCTTAAGCGTGCGGACCCTACGGTTCGTGAACAATGTAGACATGACCGAGACACGTCTCCGGCCAATAACCAATAGCGGGACCTGGATGCCCATATTGGTTCCTACATATTCTACGAAGATCTTTATCGGTCAGACCGCATAACAACATACGTTGTTCCCTTTGTCATCGGTATGTTACTTGCCCGAGATTCGATCGTCGGTATCCAATACCTAGTTCAATCTCGTTACCGGCAAGTCTCTTTACTCGTTCCGTAATACATCATCTCACAGCTAACTCATTAGTTGTAATGCTTGCAAGGCTTCAGTGATGTGTATTACCGAGAGGGCCCAGAGATACCTCTCCGACAATCGGAGTGACAAAACCTAATCTCGAAATACGCCAACCCAACATCTGCCTTTGGAGACACCTGTAGTACTCCTTTATAATCACCCAGTTACGTTGTGACGTTTGGTAGCACCCAAAGTGTTCCTCCGGTAAACGGGAGTTGCATAATCTCATAGTTATAGGAACATGTATATGTCATGGATAAAAGCAGTAGCAACATACTAAACGATCGTGTGCTAAGCTAATGGAATGGGTCATGTCAATCAGATCATTCTACTAATGATGTGACCTTGTTAATCAAATAACAACTCTTTGTTCATGGTTAGGAAACATAACCATCTTTGATTAACAAGCTAGTCTAGTAGAGGCATACTAGTGACATATTGTTTGTCTATGCATTCACACATGTATCATGTTTCCGGTTAATACAATTCTAGCATGAATGATAAACATTTATCATGAAATAAGGAAATAAATAATAACTTTATTATTGCCTCTAGGGCATATTTCCTTCAGTCTCCCACTTGCACTAGAGTCAATAATCTAGATCACATCACCATGTGATTAACATCGATAGTTCACATCATCATGTGATTAACACCCATAGTTCACATCGCCATGTGACCAACACCCAAAGGGTTTACTAGATTCAGTAATCTAGTTCACATCGCTATGTGATTAACACCCAAGAGTACTAAGGTGTGATCATGTTTTGCTTGTGAGAGAGTCTTAGTCAACGGGTCTTTCACATCCAGATCCGTTATGTATTTTGCAATTTTTCTATGTCTACAATGCTTTGCACGAAGCTACTCTAGCTAATTGCTCCCACTTTCAATATGTATCTAGATCGAGACTTAGAGTCATCCAGATCAGTGCCAAAACATGCATCGACGTAAACCTTTACGACGAACCTTTTGTCACTTCCATAATCGAGAAACATATCCTTATTCCACTAAGGATAATTTTGACCGCTGTCCAGTGATCTACTCCTAGATCACTATTGTACTCCCTTGCCAAACTCAGTGCAGGGTATACAATAGATCTGGTACACAGCATGGCATACTTTGTAAAACCTATGGCCAAGGCATAGGGA
The DNA here is from genome assembly GCA_021437245.1 of Aegilops speltoides. Classification (NCBI taxonomy): domain Eukaryota; kingdom Viridiplantae; phylum Streptophyta; class Magnoliopsida; order Poales; family Poaceae; genus Aegilops; species Aegilops speltoides. The sequence goes on from CM038145.1 coordinate 11,614,469, forward strand.
ATGACTTTCATTCTCTTTCTATCTTCTGCTGTGGTCGGGTTTTGAGTCTTACTCAATTTCACACCTTGTAACACAGGCAAGAACTCTTTCTTTGACTGTTCTATTTTGAACTACTTCAAAATCTTGTCAAGGTATGTACTCATTGAAAAAACTTATCAAGCGTCTTGATCTATCTCTATAGATCTTGATGCTCAATATGTAAGCAGCTTCACCGAGGTCTTTCATTGAAAAACTCTTATTCAAGTATCCCTTTATGCTATCCAGAAATTCTATATCATTTCCGATCAGCAATATGTCATCTACATATAATATCGAAATGCTACAGAGCTCCCACTCACTTTCTTGTAAATACAAAGCTTCTCCAAAAGTCTCAGATGAACCCAAATGCTTTGATCACACTATCAAAGCGTTTATTCCAACTCGAGATGCTTGCACCAGTCCATAAATGGATCGTTGGAGCTTGCACACTTTGTTAGCTCCTTTGGATCGATAAAACCTTCTGGTTGCATCATATACAACTCTTCTTCCGAAATCCATTCAGAATGCAGTCTTTACATCCATTTGCCAAATTTCATAATCATAAAATGCGGCAATCGCTAACATGATTCGGACAGACTTAAGCATCGCTACGGGTGAGAAGGTCTCATCGTAGTCAATCCCTTGAACTTTGTCGAAAACCCTTTGCGACAAGTCGAGCTTTGTAGACGATAACATTACCGTCGTCGGTCTTCTTCTTGAAGATCCACTTGTTTTCTATTGCTTGCCTACCCTCGGGCAAGTCAACCAAAGTCCATACTTTGTTTTCATACATGGATCCCATCTCAGATTTCATGGCCTCAAGCCATTTTGCGGAATCTGGGCTCACCATCGCTTCTTCATAGTTCGTAGGTTCATCATGATCTAGTAACATGATTTCCAGAACAGGATTACCGTACCACTCTGGTGCGGATCTTATTCTGGTTGATCTACGAGGTTCTGTAGTAACTTGATCTGAAGTTTCATGATCAACATCATCAAGTTCCTCACTACTTGGTGTAGATGTCTCAGAAACCGGTTTCTGCGACAAATTACTTTCAAGTAAGGGAGAAGGTACAATTACCTCATCTAGTTCTACTTTCCTCCCACTCACTTCTTTCGAGAGAAACTCCTTCTCTAGAAAGGATCCATTCTTGGCAACAAATGTCTTGCCTTCGGATCTGTGATAGAAGGTGTACCCAACTGTCTCCTTTGGGTATCCTATGAAGACACATTTCTCCGATTTGGGTCGAGCTTATCAGGTTGAAGCTTTTTCACATAAGCATCGCATCCCTAAACTTTAAGAAACGACAACTTTGGTTTCTTGCTAAACCATAGTTCATAAGGTGTCGTCTCAACGGATTTTGACGGTGTTCTATTCTGTGTGAATGCGGCCGTCTCTAGAGCATAACCCCAAAACGACAGCGGTAAATCTGTAAGAGACATCATAGATCGCACCATATCTAGTAAAGTACGATTACGACTTTCGGACACACCATTACGTTGTGGTGTTCCGGGTGGCGTGAGTTGCGAAACTATTCCGCATTGTTTCAAATGTAGACCAAACTCGTAACTCAAATATTCACCTCCACGATCAGATCGTAGAAATTTAATTTTCTTATTATGATGATTTTCAACTTCACTTTGAAATTCTTTGAACTTTTCAAATGTTTCAGACTTATGTTTCATTAAGTAGATATACCCATATCTGCTTGAGTCATCTGTGAAGGTGAGAAAATAACGATATCCGCCACGAGCCTCAACATTCATCGGACCACATACATCTCAGATGTATGACTTCCAACAAATCTGTTGCTCTCTCCATAGTACCGAGAACGGGTTCTAGTCATCTTGCCCATGAGGCACGGTTCGCAAGTGCCAAGTGATTCATAATCAAGTGACTCCAAAAGTCCATCAAGATGGAGTTTCTTCATGCGCTTTACACCGATATGACCTAAACGGCAAGTGCCACAAATAAGTTGCACTATCATTATCAACTCTGCATCTTTTGGTTTCAACATTATGAATATGTGTATCACTACTATCGAGATTCATCAAAATAGACCACTCTTCAAGGGTGCATGACCATAAAAGATTTTACTCATATAAATAGAACAACCATTATTCTCTGATTTAAATGAATAACCGTCTCGCATCAAACAAGATCCAGATATAATGTTCATGCTCAACGCAGCACCAAATAACAATTATTTAGGTCTAAAACTAATCCCAAGGTAGATGTAGAGGTAGCGTGCCGACCGCGATCACATCGACTTTGGAACCATTTCCCACGCCGCCGTCACCTCGTCCTTTGCCGGTGTTCGCAATCCGTAGTCCCCTGCTTGAGTTGCAAATATTAGCAATGAACCAGTATCAAATACCAGTGCTCTGCGAGCTCTAGTAAGGTACACATCAATAACATGTATATCACATATACCTTTGTTCACCTTGCCATCCTTCTTATCCGCCAAATACTTGGGGCAGTTCCGCTTCCAGTGACTAGTCTGCTTGCAGTAGAAGCACTCAGTTTCAGGTTTGGGTCCAGACTTGGGTTTCTTCTCCTGAGCAGCAACTTGCTTGCTGTTCTTCTTGAAGTTCCCCTTCTTCTTCCCTTTGCCTTTCTTCTTGAAAGTAGTGGTCTTATTGACCATCAACACTTGATGCTCCTTCTTGATTTCTACCTCCGCAGCCTTTAGCATTGCGAAGAGCTCAGGTATAGTCTTTACTAACCCTTGCATATTATAGTTCATCACGAAGCCTTTGTAGCTTGGTGGCGGTGATTGAAGAATTCATCAATGACACAATCATCCGGAAGATTAACTCCCAATTGTCAAGTGATTGTAGTACCCGGACATTCGAGTATGTGCTCACTAACGTAACTATTCTCCTCCATCTTGCAGCTATAGAACTTATTGGAGACTTCATATCTCTCAATCCGGGCATTCTGTTGGAATATCAACTTCAACTCTGAAACATCTCATATGCTCCATGACGTTCAAAACGTCGTTGAAGTCCCGTTCTAAGCCGTAAAGCATGGCACATCGAACTATAGAGTAGTCATCAGCTTTGCTCGCCAGATGTTCACAACATCCGGTGTTGCTCTGCAAGAGGCACGGCACCTAGCGGTGCATCCAGGCGTAACTCTTACGTGGCAGCAATGAGGATAATCCTCAAGTTACGGACCCGTCCGTGTATTGCTACCATCATCTTTCAACTTTGCTTTCTCAAGGAACGCATTAAAATTCATCGGAACAACAGCACGAGCCATCTATCTACAAACAAACATAAACAAGCAAGATACTATCAGGTACTAAGTTCATGATAAATTTAAGTTCAATTAATCATATTACTTAAGAACTCCCACTTAGACAGACATCTCTCTAGTCATCTAAATGATCACGTGATCCAAATCAACTAAACCATAACCGATCATCACGTGAAATGGAGTAGTTTTCAATGGTGAACATCTTATGTTGATCATATCTACTATATGATTCACGCTCGACCTTTCGGTCTCCGTGTTCGATGCCATATCTGCATATGCTAGGCTCGTCAAGTATAACTGAGTATTCTGCATGTGCAAAACTGGCTTGCACCCGTTGTAGATGGACGAGAGCTTATCACACCCGATCATCACGTGGTGTCCGGGCACGACGAACTTTGGCAGCGGTGCATACTCAGGAGAACACTTCTTGATAATTTAGTGAGAGATCATCTTATAATGCTACCGTCAATCAAAGCAAGATAAGACGCATAAAAGATAAACATCACATGCAAATCAATATAAGTGATATGATATGGTCATCATCATCTTGTGCTTCGTGATCTCCATCTCGCAGCACCACCATGATCACCATCGCCACCGCGCGACACCTTGATCTCCATCGTAGCATCGTTGTCGTCTCGCCAATCTAATGCTTCTACGACTATCGCTACCGCTTAGTGATAAAGTAAAGCATTACGAAGCGATGCATTTCATACAATAAGCGACAACCATATGGCTCCTGCCATTGCCGATAACCGGTTACAAAACATGATCATCTCATACAATAAAATATAGCATCACGTCTTGACCATATCACATCACAACATGCCCTGCAAAAACAAGTTAGGCGTCCTCTACTTTGTTGTTGCAAATTTTACGTGGCTGCTACGGGCTTAAGCAAGAACCAATCTCACCTACGCATCAAAACCACAGCGATACTTCGTCAAATAGACTCGTTTTAACCTTCTCAAGGACCGGGCATAGCCACACTCGGTTCAACTAAAGTGAGAGAGACAGACACCCGCCAATCACCTTTAAGCAGCGAGTGCTCGTGGCGGTGAAACCAGTCTCGCGTAAGCGTCTGGCGTAATGTCGGTCGGGCGCTTCATCTCACAATACCGCTGAACCAAAGTATGACATGCTGGTAGGTAGTATGACTTGTATCGCCCACAACTCACTTGTGTTCTACTCGTGCAAAACATCAAACCATAAAACCTAGGCTCGGATGCCACTGTTGGGGAACGTAGTAATTTCAAAATTTTCCTCGCACACGCAAGATCATGGTGATGTATAGCAACGAGAGGGAGAGTGTTGTCTCACGCCCTCGTGAGACCGAAGTGGAAGCGATCACAACGTAGAGGAAGTAGTCGTCGTTCTCCTCGCGATCCGACCGATCCGGCGCCGTTACTCGGCGCCCAGAGTTCTTGACACACGTACAGCTCGATGGCGCTCCTCGGGCTCCAATCCAGAGAGCTTCGGGGAGGAGAGTTTCACAAGACGACGGCGTGGTGGCGATCTTGATGTTCTACGGCGCAGAGCTTCGCCTAAGCTTGCGACGATATGACCGAGGTGGAATATGGTGGAGGGGGCACCGACACGGCTAAGGAACGATCCGTAGATCAAACTTGTGTGTTCTAGGGTGCCCCCTGCCCCGTATATAAAGGAGCAAGGGGGGGCGGCCGGCCTAGAGGAGGCGCTGGAGGAGTCCTACTCCCACCGAGTAGGACTCCCCCTTCCTAGTTGGAGTAGGATTGGGGGAGGGGAAGAAGGAAGGCGCCGCCCCTCCTTGTCCTATTCGGACTAGGGGAGGCGCGGCCTGCCCTGGCCGGCCCTCCTCTTCTCCCTCATGGCCCACTAAGGCCCAATAACCCCGGGAGGTTCCGTAACCCCGGTGTTCCCAGAAAATCCGATTTCACCCGAACCATTACGAACTCAAATATAGGCTTCCAATATATCAATCTTTATGTCTCGATCATTTGAGACTCCTCGTCATGTCCGTGATCACATCCGGGACTCCGAACTCCTTCGGTACATCAAAATACATAAACTCATAATATAACCGTCATCGAAACCTTAAGCGTGCGGACCCTACGGTTCGTGAACAATGTAGACATGACCGAGACACGTCTCCGGTCAATAAAAAATAGCGGGACCTGGATGCCCATATTGGTTCCTACATATTCTACGAAGATCTTTATCGGTCAGACCGCATAACATACGTTGTTCCCTTTGTCATCGGTATGTTACTTGCCCGAGATTCGATCGTCGGTATCCAATACCTAGTTCAATCTCGTTACCGGCAAGTCTCTTTACTCGTTCCGTAATACATCATCTCACAGCTAACTCATTAGTTGTAATGCTTGCAAGGCTTGATGATGTGTATTACCTAGAGGGCCCAGAGATACCTCTCCGACAATCGGAGTGACAAAACCTAATCTCGAAATCGCCAACCCAATATCTGCCTTTGGAGACACCTGTAGTACTCCTTTATAATCACCCATCATCCGTGAAATGGAGTAGTTTTCAATGGTGAACATCTTATGTTGATCATATCTACTATATGATTCACGCTTCGACCTTCGGGTCTCCGTGTTCCGATGCCATATCGCATATTAGGCTCGTCAAGTATAACTTTGAGTATTCTGCGGCAAAATGGCTTTAACCGTTGTAGATGGACGTGAAGCTTATCACACCCGGATCATCCGTGGTGTGCAGGCACGGCGAACTTTGGCATTGCATACTCGGGAGAACACTTCTTGATAATTTAGTGAGAGATCATCTTATAATGCTACCGTCAATCAAAGCAAGATAAGGCGCATAAAAGATAAACATCACATGCAAATCAATATAAGTGATATGATATGGTCATCATCATCTTGGTTACGTGATCTCCATCTCTGGGCACCACCATGATCCCCATTCACCGGACGACACCTTGATCTCCTTCCTAGCATCGTTGTCGTCCGCCAATCTAATGCTTCTCGACTATCGCTACCGCTTAGTGATAAAGTAAAACATTACGAAGCGATGCATTTCATACAAAAGCGACCCATATGGCTCCCGATTCCGATAACCGGTTACAAAACATGATCATCTCATACAATAAAATATAGCATCACGTCTTGACCATATCACATCACAACATGCCTGCAAAAAACAAGTTAAGGCGTCCTCTACTTTGTTGTTGCAAATTTTACGTGGCTGCTACGGGCTTAAGCAAGAACCAATCTCACCCGCCATCAAAACCACCGCGATACTTCGTCAAATAGACTCGTTTTAACCTTCTCAAGGACGGGCATAGCCACACTCGGTTCAACTAAAGTGAGAGAAACGGACACCCGCCCGGTCACCTTTAAGCGGAGTGCTCGTGGCGGTGAAACCAGTCTCGGCGTAAGCGTCTGCGTAATGTCGGTCGGGGCCTTCATCTCTAATACCGCTGAACCAAAGTATGACATCTTTGGTAGGTAGTATGACTTGTATCGCCCACAACTCACTTGTGTTCTACTCGTGCAAAACATCAAACCATAAAACCTAGGCTCGGATGCCCTTTGTTGGGGAGCGTAGTAATTTCAAAATTTTCCTCGCACCAAGAATCATGGTGATGTATAGCGGAGAGGAGAAGTGTTGTCGTACCCTTGAACCCAAAGTGGGCGATCTGGCGTAGAGGAAATGTTTCGTTCTCCTCGCGATCCGACCGATCCGGGCCGTTACTCCGGGCCCCAGTTCTTGACACCCGTGCAACTTGATGGCCTCCTCGGGCTCCAATCCGGTGAAACCGGGGAGGGAGAGTTTCGTCGGCCGCGGCGGCGTGGTGGCGATCTTGATGTTCTGGTGGAGCTTGCCTAAGCGGATATGACCGGTGGGAATATGGTGGAGGGGGCCCGCACCCGGCTAAAGGCGATCCAGATCAAACTTGTGTGTTCTAGGGTGCCCCCTGCCCGTATATAAAGGAGCAAGGGTGCGGCCGGCCTAGAGGGGCGCTGGAGGGTCCTACTCCCGGGGAAGTGGGACTCCCCCTGGGAGTAGGATTGGGGGGGGGGAAGGAAGGCGCCCCCCCATTGGACTAGGGGAGGCGGGCCTGCCCGGGCCCTCCTCTTCTCCCTCATGGCCCACTAAGGCCCAATAACCCCGGGAGGTTCAGGTAACCCGGTGTTAAGTAAAATCCGATTTCACGGGAACCATTACGAACTCAAATATAGGCCAATATATCAATCTTTATGTCTCGATCATTTGAGACTCCTCGTCATGTCGTGATCAATCCGGGACTCCGAACTCCCGGTTACATCAAAATACATAAACTCATAATATAACCGTCCCCGAAACCTTAAGCGTCCGGACCCTACGGTTCGTGAACAATGTAGACATGACCGGCCCGTCTCCAATAAAAATAAGCGGACCTGGATGCCCATATTGGTTCCTACATATTCTCTGAAATCTTTATCGGTCGGACCGCAAACATCGTTGTTCCCTTTGTCATCGGTTATGTTACTTGGAGATTCGATCGTCGGTATCCAATACCTAGTTCAATCTCGTTGGAAGTCTCTTTACCGTTGTAATACATCATCTCACAGCTAACTCATTAGTTGTAATGCTTGCAAGGCTTGATGATGTGTATTACCTAGAGGGCCGAAATACCTCTCAAACAATGGGTACAAAAAAATCCAAATGAACCCAATATCGCCTTTGGAGACACAGTACTCCTTTATAATCACCCGATTCGTTGTGGCGTTTGGTAGCACCAAAGTGTTCCTCCGTTAAGCAGGGTTGCATAATCTCATAGTTATAGGAACATGTATATGTCATGGATAAAAGCGGTAGCAACATACTAAGCGATGGTGTGCTAAGCTAATGGAATGGGTCATGTCAATCAGATCATTCTACTAATGATGTGACCTTGTTAATCAAATAACAACTCTTTGTTCATGGTTGGAAACATAACCATCTTTGATTAACAAGCTAGTCTAAAAGGCATACTAGTGACATATTGTTTGTCTATGCATTCACACATGTATCATGTTTGGTTAATACAATTCTAGCATGAATGATAAACATTTATCATGAAATAAGGAAATAAATAATAACTTTATTATTGCCTCTAGGGCATATTTCCTTCCGATCGGCCTTGACAGAGCCAATTAGTCCTGTCCCTTTTCCAATTAGTTCCTGCGGCCCCCAGGAGGCCCGGACCCTGCCGGCCGGGTTCCGGCGGACTGAATCTGGGGCCCGGCAACAACGGCGTCCAACAAGCGGATAAAAAGGCCGGCTTCTTTGTGGGCGATTGGATAATATTTTGAAAAATATTATATCAGCGTAATATTTTTGTAAATTAATAAAATAATGTATTATTTAAAAAAATTAGCCGTTTCGATGCCGCGCCCGGTGTGCTTTGATAAATCACGTCTGGGCGAAGCCGTTGGGTGTTTAGGGTTCGGGTCCCTCACTTCTTCTCCCCTGCCCTTAGTCTCCCCATTCGAAACCTCCCCATTATTGCTCCTACAAAAACCGGGGGAGCATATCCATTCCAAATCCCCAAAATATCGAAAAGCCAAGCGGTGGCCGCCGGAGTAGGAAGGGGTAGCCTATGCCGTGAAGGGAGGGTTAGCGACTAAGGCGTCGGTCGGCGGCAGAAGTGGCCTAAACTTCACCCCTGACACAGGGCCCGGCTTGGCATGGTCGCTAGGGCCCGTGGCTCCCGGGTGGAGGGAGGGAGGGAGGGAGGGAGGGGGAGGAGAACGGACAGGGGGGTTTTGATCGGGGATTTAGTGCGGGTGGGGGTTGGAATGTGGTGGGTCGGACCGTCCAGAACCCTGCAAAACCCGGCCCGATTATTGTGACCCCAAAATATTTGGCCTCTTTCCTCCTTTCCAATACTCCCTCCAAGGTCTCAAAATAAATGAATGTTCTACCTAATAAAATTTAAAAAATGCCTGTGCTCGTTTGACTTCCCAAGAAACCGCGTCCACGTCGTCCGATCCGCGTGGACGTGGACTCCCCGAGTTAAGCGGGTCCGTTATATATCGATTGCCCCGGTGTCGCCAGGTTGGGCGTCTGGGCGAGGCCCGTTGGGTGTTTAAGCGGTTGGGTCCCTCCACTTCTTCTCCCTGCCCCTTCCGTCTCCCCATTTTGAAAACTCCCCATTATCGCTCCTACAAAGCTGCCCAGGCAGATCCCATTCCAAATCCCCAAAATATCCGAGCAAGGGGCCCTTCTTCTGCGGGAGTAGGAAGGGTAACCTATGCCGTGAAGGGAGGGTTAGCGACGGCGCGTGGTCGGCGATCGTGGCCATCAACTTCACCGCGCACCAGCGACCTCTGTTGGCGGGGCGAAGCGGAAAACTGCCGTCCGGAAGGCGGCGGGAGAATAACGTCGCGCCGCGGTGTTGTTGGGGCGGAGGGCAAATCGCCCGTGGCAAAACCTACCGGTGAGTTCATCGATCCCATTTCGTAGGCTTGTCGGATCCACAGCGTTTTGGTAAAATCGATAGTCTTGTTGTCCTTTAGAGATTAGCGATGCCTAATGGATAGGTTAAGCTGTTTAGGAATGGATTAGGCACTTGTTAGTTTTGGTTTGAGTCTTTGGTGAGATATGATTCAAGGGTTGCCAAATTGAAGATGCTCTGCGGTGTCATGGTGTGTGGAGTGAGAGGGAGGAGATGTTATCGTCAATTGGTTGTAGATCTGCTAAACATACTTTTTTGTATTTTTTGTGATTTGACTTGCCCAACAACTGCTCATATTGCCCTAGCTAGTACCTTTTTCTTTTACATTGCAACAAATGTATATTTGTGTTTGAACAAGGCAATGTTTGGTCTTTGTAGGCTTTTTGAAGTGTGTGTATGAGGTTGGGTCCGGGGTTCTGATGCTCATGATTATTCTGAATCTGTCTTTGCTTAAGTTTTGTGATTGGTTTTTGCTCAAGTTGATTAGTCGGTTGCACGACATGCCCTAAACTGTTGCCTAGTGCATTTGTGCAATGCCGGCTTGCTCAAGTTTTCTTGGTCGGTTGCTTGACATTGCCCTCATCTTTGCCAATAGTCACGATATGTGTCTTTTCATATACGATGTGTAACAGATTTTTTTGCTCCTGTAGTAATGTTACTTAAGTTTGTATTAATGTTGTAACATAGTGAAATTAGATAGTTTACAACCCTTTCATTGTCTACTTTTGTAAATTGCTTTTTGCTTAGTTTAGTAGGAATTTAGTCACATGACTTTATTGGATGAAATAAAGTTTTTTCAGCATCATTTTTTTTATGATGATGCTCATTGTTTGTCCTTTTATCAATGAGAAAATAGATGGTGGGACAAGTCAAAAAGTCAAAACAGGATGGACCTCTGGATCAAAGTCATGATCACTATAAAAATATGTCGACTTGTTCATAAATCTCGACCATTTGAGACCAATTGGTCAAAAGCTGTTGGGGGCTCCAAACCTGAACTATAACGACCATTTTGGTAAAAGGTGGAATTTCCTTACAAAAATGGTCATAAAGCAGATAGCACTAGCCCTTTGCCTTATTTCTAGCTGATCCCGACCAATATAGATGGTCATAAACTTGTAAATTGTGATGGGTTGCTATGACTAGGCGCCACCTCCGGTTTGCCTATGTGTCATGTCCATGTTTCAATTTTGCCCTAGGTTGTGGAAGTAACCTATATTTACATCATTCCCAAAATTCCCAAAAAAACTCATAAATTCTTTGGGTCATATCTTACGTCAAATATGTAAAAACCTTCCTTGACTAGTTCAAAAATAATTCAACAATATTCATTTTCCTATTACATTGAGAACAACACTTTGTGAAGGAAGTGCTATTTATATATTCTTGATTGCCCTCAAATATTTTGGGCACTATTTCCTATCCAAATCATTGCCTCATGACAAAATTTAGCTCCATTTGCCCGATAAATTTTCCCAAAAATTTCAAAAGTTTTTTGTCCACCTAGAACCTTTGTGAAAGAAATACTAGCTATGCATATCCTAATGAGTTGAATTTTTTACATATTCTATATGCCTATGTAACTTACCTACCTAAATTTGAGCTCAATTCATTTAGCCAATTTCTCTCACTAATTTTCGAAGTTTTTGTCGGAGGAAAAGGCATTGTGAAGGAAGTGCTATTTATATATTCCTGGTTGCCCTCAAAATTTTTGGGCACTTCCTATCCAAATCATTGCCTCATGACAAAATTCAGCTCCATTTGCCCTTCTTCCTCGGCAAATTTCCAAAGTTTTGTCCACCTAGAACCTTTGTGAAAAAGTACTAGCTATGCATATCCTAATGAGTTGAATTTTTGCCACATATTCTATATGCCTATTAACTTACCTACAAAATTTGAGCTCATTTCATTTAGCCAATTTCTCTCACTAATTTTCCCAAGTTTGTCCAAGAAGAGCAATGTGAAGGAAGTCCACTTTGGCATGTCCAAATGGTATCCATTTTCTACAATGCTTTCCTATTCCCAAATAACCATCTTCCACCAAATTTCAGCTCAATCCATTCATTGTTTTGAGCCCGGCTTAACATTTTATTTATGTCGGTGTGGTACTTTGCAAATCAAGTACCACCTAAACTCCTTTTCGATTGAAAATTTGTGAACAGGTCTTCCTAATGGCTTGATCATCCTCGGCCAAAACTCCGCCCATTAGCCATGTGCATTTCCCGTACCGTTAATCAAACACTTGGTGCTAATTCATGTTTGAGCATAGTTCGGTCTCCTCGTGATAATCTTATGTTGTAATTTTCTTCCTAGCACCCTTTGGGGTGACAAACCCACTAGACATGCCTAGGCTGCCTAGAGCAATGGAAACGCCCGGTCATCCGGTGACCATCTTGGCGGGCATCTTGTTTCTGGCGCTCTAGAGTTGGGGCCCTCGGCCTTGTCCAAACCTCGATGCCGCCACCCAAACCATGTATTTCTGATTAAATAGATATTTGTACCTAGAAATGATTTTTGTAAAAATAAAGAGCAAACTATGAGGCAATTGTAGTTCAAATTTGACCCGCTTCCAGGAATCGGAAATTTTCTTTTTCCGGGGTGGATCGAAACTTTTCACACCGAGCGATTTGGTCAATTGTTGCATTAGATATGTCCTAGTATTTTAGAAATTTGATTTGGTATAATTTTGCAACAAATATTTGGTAGGTTTCACAAAAAGCTCACTTTGGGCACTTCGAAAAATGGAAAATGAAATTTCCGTCCAAAGAAAATAAAAAATTCCTTAAACATTGTTTGTCATTCCAATATGTACCCTTGTGCACAATTGAGATCATTTTAGCAAACTATGCCATGAATGTGGCCATAAGATTGAGCATTTGGGTTGGCCATGCATCTTCACATTTGATAGCTCGTTTTGAGAACTTTTTAAAATAATCACCGTATTATAAGTTTATAATTTGTTCGATAACTTGGTCACATATAATGACACAATCCGAAGGTTTTCCAATTTTTGATTTTTTGAATTTTTTATGCCCGTTTCAAAATCCGGTCAAAGCAGCGGGCATGACCGTTCCTAGCTAGTGGTTGAATCTTGGAATTTTTTGGTGTTTTCGATTAAATAGATACTTATGTACCTAGAAATGATTTTTGAAAAAAAAAAATTAAGAGCAAACTATGAGGTAGCTCGTTCAAATTTGACCCGTTTCCAAGAATCAGCGAAATTTATCTTTTCATAGGTGGTGGATCAAAACTTTTGACACCCAACTATTTGGTAAATTGTGCATTAAATATGTCCTAGTATTTTTAGAAAATTGATTTGGTTCAATTTTGCAACAAATATATGGTGGGTCCTTCACAAAAAACTTATTTTGGGCACTTTCGAAAAATGGAAAATGAAATTTTCGTCCAAAAGAAAATGAAAACTTCCTTAACAACATTGTTTTTCATTCAAATATGTACCCTTGTGCACAATATGATATCATTTGAACAAACTATGTCATGAATGTGGCCATAAGATTGAGCATTTGGGTTGAAAGCCATGCATCTTCACACTTGATAGCTTGTTTAGAGAACACTTTTTAAAATAATGGCTGTATTACAAGTTTATAATTTTTTGCTGGTAACTTGGTACATATAGTGACACAATCACGAAAGGTTTTTCAATTTTTGATTTTTTGAATTGTTTATCCCGTTTCAAAAAGGCGGTCAAAGGACATGACCGTTCTAGCTAGTGGTTGAATCTTGGAAATTTTTGGTGTTTCTTTGATTAAATAGATACTTATGTACCTAGAAATGATTTTTGGAAAAAATTAAGAGCAAACTAGAGGTACCCTCAGTTCAAATTTGACCCTTCCAAGCGGATAAATAAATTTGTCTTTTTCACGAGAGGTGGATCAAAACTTTTGACACGAACCATTTGGTCAATTGTGGCATTAAATATGTCCTATTATTTCATAAAATTGATTTGGTCCAATTTTGCAACAAATATATGGTAGGTCCTTCAAAAAAACTCATTTTGGTCACTCAAAAAATGATTTAAAAAGCTAGAAAGATAAAAATGCATGCAAATTTGTGATCATCCCTAAAATGTGGTCTAACTTGGTGATAAATCTAGTTGTGCCGTTTTGCAAAATATTTTTGATAGATGCTTCACAAAACCTCATAGATTTAGTCTCTACTACTTATAAAGATCAACATTATCTTCTCTAAACACACCCACAAAGCGTGCGGCTAATTACCCCGCGGATTAGGTCCCTAAACTTAATCTAAGCTTCGGTTTTAATCTAATGCATTCTTTGTGTGCATTAATTTAAGTTGGTGGCCGTACTTTCGACCCCCGGGAGAAAAATGCCAACTCCCGTTCCAACCCCTACAATCACCAAATCCGAAGAAAAAAAAAACCAATTAAACTTTGCCGGAAAGAGGCAGCCCGATCCTCCCTCCCCACCCCCCCAATCTTCCGGTGCCACCCCGGCCTCCTCCACCTCCCTTCCTGCTGCGGCCCCGTCCCGGCCATGGGTCAAAAGGTCTACGGCTTTGGGCGTCGACCCAACTCCATGTCACCATTGCGCCATGGCTTGCGGGATTAGATGGCTGTCCATATGTTTCTCTTGGTGGCGGCCTCCTGCGCCCTGGTCGGATCTGCGCACCGGCCGGCGATCCGCCATCACGAGGCCATGCCCCGTCCGGTCTCCGGGTGGTGCGTCCGCCGTCCGCCACCGTCCCTTGGCATGGTTCTAGCCACCTTGCCGCATCCATCCCACGCAAGCCGCGATCCATGTTAAACATCCCCGGGCACCATCATTGGGTAAATCTCTTTGCTTGTTGGAGATGCTGCTATTTGTTTTTCTGGCATTTCCTTTACTGTGGCTGCTATTTGTTATTTTATGCGGATTGCGAGGCGGGGGGATTGCTTCTTCTTTTGTTTAATCGTGAAGAAGGCGAGAATTGAAAGATCATAGGGTATGCAGCGTCTGGATGAGCTCGGGGGTAAGGTAGCAGGATCTTTGGGAAGGTGTTCACTTTCGATGGAAAGACCGGTCAGGGAGTGTTGTTTCCTCTTGCTTGTGCGATTCTTTGTTTTGCTACTATTATGAATATATGGTCATTTCATTGCATTGCAAAAATAATCTCTACAATTTTTTGCATTGCAATTATTTTAATAAACAAGGTTATTTGGGCCTACGGAAGAAGCTATTTCAAGGGCATCTGTTCAAGGTAAATCGCGCTCTACTTGATTTTCATGAATGGCGGTTTCATTGGCTCATTGCCCTTGCGTCCTCTTGTGTTTTCTGACTTGATAGTTTCGATTGGCGATTTTGGAGTTTGCGAGGAAATTGTTGGTTATGACTTATGTGGTCCAAAGGGTGGTTTTGGACAAATCTAGCAAGTTGTGAAAAACATGTATATGGTACATCGATTTTTTTCCTCGAAACTCACTTTGTTATGTTCATATGCATGAATTTACGAAGAAATGCTGGTATGTTTACTCCTTTGTCACAATCTTTATGCGTATGTGCTTAGTGCTAAAAGCCGGGTCACTTGATGCCCAATTTGTAATCTCTAATACCTAAAACACCACAACATTCGTATTTGCTTCACCTTGTTTTCCTTTCATCCGCTATCCATCCTCCTCACCCCGTATTTTTTGTCTATCGATTGGCCCTCCCACCCGGCATGAAAAGAAACCCGGGTCTCAACAAGCATACAAACAATGATGCTTTTTCTCATATATACAAGTACTCATTTAAAAAAATCGGGAGTATTTAATTTCCTTGAATTTACTCCTGGTTCCTAAATATAGGTCTTTCTAGAGATTTCAACATGTGACTACATACGGAACAAAATAGGTGAATCTATACCTAAAATATGTCTATATACATACGTTATGTGGTAGTCCATTTGAAATCTCAAAAGACATATTTAGGAGCGGAGGAAGTATGCTAAACTTGACTATTGGCTGGTTAGAGTTGTCTTGATGGCTCATTCCATACTTAGATGATATACATAGTAAGGCATACATAGTTTATTTTGGGTGGAGGGACAAAACAATTTGAACCAATGGGATGATATATTGTAGTATTCTCTTTATTTCTTTTGTACTTATAGAAAGAAAGACTTGTGGTGAAAATTGATTATGTATTTATTGAGATATGCAAGGGCATGCTTTGCATTTTGTGTGGATGCTATGTTGTTAGGCTCCAAATGTATGTTCATCTAAATGACCTGGAACACATCTTTGGTTCTGTTCAATGATATGATGTTTAGAACAAGCATCCAATGGTGGATGAGGTATTAGTTAGTCGAAATTGAACTCAACAATTCTACAATAGTGAGTTGGTGACATGACATGACGAATAAGGCGTAGATCGTGCGATGGCAAAAAGGAAAAAAAACAATGCCAGCGACAATGGACACCCAACCATTTGTCCGTCACCTCCGAGTTTTTATAGCACTACAATTATATTGGATCTTTATGAATTTTACTAACCTTAGTACCATATGTTCTTTTTATCCGGTTCTCGTCCTACTTTCATTACCTGTCATGTTTAGCTCAACTTCGCTGTTATTGAGGTAGTAAGCGAATCCTCCAAGCTTGCTAAACTTTTCTTGTCTGAAATCTTGCATGTTGATTATTTTTATTATTGCTTTTGCTTATAAGACCAGGTTTTATCCTTTAATCGGCTCAACAAAAAAAAATTAGTGTTGCCTTGATAAGATTTTACCTACAAGAATGAAATCAATTCATGTTCTTAAATACTTGTCATATAAAAGGAATATAGTGCCTTGTTTAGATGAAAGGAATTATTCGCCTCCCTTGTGTTAGCATGTGTGGTCGAGGTTCAAGGAGGCCTTCACATATTCAGGACATACACACCTGCTTGACAATTTACTTATTCTTTTCTATGTTCCATTTTAGAGCATACACCTTTTCTTTTAATACACAACAATTTTTAGGTGAGGGATTTCCTCGCGGCAATGGACATGAGGTGATTCATTGGTAATAGGGCATGGGGGGCTTATGATTCGTTAGCTCCATCTTGAATGTATCAAAAGATTGTTGTGGTTACTATTCATTGTTTGGTTACACAAAGTCATGGTAGCAAAAAGTTGTTGTATAGCTTGTGATACATGGTGGGTGCATCTTTGCGTTGTTAATTGTGTGCCCATTTATTGATGCTTTGGAATTTCGATTTATTGGATTTATTTGGAGTTACATAGCATCGATAAAGATATGATCGAGCTTAAAATCTGGGGTTTTTATATAGGAAAGTTAATTACACATGGTTTTTTGCTTCCGTAAAGGATGGAGTTATGAATATAGATGTAATATGCTCAATGTCTAACTTAATTTCATAATTTATTGTTTACTTGTTGTCATTTGTGGGATGAAATTGACTCGGTGCTGTTGTATGTAATGTGTTTTTTATTAAATCTGCATGGTTGGAAATCCATTGTATGTGCATATTTGATCCAAGGTATGGTGCTCATAAAAAAGAACTATACATGCAAAGCTATATTCAGTTCAAATTAAGTTTTTTTGGTGGGAAGTTCAAACTAAGATTTGTGCTACATTTTGCACTTATTCATTTATTGAAACAATTGTGTCTTTGATTAGGATGGGGAAAAATTTCTTTCTATTGTTACTATCTCGTGTTGCGTGCATCTACGTACTTAAAAACTATTTTAAATCATAAAATTTTGAACCAATCGGGGCTCTTCCCATGGATCACTCCAATGTATCTCTCCCCCCGGCTCTCACTCACCTCTCGGGTTCTCTCCCCCAACCCAAACCCTAGCCCCCCTCTCCTCGCTCCATCCAGATCTCTCCCCCCTCTCCCAGAACCCACCCGCCGTCCTTTGTCTCCTCCCTCGTCCTCCATCTCCTCCCCATCCCCCCCCAACTCCGGCTTCCTATCCCTCAATCCGGCATCCAACTCCGGTGGCCTCCTCTCCCGGCCCGGCCCCGTTCCTCGAACCTCACCTTCTCTCCCTCTCCCAAGGGGGGAAGGAAGGCGGAATCGGCGGGCGACCAGATCCACCGGGCCGGGCCGCAATCGTCATCGCGGAGAGGGGAGGCGGCCCGGCCATGGAGGCCGACTCCAAGACACATGGTTGATAGATGTATGGATGGATGCGGATGAAACCCTAGCCCCCACGCCCACCCATCCATGGATGGATGGATGGGGCGACCACCTTTCTCTCTCGGCGGGGAGTCAAGGTTCTTGATCCTCGGGCCGTGACGGGTGCGGCCCGTAGATGAGGTGTGTATGTCGTCGCCCTCCATCCTCCTCCCTCCCTTTATTCTTCTCCTCCTCCCCTTCATGCGGTTGATTTGTTGATCGATTGTGGGGTTGATTTTGCGAGGCAATCACCCCATTGAAAGGTGCTAGCTAAGTGTGTGTCAAGGAGGGCGGGGAGATGCCATGGCGGGCGACCATCCCTTCCCTTCCCTCTCTTACGGGGTGGGTCTTTTCTCTTCCCGGTTTAAACATTTATTTCTCCTCTGCCATACTTTCTTTTTGCTGCCATGTTAGCTAGTTTGGGATCAGCTCCATTGGTTGTTTTTGAATCGCCAAAATCTTTATCTTCATGTTTCTTCTTTGACTTCCAATGTACGTCGTTGCATTTGGCGGCTCCCGGGGGACTTGGATTGCATCCGGAATCTGCTTCTGGGGAGCTGGTGGCTCCAAAGGGACTCTCGGGTGAGAACTAGATCCCTTATGGTCTTGCCTTAACATTGTTGGTGTATATATATATAGCGAGGTTTTAGTTGTTGTGTAGGTTATGGTTAGAACTCAACAGCCAATTAACAAGTGAACTTCAATTGAAGAGAATGCTTGAGAGGGTTCTGATTATGAGATAGATTGGGAGAGGGAGTCTTGATTGGTGTGTCGTGATTGAGAAAATGCTTCTTTGCTTGCTATTTGTTCTTCTTGATTGATTATCATGATTGAGATCTTTGCTATTTGTACTTGTTGATGTTATTGTTGCCCCGATGCATATTTTGTTGTGATCCGTAACT
The DNA here is from genome assembly GCA_021437245.1 of Aegilops speltoides. Lineage (NCBI taxonomy): Eukaryota > Viridiplantae > Streptophyta > Magnoliopsida > Poales > Poaceae > Aegilops > Aegilops speltoides. The sequence continues at coordinate 11,633,213 of CM038145.1, forward strand.
TCTTTGCCTTGCTTGGGTGTCGTGTTAACAACCGGGTTGGGCCTTCGGATCGAGGGTGGGAGCCGGTCAAGCTCTACAAGATGGACAAGCGAGGGGCCAACCTCGGTTCAATCTCTTGGTGGGAGGACAAGGTCTCGGGGTGTGTTGCTTTCTTCGGCTGAATGTTAAGATGGTCATGTAATAGTCCATTCGAGTGTAAGGTTTTGGATGAAGGAAATATGCCCTAGAGGCAATAATAAAGTTATTATTTATTTCCTTATTTCATGATAAATGTTTATCATTCATGCTAGAATTGTTTAACGGAAACAAAATACATGTGTGAATGCATAGAAAAACAATATGTCACTAGTATGCCTCTACTAGACGGCTTGTTAATCAAAGATGGTTATGTTTCCGACCATGAACAAAGAGTTGTTATTTGATTAACGAGGTCACATCATTAGTAGAATGATCGATTGACATGACCCATTCCCTTAGCTTAGCACCCGATCGTTTAGTATGTTGCTCTTGCTTTTATCCATGACATATACATGTTCGTAACTATGAGATTATAACTCCGTTTCGGAGGAACACTGGGTGCTACCAAGCGTCTTGGCTTGGGGTGATTATAAAGGAGTACTCGGTGTCTCCAAAAGGCAAATTTGGGTTGGCGTATTTGAGATTAGGTTTTGTCACTCCGGTTTGGGAGGTATCTCTGGGCCCTCTCATTAATGCATCATTAAGCCTTGCAAGCACTACAACTAATGAGTTAGTTGTGAGATGATGTTTACGGGCAGTAAAAGACTTGCCGTGCGAGTTGAACTAGGTATTGGATCCCGATCGAATCTCGGGAACATACCGATGACAAAGGGAACAACGTATGTTGTTATCGATCTAACCGAAAAAGATCTTCGTAGAATATGTGGAACCAAATGGGCATCCAGGTCCCTGTTGGTTATTGAAGGTGAATGGTTCTAGGTCATGTCTACATTGTTCTCGAACCGTAGGGTCCGCCGCCAAGGTTTCGATGGCGGTTTTATAGTTTATGTATTTTGATGTACCGGAAGTTGGTCCGGATGTGATCACGGAAATGGCGGGAGTCTCGGAATGGTCGAGACATAAAGATTGATATATTGGAAGCCTATGTTTGGAGTTGGAATGGTTCGGGGCGGGAATTTGGATCTGGGGAGGTTTGGAACCCCGGGAGGTAAATGGGCCTCGATGGGCCTTAGTGGAAAGGAGGAGGGCGCCCGGGCTGGGCGCCCCCCTTCCGTCCTACTGGGACTAGGAGGGGGCCCCTCTCTCTCTTTCCCCCCTCAGGAATCCTAGTCCAACTAGGATTGGGGAATCCTACTCGGAGGTAGGACTCCTTGCGCGCCTAGCTTGGCGGCCCCCTCCCCCTGGCTCCTTTATATCACGGCAGGGGGCACCTAAGAACACACAAGTTGATCGTGAGATCGTTCCTTAGCCGTGTCGGTGCCCCCCTCCACCATATTCCACCTCGGTTATCCGTCGCGAAGCTTAAGCGAAACCTGCGCGAGTGAAACATCAAGATCGTCCTGCGCCGTCGTCTTGTGGAACTCTCCCTCGACACTCGGCTGGATCGGTCTAGGGGCGTCATGGCATCGTGTGTCAAGAACTTCGGGCGTCGAATATGGCGCGGATCGATCGGATCGCGAGGAGAGCGTCGACTACTTCCTCTACGTTGTGATCGCTTCGCCGGGTCTACAAGGGTATGTAGACAACACTCTCCCCTCTCGTTGCTATACATCACCATGATCTTGCGTGTGCGTAGGAAAATTTTGAAATTACTCGTTCCCACAGTGGTATCGAGCCAGTTTTTCTATGGTTTGATGTTTTGCGAGTAGAACACAAGTGAGTTGTGGGCGATACAAGTCATACTACCTACCACATGTCATACTTTGGTTCAGCGGTATTGTGAGATGGCGGCCCGGACCGACATTCAGCGTGCGCTTCGAGGCTGGTTTCACCGCTGCGAGCACTCGTTGCTTAAAGGTGATGGTGGGTGCTGTCTCTCTCACTTTAGTTGAACGGTGTGGCTCGCGGTCCTTGAGAAGGTTAAAGCGGAGTCTATTTGTGAAATATCGTTGTGGTTTTGATCGTAGGTGAGGCTGGTTCTTGCTTAAGCCCGTAGCATACGTAAAATTTGCAACAACAAAGTAGAGGGCGTCTAACTTGTTTTGCAGGGCATGTTGTGATGTGATATGGTCAAGATGTGATGCTATATTTTATTGTATGAGATGATCATGTTTTGTAACGAAGTTATCGGCTGGCAGGAACCATATGGTTGTCGCTTTATTGTATGCAATGCAATGCACTGTAATGCTTTACTTTATCACTAGCGGTAGCGATAGTCAATACATAAGTTTGGCGAGGCGACAACGATCTGTGATGGAGATCAAGGTGTGCCGGTGGCGATGGTGATCATGGTGGTCTGCAAGATGGAGATTCCCGGGCCCCTTTTGTGGACCCCTCCCCTCGGGGATTCAAATTCTTGCGTGTGGAAGGAAAAGGGGGTTTTTCCCGGGGGGACCGGGGCCCTTTTTTTTTTTGCCCGGGGGGGGGAAAAAAACCCCCCCCCTTTGATACTTTTTTTTTGGGGGGAAAAAAACCCCCCCCAAAGGGGGGTTTTTTTGGGAATTTTTTAAAAGGGAAACGGTGGGTTTGGGCCCCAATTTAAACCAAGGGGTTCATTTTTTAAAGGGTTAAAAATTTTAAGGGGAAAACCCTTTGGGTTTGGTTAGGGGGGCCCCCAAATTTAAAAGGGGGGGGGTTTTTTCTTTTTTGGGGCCTTTGGGGGTTTTTGGGGTTTTTTTTTTGAAATTTTGTTTTTTGGGTTTGGGAAATGGGGGCCAAAATTTTTTTAAATTTCCAAAAATGGGGTTTTAATTTTTTGGGGAAAGGGGTTTAATAAGGTTTGGGGGAAAATTTTTTTTTGGGGAAAATTTTTTTTGGGGGAAGGTTTTTTGGGGGGGGCCTTTAAAAAAAATGCCCTTTTTTTTTATTTTGCGGGGTTTTTTTTAAATTTTCGGGGGGTTTGGTTTAAAAATTTCCCTTTAAAGGGGGGGGGGGAAATTGGGCCCGAAGGGGGGTTTTTAAATTTTTTTTTTTTTTTTTTTTTTTTTTTTTTGGGGGAAAAAAAAAAGGGCCCGGGGGGTTTTTAAAAAATTGCCCCCGGGGGGTTTTTGGAAAACCTCCTTTCCATTGGGGGAAGGGTTTTTAAAACCCCGGGAACTTGGAAAAATGGGGGGGGGAAAAAGGTTTTAAAATAAAAATTTAAAAAAAAGGATTTCCCCTTTTTTTTTTTGGAAATTTTTTTTGTTTTTGGAATTTTTTTTGGGAAAAAAGTTGTTTTTTTTTTTAAAATTCCCTAAAATTTTCCCAAAAATTGTTGGATTTCCCTTTCTTTTTTGGGGGAAATTTTGGGCCTTGGGGCCCCAAAAGGAAAAATTTTTTAAAACCCCCGGCCCCCGGGGGGGGTTTTTAAAAGGAGTTGGGGTTTTTAAAATTTAAAAAGGGGAAATTAAAAAACTTAAAAGGGAGAAAAAAGGGGAATAACCAAAGGGGTTTAAAACCCAACAAAGGGGTTTTTCCCGGGTTGGTTTTAAGAAACCCCTTTTCCCCAAACCCAAAAATTTGATGAACTATAATATGCAAGGGTTAGTAAAGACTATGCCAAGGCTCTTACAATGCTAAAAACCGGAGGTAGAAATCAGAAGGAAGCATCAAGTGTTGATGGTCGATAAGACCACTAGTTTCAAGAAGAAAGGAAAGGGAAGAAGGGAATCTCAGAAGAACAGCAAAACAAGTTCTTTGGAGGAAAAACCAAAGGCTAAACCAGGAGGTTTCCTGGGCGGGCCTTTTGAAATTTGGCGGATAAGAAGGATGGCAAAGGTGAACAAAGGTATATGTGATATACATGTTATTGATGTTACCTTACTAGAGCTTCCGTGCCGGGTATTTAATCTTTGGTTACATTGCTAAATTTACCCTTTCGAAGCAGGGGGCTTCGGTCTGGGAACCAAGGCAGGGCGAGGTGGCGATCTTGGCGTGGAAATGGTTCCAAAGTCGATGTGATCGGATTGACCCTACCTCTGCATCTACCTTGGGGATTAGTTTTAGACCTAAATAATTGTTATTTGGTCTGCGTTGGATGAACATTATATCGGATCTTGTTTGATCGACCCGGTTATTCATTTAATCGAGAGAATAATTTGTTCTATTTATTAGGTAATATCTTTTATGGTCATGCACCCTTGAAATGGTCTATTTCTTATGAATCTCGATAGTAGTGATAACATATTCATAATGTTGAAACCAAAGATACGAGTTGATAATGATAGTGCAACTTATTTGTGCCTTTGGTTTTAGGTCAATATCGATTATAAAAGCATGAAGAAACTCCATCTTGATGGACTTGGGTCATTGATTATGAATCACTTGGCCGCGAACCGTGCCTCATGGGGAGATGACTAGAACACCCGTTCTCGGTACTATGGAAAAACAGATTTGTTGGAAATCATACATCGGATGTATGGGTCCAATGAATGTTGAGGCTCGTTGGCGGATATCGTTATTTTTCTCACCTTCACGGATGACTTAAGCGGATTGGTTATATCTACTTAATGAAACATAAGTCGAAACGTTTGAAAAGTTCAAAAATTTCGAGTGAAGTTGAAAATCATCGTAACAAGAAAATTAAGTTTCTACGATCGATCGTGGAGGTGAATATTTAAGTTCTGAGTTTGGTCTACATTTGAAACAATGCGGAATAGTTTAGCAACTCCATACCGGAACACCTAGCGTAATGGTGTGTCGAGCGTCATGTCGCACTTTACTAGATATGGTGCGATCTATGATGTCTCTTCTGATTACGCTATCATTTTGGGGTTATGCTCTAGACGCCGCATTCACCTGAATAGAACACCGTCGAAATCCGTTGAGGCGACACCTTATGAACTCTGGTTTAGCAAGAAACCAAAGTTGTGCGTTCTTAAAGTTTGGGGATCACGATGCTTATGTGAAAAAGCTTCAACCGATAAGCTCGAACCCAAATCGAATGTGTCTTCATAGGATACCCAAAGGGCAGTTGGGTATACCTTCTATCCGCAGATCGAAGGCAAGACATTCGTTGCTAAGAATGGATCCTTTCTAGAGAAGAGTTTCTCTCGAAAGAAGTGAGTGGGATGTCACAACCTAGCTAGTCCATGCATTAGAATGTTGCATCATGTTTATTTCATTCAACGAGAAATTTGAAATGGGATTGCGGAACACCCCCTCTGAAACAACTAGGGTTTACTAAAATATCTTGATGAACCTGAAATGCCCTTCTAAAAGTCCATCATTTTGTCTTGGTCCGAAGCTTTGCCAAAAGTGGTGCACATTTTCCTAGGTCATCCTAAGGTCATTGAATTAAATCATAACTATTTGAATTTGGGCATTTAAAATTTATAAAATATTTCAAATGTCCAAATATCTCCAAACTAAAATGTTTCATGTTGGTAATATTCCAACATTGGACCATGAGCAGTTTGGTGAATTTTAAAACCTTTACGGTATTTTAAAAACTCAACAAAGTTGCAAAAAATAGAAAAAGCAAAGCAGATAAACTTACAGGCGCCTCGGCCTGAGCCAGCGGCCTTGACCCAGACGCTGCCGAATGCTGCTTGCGGGCGAGCGAGCAGGTGCTCGGCGACACCGCATGGTGCACTTTGCTCGCCGTCTCGCCTTCCCTCGCCTTGCCACGTCGAGATCGCCCTCGCTCTCTCCGCACCCCAGACACCCGCGCCTCCTGGTTCGTCTCCCTCGCTCCCCACGCCATGGCAGCGCCACCGCCGCATCCGTCGTCCGCGTCCTCCGTCGACCCGCCGTGCCTGTGTCGAACTCCGCCGCCGTCCTTGCAGCTAGCCGAGCCGCTCGCGCAGGCCGCCGGCCAGCCAAACGCCCGGCGCCACGGAGATCCCCTTCGCCGTCGCCGTCGCGCAGCTCGTCCCCGGCCAGCGCCTCGTGAGCTCGTGAGCTCAACTACCTTCGCTCTCTCTCTCGCTCCGTGACTGCACACAAGCGCCACGAGATCGCCTCTAGCCGCCCGCGGACCTCGTCGCCGGCGTGCTCCGGCCACTCCGGCCTTCTCCCGTGTCCAGCCGTTCACCGCATCGCGGCTGAGCTAACCACGCCTCGCACCTCCGCACCCCAGCGCGAGTTCACTTTCACCGAGCTCGGTGGCCGCCAAACTTCGCCGCGGCGTAACTCGACACCGGCCCAATGGACTCGCCAATAGTTGCGGTTTGTCAGCCACTCGATGGCCTCCGCGCCCGTTTGGTGGCGAATGCCAACTACTCGCCCGCTCCGTGCGGCTAGCGATGGGTTTGACCCGGTTTGACCCGGGTGGGCGGTTGACCCCGGGTCTATGACATGTGGGCCCACCGCTAATTAAACTAGTTTAGTTTTAATTAAATTCTAATTAAACTAACTTGACACGCGGGACCCACTGGTCGGTTTGACCTGACCAGCCGTTGACCCAGCGTCATCATGGCCTTGATCTTGTATAATATTTAAATTCTTTGGAATTATTTTTCACGGAAATTCGAAATTGTTTCAAACTTCAAAAATCATATAAAATCAACCATAGCTCCAAATGAGACAAATTATATATGAAAAATGATCAGAAAAATCCAATCTTTCCATCTGTACTGGTTTCATGCATGTTTACAGAAGCTAACTTGCTGTTTATCACAGAACAAGTTTAAGCACCTTAAATGATCATATATGAGTTTGAACTTTGAATCTTTGGTTCAAATTGATTCAAACCCATCTGATCTTAGTTGCATTAAAAAGCACTCATTTTGCCATGTCTCATTGCATGCATCATATTGGCATCTTGTTTGGTAATGCTTGTGTATCGGTGTTCTGCGGGGGTTAAAGGGAATCTTGGTAACCCGACGAAAACAATACCGGTGTAACGACCCGTCGAAAAGCAACCAACCATTTGATCATATCGATAAAATCCCATGTTCTTGCTCCTGCTCCGTTTGCTTTAAAAGTGATTCAACTTTGGTGTTGCGGTAGTTGAACCCATTTCCTCTGCATGACTTTGTCATTGCCCGGTAACTAGATGAAACCCACTAGCATGTGTAGGAGTTGTTTTGAGCCATATGATTGTGTTGTTCCTACCTTGCTATCCGCTATGCTTAGAGTGCGTTGAGTTGGTTCATCGGGATGATGGCTAGAGTGAAATGATCGGTCGGTCGAGTAAGGTGTTGAACACGATTTGGTAAATTCGATGAAAGGCCATGTAGGGTACATGGTGGGTTGTTTCATTGAGGCCGTCTTTAAACTTTTGAGATTGTATGTGTGATTTAAAACAGCTACTACCATACATTGGGCCTGAAATATGACCCGCTCGACTTCTTATTATAGTCCTCTGTCCGGGAGTTTAAGTAGTTTTGTTTGTAGCCTCTTTGGAGGCCGTGGGCAAGCGTGAGGGTAAATTTGTGATCCGGTAAATGCGTGGCGGGTGTCTGGGATGCCGTTTGGTATCCGGGAAACCTTGTTCATCGTTTGGGGCTGTGGCGAGACTTAGGAACTCCTCATAGATGGAACCCAAATAGGCGATAAACCGGACTAGAGACTTGTGTGTCTAGGTAGGTCGTGGTCTACATCGGCTTTAGCGAAGTCTGGAGGCACATGGCGTGTTGGGAGCTAAGTGGTGGAAACATGTATGAAAAGTACACCCTGCCGGGGTTAACATCATCTATTGAATAGCGCCGTAATAAGGACTTCTTAGTTGCCTATCGGGTTCATGACAAGTAAATGGATACTACTAAAAGCCTCAAGATAAGCGTGAGTGCGAGGATGGCTCCTCCGGTAGGAAGGGGGGTTGGATCCTCGGTGGTGTAAATGATGAGTAGTGGACTCGAGTCATAAAAGCTGTTTCAAGTTGGTGTCTCGTGGGATAGTTTAGCCATGAGTCAAAGGCTGGCTTGCTTTGCAATCCCCCAACCCTTCTTGATAATGTGCATGTATGTGGGTGATGTAAGTCTTCTTTGAGTACCTTTGTACTCATGTTGCTTTAATTTACATTTTTGAAAGATGCCTCAAACCCTTAAGGCGGGTTCTTGTGAGCGTTGACATGAATGGACTAAGGCCCGGTGGTGATCTGTGCAAGAAAGGACCTTAGTATAGCTAGGCACCCAAGCCTCTTTTATTTTACTAGTTATGGCCGGACAAGAACACTTCATTGGGCTTGTATGCTTGTATGACTTGTATGTGGGTGTGGAGTCTTGTGTGTATGATTGAATGGCTCCCAGCCTTTAAATAAAATCTTGTGTCATAGAGTCATGTTGTGATGCCTTGTTGTATTTGCACATATCGAGCATATTGTGTGTATGATTGAAATGCTTGGTATGTGTGGGATCGACTATCTAGTTGTTTATCTTTAGTAGCCTCTCTTAAGGAAATGTCTCCTAGTGTCTCCGAGCCTTGGTAGCTTCTCTTTGCTCCGGGAACTTAATTTGGCGGCATGTGTCCTTCTTCGTTCTTATCTCGCCGGGAAATGTCACGCATTAGTCGGGAGTCTGTTAGCCCTTTAAGCCGGTTTCCGGGTCTGCTACCTATTCGCCGGAACTTACTTTGGACCGTTCGATCTGGGTCATGGATGCTGTCCTGAAATCTGTGCCACTTTGGGTTTCGACTAGTCATGTCGGCCGGGGCTCCTTTTCATATGGATGCTAGCGACACTATCATATCGTGTGCCAAAAGGCAAAGCGGTCGGGGAAAAGGCGACACCCGTTGGGATACCGTGGAGGCCGCAAAGTGATATGATGTTTCAGTAGATCGATGTGACATTGAGTCGGAATCGGCGGGCATCGAGCGGACTGCTGAGGTTCTCCAAAGCCAAAGGTCGATGTTGAGTCTAGAAATGCTTTAGTTATATGTGGGAAATTGATTGTGGGATGGTTAAGGCTCTTTTTACTCCTTTATCTCATGATATTCGATGAGGTCGGTCCATTCTTCCACGGGGGTTAAGGTTAGGACCTCTTCTCTCTGAGGCTCACGTGTTACTAATCGGTAGTACCTTGTAGGTTTGATGGTTACAAATGCGGTTCGATCTTACTATCCTGTTATCGAATTGGACCCGAACCTTGATATGAAATTGTTGAGTGGTTATCGGATCCTTGTGAAATGTCTCAATCCTTTGAGCATTCTGATCGTTATCTGTCCAAATTCCGCTAGAAATACTAATGTCTTTGCATTGTGGTTGTGCTTCAGATGGCCCTTCGTGATCACAATCAAGTGGTTAAATCGACCAGATGCATTGGTGTGACCGGTCATACAGCCATGCTAGTTAGGGTTATGATCGGCGGGATACCGTTGGTACCCGAATACGGTTGAAGAAGATGTCGAGACTTTAATCAAAGTCGGTATCTTTACCGTCGAGTGTTCCCCTCTTATCCTGGTTGCACGAGGCTCTTCACAGCTCCTATGGGCTTGGTGTTACTATTGATATGGCGGTTCAAGATGCCATATTCTATGATGACCATTATCCGAGCGGGGGGGCTGCTCCCAAACCGACTTCGGTATATGCGAGTTCACTTCTGGGCGTTTGGTTATCTTGAGCCATCTATCTTGATTCGATCGGAGGACTCCCTAACCCGTACTCCCGGAGTTGCTCGAGGACAAGGACCGAAAGTCGGGCCTTGAGGATGGAGCTCTTGATGCCCGTCTTGATCCGGCTACCTTGACTTCGTTTTGCCTTTTTCAAGTGGTTATATATTGAAGAATTTGTATCTGTCGGGGGCTGCTCGCGGACATGATGGGTGGCGTGATGTGGGGGCATCACCCCACCTCGTGGTCCTCGCTTGCCACCGTTGGGGTCCAAGACCCCACCGCCCTTACGGTCCACGGGCTCCTCGGGACCGCTTTGTTCCCCGACGATCACGTTGAACTCCGGAATTCCGGGGAGACTTCTATGAAACTACTACGGAGGCGTCTGAGTTAGTAGTAGTCCCTCTAGTATTATAGATTGTATTTCCACCGTCTGCGTGACTCATGGAATATGACTTAGTGTGTACTAATCCGGAGGTGTAACAAAAATAATGTATAGGAGCTTGGTGGCCTCCGATGAGATGTAATCTTCCTTCCACCGTAGTAGTACTTTGTTTGGTCTTGTACTAAACCTTGTATGGTGTGTAGGCGATGGAATAAAAGTAGTTTTGTATCTACCATGTCATACGGATGATCATCCGCATTCCGAGTTATCCATTACATTCTACACTTCTATGTGGAATCTTGCCATCTGGACTAAATCCTTGTCTTGTTTTCCTAGGATGGTTAACACCCTAACAACCCTGCTCCGGAGGCGGGCGAAAACGATGGAGTTGGAGAAGCAAACCTGCCTCACCCTCCTTCTTGGCGAAAGTTATGCTGGGAGGAAGAAACAAGCAGGAGACCAACCGTTTCTTTGGGCGTATCGAACGAACACAGCCCACCATCAGAAACAACTTGGTGTCGCTCGGTGACTTCATCAAGTTACACCCTCCTACCTTCCACCACTCCGTCGAACCTCTCGGCGGATGGTAACCCGGGCATTACTCTGGCTGTTCTGCGGTAATTGGTAGGCGGACAAGGTCACCTTTGCTGCATATCATCTCGAAGGTCCGCTAGTCTTGGTGGGAGAATTATTGGCTATCGCCCGATTGGCCATGTCACTACTTGGCAGAATTCAGCGAGGCTTTCCGTGAACATCACATTCGGAGGTCTCATGGATAAATAGCGTGAGGAGTTCGGTTTCACCCAAGGTCGTCTCTTGGGCGCCTATAGTAGAAGTTCGGTAATCTACGCTATGCAAGGAAGAGGTCTCCGGCCCAAAAAACAAGCAAGGTTCCGGAAGGACTTAGCCCGAACCGCCGAGATCTCCGTCGCATGGGTGCACCTCTTTCCGAAGCTTGTCAACAAAGCCATCTGGCTGAAACTGGTGGGATTTGAAACAACAACGCAAAGCATGGTCGTGATATGGGTTCCTCATCCGGTCTTTGGACCCCAGGCGCCGTGTGGGGTGCCTAATCCGCCCCCCAGATTCACAAGGCCATCCTTCCGGGCCTCGCCCGGTTCACGGTATGCCCGGCTAGGCCCTATGGTGGATCAACCAACAACGCCTCCTCTGGCGCCAGCCCGTGGCGTGTTTCAAGTGTGGGGAATCAGGCCACTACATCGCGATTGTCCCAGACCAACTAACCAACCAAAAGCTGTTGGCCGTGGCAAGCCAGGGGAAGGTGTTCTATGCCAAGCCGGCCACCCTTGCGTGGCCATGTTAATTGTTCTCGGTGAGGAGGCCCAAAGGATCCCAACGTGGGTGCTCGATGCCTTCTTGTTAATTGCCACCGGCATCCGTTCTTTTAAATCTTGGAGCATCTCATTCATTCATATCCGCTATGCTCGTTTGCATTTCCGCGTTTGACATGCCTTCCACCATAAATTTCTACCGGGTTCTAGATGGCAAACCTCTAGAGTAAGCCATGGAAATGAAATTGGTCGGCAGACTTGTTTTCCTTGCATCGTTGATAGCTCTCAAATCTTGGGACATAAATATCATCTTGGGTATGGGTGGATGTCAGCCCATCATGCCAAGATTGATTGTTTCTCTAGGACTGTTCAACTTACGCACCCATCGGGAAAGATAGTCAATGTCTTGACCCGAATATCAGCGTCAATTATATTCTCTTAATGCCGTCCATTGCGGACCTCGAAGGCGTTCCGGTAGTCCGTGACTTTCCGGATGTCTTTCGAAAATTGCGGGTGTTCCACAGCGGAGATGTTGAGTTGTGATAGATCTCATTCGGAGGCTGTCCCAATTTCTAGAAGACCCTATAAGATGGCACCCTTAGAACTAGCGAACTTAAAAACAACTTCGATGAGGCCTTGCAAAAGGGTTTCATCCGTCCTAGTTCATCTCCTTGGGCTTGCCCGTTCTCTTCGTCGAAAAGGATGAATGCGGACGGATGGTTGTAGATTATCGACCCGTCAACTTGGTCACAATTAAGAACAAGTATCCGCTCCCGGGATCAACGATCGTATGATCCTTCGCGGGATCCTCGGTCTTCTCTAAGATGGATTTGAGGTTGGCTACCATCAAATCAAAATCCAAGCGAGGACATTCCTAAAGGGCTTTTTTTCGTTATGGCCAATCTGAGTACACCGTCATAATCGCCGACAACAACCCCGACCACTTTTTCGGTTAATGAACTCAATCTTCATGGAATATTTGGATAAATTATAAGTGGTTTACCTCGATGACATACTCATCTATTCCAGAGCGAGGAAGAACATGCGAACATCTGGCTAGTGTTGATGAAACTTAGAAAGCCGCCTTTATGCCAAGTTCTCTAAATCACAATTTTGGCTGGAAGTGACCTATCTAGGGCATGTAATTTTAGGTAAAAGGTATTCTTCAACCCGGCGAGTTCAAGCCGTCCTTAATTGGACTCCACCTGAATCGGTCAAGCAAGTTGGAGTTTCCTTGGCTTAGCGAGCTATTGCCGCCGCTTAAATCGAGAACTTCTCCAAAGTTGCTAAACCTCTAGCGAACTCCTCAAGAAAGATAAAAAGTTAAGTGGACTCCACAATGTGAAACACAGTTTCCGGGCCCGAAGAGCGTTTAACCTCTGCTCCGTGTTGGTACCACCAGATTTCTCAAAGGACTTTGTTATCTATTGCGGCCTCCGCGACAAGGACTAGGCTGTATTCTCATGCAAGATCGACACGGTAATTGCTTATGGCTCCGGCCAATTACACCCACATGAAAAACTACCCTACTCATGATCTAGAGCTTGCGGTTAGTCTATGCACTCAAAACCTGGCGACATTACCTTCTTGGTAATCGTTGCGAAATCTACAATCACCAAAGTCTAAAATATATATTCACCCAACCAGATTTGAATCTCGGACAAAGGCGTTGGGTTGAGTTGATCTCGATTTGACCTAGGGATAACTTATACCGGGAAAAAGCCAAGCGTCGGCCGGATCGCTAAATCGTAAATCTTATTGCAACAATTTGATGTTGCGACAAAAGTCAACCACTTCTCCACGAGGAATTTGGAGCTCAACCTTCACATTGTTCCTCGGGGTTCCTTTCTACTTTGGTGGCGAAACCTACTCTTATGGATCAAGTCCTTTGCCCAAAAGCGAGATAGAGGAATATCCGGGATTAAGGAGAACATTGCTAAGCGGAGATGCTAAATGTTTCTCTACAAATGATCATGGTGTTGTATATTTTGAGAACCTTAGTGGTTCCCCAAAAATCCTTTAATCGGAACTGATCCTTAAGGAGGCTCATGAATCTCCTCTCACCATTCATCCGGTAGCACTAAGATGTATCGGGACCTCGCCGGAGGACGGTGGACTAGGATGAAAGAGACATTGCTCAATTTGTTGCTAGCTGCGGCGTGCGTTCGTGTTAAAGGGCATCAGCCTGGCCACCCTTCAACCCTTAGCTATTCTGAATGAAATGGGATAAAAAGGTATGGATTTCATCCTTTGGTTTTGAGGACCAAGAGGAATAATGCTATCTTTAATAGATTATCGACCGCCTCTCCAAAGTAGCTCATTTCTTACCTTTAGCGAGTATAAGCTAGTCCTAGCGACTTGTACATCTCTCGAATAGTGTCTCTTCATGGTGTTCCATTGGAAAAAACTTGGGATCGAGAGTCTTTTCACCTCTCGATTTTGGGAAAGTTCCAAAGGCTATGAACCCATCTTTCCTTTAACTGCTTTTCACCCTCAATCAAGTGGTGGTAGAAAGCGTCAACCAAATCCTAGAAGACATGCTTGAGCTTACATTATCTCATTGGAATGGATTGGGAAAATGCCTTCCATTTGCGAATTTGCTTATAACAACATATCAATCCGCTTGGGCAAAGCACCTTTTGAAGTTCTCTATGGGGAAGGTGTGAACACCTCTTAACGGTCGGCAGGGAAAGACAATTCTTTGGCCGGATATGATTGGGAAGCGAAGAAGCAAGTGCATCGTTTGAAATTAAAAAACCCAATCTCGTCAAAAAGTCAATATGACCCAAAACATAAGGCTATGACTTACGAGGTTGGCGAAAGGCTTACCTTGGGTTACCCCTACGAAGGGAACCCATCGTTTGATATCAAAACAAATTGGCTCCTCGCTTCGTTGGATTATTTCTTGCCAAGCGAGGGGTTGCCTACCAATTGGAACTACCTCCGCATCTCTCAAAGTCCCGGCGTCTTCCCGTCTCCCAACTCGGCGTTGCTTCCGGATCCTATCCGTGGGTGGACCCAAAGCTTGATCTTCAAGATAATCTTCGTATCGAGAATACCCGTTCGTATCCTCGATCAAGCCCGTATTACTCGGACATAATATCAAGTTTCTCAAGGTTAATGGTGGCACCATTACGGAAGAAGCTACTTGGGAAAGGGAGGATCATCTTCGACTTGAGTACCCGCCCTCTTTCGGAGGAACCTAAATCTCGGGGCGAGATTCTTTGAGGGGTGAGTTGTCACAACCTAGCTAGTCCATGCATTAGAATGTTGCATCATGTTTATTTCATTCAGGAAATTTGAAATGGGATTGCGGAACCCCGGCCCCTCTGGAAACAACTAGGGTTTACTAAAAATATCTTGATGAACCAAAATGCCCTTCTAAAAGTCCATCATTTTTGTCTTGGTCGAAGCTTTGCCAAAAGTGGTGCACATTTCCTAGGTCATCCTAAGGTCATTGAATTAAATCAAGCTATTTGAATTTGGGCATTTAAAATTTATAAAATATTTCAAATGTCCAAATATCTCAAACTAAAATGTTTCATGTTGGTAATATTCCAACATTGGACCATGAGCAGTTTGGTGAATTTTAAAACCTCGGTATTTTTTAAAAACTCAACAAAGTTGCAAAAAATAAAAAAAAAAGAAAAGAAGTAAACTTACAGGCGCCTCGGCCTTTGGCCCACCAGCGGCCAGCCCGGCCGCGCCCGTGGCTTCTTGGGCGAGCCGGCGGCAGTGCTCGGCAGCGAGCAGGGTCCTGCCCACCTTTCGCCGTCTCGCCGCTTCCCTCGCCTTGCCACGTCGAGATCGCCCCTCCTCTCCCCACCCCCAGACACCCCACCTCCCGGTTCGTCTCCCTCGCTCCCCAACGCCACAGCCGCCACCGGCCCGCGCCGTCGTAACCCGCGTCCTCCGTCGACCCCCGCCGGCCATTTCCGGGAAACTCCCGCCGCCGTCCCTTCGCCGAGCTAGCGAGCCCCGCTTCGCGCGCCCCCCCCGCCGCAAAGGCTTCGCCCGGCCGCCCGGGAAAATCCCCGCCCGTCGCCGTCGCGCAGCTTCGTCCCCGGCCCGCGGCCCTCGTGGCCTGTGGCTCAACTACCTTCTCGCTCTCTCTCTCGCTCCGTGCACCACAGCAAGCGCCACGAGATTGGCCGCCTGCCGCCCGGACCTGTCGCCCGGCGTGCTCCGGCCACCTCCGGCCTTCTCCCCGTGTCCAGGCGTTCACCGCTCGCCTGGAGCTAACCCCACCTCGCACCTCCTTGCACCCCCCTGAGTTCACTTTCACCCGAGCTCGGTGGCCCAAAACTTCGCCCGGCGCTCCAACCACCCGAGCCCAATGGACTCCAAATAGTTGCGGTTTGTCCTTAGCTACTCGATGGCCTCCGGCCCGTTTGGTGGCGGAATGCCAAACCTTTCGCCGCCGCGTCGCTTCGCCCGGCTAAGCCGTGGGTTTGACCCCGGTTTGACCCGGTGGGCCGGGTTGACCCCACGGGTCTATGACATGTGGGCCCCCACCTAATTAAACTAGTTTAGTTTTAATTAAATTCTAATTGAACTAACCCCGGACACGCGGGACCCACGGTCGGTTTGACCTGACCACCCGTTGACCCCCAACGTCATCATGGCCAGTCTTGTATAATATTTAAATTTTGGAATTATTTTTAACAAATTCGAGAAATTTTTCAAACTTCAAAAAATCATATAAAATCAACCATAGCTCCAAATGGACAAATTATATATGAAAAATGATCAGAAAAATCCAATCTTTCCATCTGTACTGGTTTCATGCATGTTTAAGAAGCTAACTTGTTTTATCACAGAACAAGTTTAAGCACCTTAAATGATCATATATGAGTTTGAACTTTGAATCTTTGGTTCAAATTGATTCAAACCCATCTGATCTTAGTTGCATTAGGCCAAAGCACTCATTTTGCCATGTCTCATTGCATGCATCATATTTTGCATCTTGTTTGGTAATGCTTGTTATCGGTGTTCTGCGGCGGAGTTACGGCCCAGGAACCGTGATAACCGACGAAGAACAATACCCGTGTAACGACCCGTCGAACAAGCAACCAACCATTTGATCATTCGATAAAATCCATGTTCTTGCTCCTGCCTCGTTTCTGCATTAAGACAAGCGATTCAAACTGCTTTGTGCTGCGGTAGTTGAACCCATTTCCTCTGCATGACTGTCATTGCCACGGTAACTAGATGAAACCCACTAGCATGTGTAGGAGTTGTTTGAGCCATATGATTGTGTTGTTCCTACCTTGCTATCCTGCTATGCTTAGAGTGGTGTCGTTCGGTTCATGGGATGATGGCTAGAGTGAAATGATCAGTCGATGCAAGGTAAGGTGTTGAACACGATTTGGTAAGGTATTCGATGAAAGGCCATGTAGGGTACATGGTGGGTTTTTCATTGAAGGGTCTTTAACGAATCTTGTGTGATTTAAACAGCTACTACCATACATTGGGCCCTGAAATATGACCCCTCGACTTCTTATTCACACTAGTCCTCTGTCCGGGGTTGCAAGTAGTTTACGGTGTTTGTAGCCCTCTTGGAGGGGAAAGCGGGTTGGGGTGAAATTGTGATCCGGTAGATGCGTGGGGGTGTCGGATGCCGTTTGGTATCCAGGGAACCTTGTTCACATCGTTTGGGGCGTGGCGAGACTTTAGGAACTCCTCATAGATGGAACCCAAATAGGCGATAAACCGGACTAGAGACTTGTGTGTCTAGGTAGGTCGTGGTCACCCCTCGGCTTTAAACGAAATCGCAGGACATGGCGTGTTGCAGGGCTAAGTGGTGGAAACATGTATGAAGAAGTACACCCTGGGGTTAACATCATCTATTGAATAGCGCGTCTGATAAGGACTACGGTTGCCTATCAGGTTCATAGACAAGTAAATGGATACTACTAAAAGCCTCAAGATAAGCGTGAGTGCAGGATGGCTCCTCCGTGGGAAGGCGGGGTTGGATCCTCGGTGGTGTATTAAGTGATGAGTAGTGGACTCGAGTCATAAAACTGTTTCAAGTTGGTGTCTCGTGGGATAGTTTAGCCATGAGTCAAAGGCGGCTTCTGCAATAACCCCCCAACCCTTCTTGAATAATGTGCATGTATGTAGGGTGCGATGTAAGTCTTCTTTGAGTACCTTTGTACTCATGTTGCTTTAATTTACATTTTTAGGAAGATGCCTCAAACCCTTGGCGGGTTCTTCGGAAGCGTTGACATCGATGAGTAGACTAAGGCCAGGTGGTGATCTGTGCAAGAAGGACCTGTAGTTAGCTAGGCCCCAAGCCTCTTTTATTTTACTAGTTATGCACCCAGAACAAGAACACTTCATTGGGCGTATGCTTGTTTGACTTGTATGTGGGTCGTGTGACCCGTATTTGTGTATGATATGAATGGCTCCTGAGCCTTTAAATAAAATACTTGTGTCATAGAGTCATGTTGTGATGCCTTGTTGTATTTGCACATATCGGCATATTTGTGTATGATTGAAATGCTTGGTATGTGTGGGATCGACTATCTAGTTGTTTATCTTTAGTAGCCTCTCTTAAAGAATGTCTCCTAGTGTCTCCTTGAGCCTTGGTAGCTTGCTCTTTCCGGAACATTAGGCTGGCGGCATGTGTCCTTTTCGTTCCATGCATCCCTTGAAATGTCACGCATTAGTCTGGAGTCCTGTTAGCCCTTTGGCCGGTTTGGATCTGCTAGCCTAGTGCTACAGCCGGAACCTTACCTTGTTGCCAAACCCGTTCGATCTTTGAGTCATGGATGCTGTCCTGTAAGTCTGTGCCACTTTGGGTTTCACGACTAGTCATGTCGGCCGGGCTCCTTTTCATATGGATGCTAGCGACACTATCATATCGTGTGCCAAAAGGCATAAGCGGTCCCGGGGCAAATAAGGCGACACCCGTTGGGATTCGTCGTGAGGCCCAAAAGTGATATGATGTATTCTGAGGCTAGATCGATGTGACATTGAGTGGGGTCCGACATGGGAGGAAAGTGGAACTTGATGAGGTAATAGTACCTTCTCCCTTACTTGAAAGTAGTTAAATCGCGAAACCAGTTTACGAGACACCTAACCAAGTAGTGAGGAAGTTGATGATGTTGATCATGAAACTTGGATCAAGTTACTCTGAACCCGTGATCAACGGTAAGATCCGCCAGGTGAATGCGGTAATCCTGTTCGGAAGTCATGCTACTAGATCATGATGAACCTCCGAACTATGGAAGCGATGGTGAGCCCATTCATAAAAATGGCGAGGCCATGAAATCGAGATGGGATCCATGTATGAAAACAAAGTGTGGACTTTGGTTGACTTGCCGAGGTAGGCAAGCAATAGAAAACAAGTGGATCTTCAAGAAGAAAGGGCGGGCGGTAATATTCTTGTCTATAAAGCTCGACTTATGCAAAGGTTTCGACAAGTTCAAGGGGTTGACTCGATGAGACCTTCTCACCCGTGGCGATGCTTAATCCGTCCGAATCATGTTAGCTTGGCCTTTTATGATTATGAAATTTGGCAAATGGATGTAAAGCTGCATTCTGAATGGATTTACGGAAGAAGAGTTGTATATGATGCAACGGAAGGTTTTATCGATCCAAAGGAGCTAACAAAATGTGCAAGCTCGGCGATCCATATATGGACTGGTGCAAGCATCTCGGAGTTGGAATAAACGTTTTGATAGTGTGATCAAAGCATTTGGGTTTTTAAGACTTTTGGAGGCTTTGTATTTACAAGAAAGTGAGTGGGAGCTCAGTAGCATTTCGATATTATATGTAGATGACATATTGCTGATCGGAAATGATATAGAATTCTGGATAGCATAAAGGGATACTTGAATAAGAGTTTTTCAATGAAAGACCTCGGTGAAGCTGCTTACATATTGGGCATTAAGATCTATAGAGATAGATCAAGGCGCTTAATTGGACTTTCACAAAGCACATACCTTGACAAAGTTTTGAAGAAGTTCAAAATGGATCAAGCAAAGAAAGGGTTCTTGCTGTGTTGCAAGGTGTGAAGTTGAGTCGGACTCAATGCCCGACCACTGCGGAAGATAGAGAAAATGAAAGATGTTCCCTATGCTTCAGCCATAGGCTCTATCATGTATGCAATGCTGTGTACAGACCTGATGTGTGCCTTGCTATAAGCCTAGCGAGGAGGTACCAAAGTAATCAGAGTGGATCACTGGACAGCGGTCAAGAACATCTGAAATACACGAAAGGAATGAAGGATATGTTTCTCGTATATGGAGGTGACAAAGAGCTCATAAATGGCAGTTACGTTGATGCAAGCTTTGACACTGATCCGGACGATTCTAAATCGCAGACCGGATACGTATTTACACTAAGCGGAGGAGCTGTCGGTTGGTGCAGTTCTAAACAAAGCGTCGTGGCGGGATCTACATGTGAAGCGGAATACATAGCAGCCGGAAGCAGCTAATGAAGGAGTCGGATGAAGGAGTTCATATCCGATCTAGGTGTTATACCTAGTGCATCGGGTCAATGAAAATCTTACGTGACAATCTTGGAGCAATTGCCTTAGCAAAGGAATCCAGATTTCACAAGAGGACCAAGCACATCAAGAGCGCTTCAATTCCATCCGGGACTTAGTCGGTGGGAGACATAGAGATTTGCAAGATACATACGGATCTGAATGTTGCAGACCCGTTGACTAAGCCTCTTCCACGAGCAAAACATGATCAGCACCAAGACTCCATGGGTGTTAGAATCATTACTATGTAATCTAGATTATTGACTCTAGTGCAAGTGGGAGGCTGAAGGAAATATGCCCTAGAGGCAATAATAAAGTTATTATTTATTTCCTTATTTCATGATAAATGTTTATCATTCATGCTAGAATTGTATTAACCGGAAACATGATACATGTGTGAATGCATAGACAAAACAATATGTCACTAGTATGCCTCTACTAGGTGGCTTGTTAATCAAAGATGGTTATGTTTCCGACCATGAACAAAGAGTTGTTATTTGATTAACGAGGTCACATCATTAGTAGAATGATCGATTGACATGACCCATTCCCTTAGCTTAGCACACGATCGTTTAGTATGTTGCTCTGCTTTTATCCATGACATATACATGTTCTGTAACTATGAGATTATGCAACTCCGTTTACGGAGGAACACTTTGGTGCTACCAACGTCACAACGTCTGGGTGATTATAAAGGGTACAGGTGTCTCCAAAGGCAAATGTTGGGTTGGCGTATTTGAGATTAGGTTTTGTCCTCCG